>CM063107.1:11126466-11647824 GCA_031841125.1 Acanthococcus lagerstroemiae | reverse complement strand
AAAAAAACCAACGAATGTTAATGATTAGAACTAGGTACTAATTTCTTTAATTCAAAAATCAAAAGAAAACAACAAGACAACCTTTGCTTCAAAAAGGTCGAGATCCTCATACATTAACGTATGTGGTCGGCATCTTTGAAATTCATAAACATCCGATTTGTACTTCTTCGTGTAGCTAAGTTACCGGCTTTAAGAACAAATAAACAATTCTGTGCAAATTTACCCACTCCATTGTTTTACCAATTGCTACGTCACTATCCTTATTGATACGCAACAGCTTACTTTTACGAGGAATATTAAACTGCACGAAAGGTAAAAGGCGTTTGAACGAAAAAAGTAAAAGCACGAAAAAGTAATTCAAAATAACGAAATTATCAGTAGAGTTAAAGAAAACCATCTTGCACGAAATGTTTAATGTTTTTGAACGAAAAAGAAGAACTATGACGAATTGTACGATAGACACGATACCAGACAAACCGAGAAATTAACAAGAAACCGAGACGTGAAGCATCAAGGTGGCTGAAACGACCTCCACTTTTTGATCTCAGAAGCAATTCATCGTGAACTACCACTTATGAATTACTTTTAATTAGGCCAGTTATTTGACTTTCAGTTTATATGCAGTGGAGTGAAAGGATTGGCAAATTCAAAGCCTGCAGAGGGCAGTGCTCTCGAAGGCAGCCACCTTGTTTGACCTTTCTCTTGCAAAGAGCATCAGTTATTCATCTCCAACGGTAATCTGGTATGATTTCTAAATTCTGAATCGCAAAGATCAACATTAGACTGCCGAACTCCCTCGAGTAAGAAGGCTCATTGTCACTGCCATGCCCTCTTGCATGAAATAGAATGAAAATATTAGCAAATCCAAAGACTCCAGAAGGCACTGCAAGTCCAAAGTCTCTAGATGGCGCTGTCATTAAATAAGCCAACATTTTCGCAACAATCAAAACTCGCACAAACTCAAACTGGTCTGTTTTTACTTCAGCCGAAAATTGCTAATTCAATAATCTTTCCTGATTTTTCAATTCGTAATTTTTTTCCGTTCAATGTTTTATTATTTCGTGATTTCTTTTTTTTTGTCGTTCAAAAGTTTTTCTTAATGCTCATGTATTATTTTTTTCTGTTCCCTTTATTTATATTTCGTGAAATGATTATCAATTGCTCAATGTCTTTCTTTTTTCGTGATTTCTGACTTTCTTTTCGTGCTAAAAAATCACGCCCTACTTTACCATGACCGCGATCAAATTCCGCGTATAATGATATCAAACACATACAGCTTCCTTTCATCTTCACTCAATTTCTGTAATGTAACTTGAATACATTTTCAAGCTCTACATAAGGAACCTAACCACTCTACCTGGAAATAGCGGAATTACACCCAATTAGTTTTACACGATAGCCAGGGACGTATCGAAGAATTTTTCCGGGGGGGGGGGGTAAAATTGTAAAAGTCCCAACTAACTCAACTCAGAATTCCGAAGTATCAAAGCCAAAATAAAATTTAACTTATTGGATTTTCCCTGCTCACCTGACTGAAATGGTAAATTTTTCCAACTGTTTGTTATAATAATAATAGAAATATCCGGCTGCTAATATTTATAAGATGATGATATTTTGTAACTAACGTCGGAGGAAGTACGGGACGGCAGTTCAGTTGGTATAATAAACTTGTACTATAATGATGTTAGAATTTAAATAGAATATCATCGAAACACTGTTGAATAAAAATCCTACTGGAAGGCAGGGGGTAAATTGTTCCCTACCACCTATCAGTACGTCCTTGATGATAGCTATAACATCTTACCTACACTACAAGTCACGCGTCAGTGTTACCACGTGTTCAATTTTTTCTTTCGCGCTCGTAGGAGTAATGAAAACATACCTGTGCCAAGTCAACCCGTATTACAGTAGCTATCTCCGTGTACAAGCGTCCTCAAACTCAAGTACATGTTATTCGATACTTGTAAAAAAATTATCATTTTTCTGTTCTCGGTTTTCTTACAGCGGAGACCAAATTTTTCAAAAATGCTAATGCCGAATCCCCGGGTATGTATTATGTTCTTCACATTCGCCCGAATTATTAGGTAGCCTTGGCAATCTCCATGTTGGAAATACAGAAACGAAATTGATCACATGTTGGTAAATGACCTGTCCATTGTCGATAACATGGGGGTGCTTCCTAGCTTCCGCTTTGGTTCGAACCACAGAATGTGTAGAGCAACGTTTAGCTTTCCTAAACGGGCAATCTACAGGAACGCTCGAAGGAAAACAGGTGGCAGGACGATCTTTCCTATAAGCGTGCTAGGGGAAGCGAGAAAAGTATTGAAGGAACATTTTGGACCAATTAGGAAGGAGTGGAAGAACCGTACGGTTCAGGAGAGTTACGATTCGATCGAGGAAGCCTTGAGGAATATCGGAACGGAATTTAGAGTGCGCAGAAAGGAGGTATTGACGGATGATAAACCGTCTGCACAGACAAGAGCGCTAACAGCGAGGAGAAATGAGTCAGAGAGGAAAAAGAACAAATCCCTTCGAGAAAAAATTAAGGCATGCATGTTAAGGAAAAAGTCACGTTGGAAATTAGGAAGGCAGTCAAGAATTACGATACTGATAGGATTGAGGAAATATTAGCTCGTACAGGATCTATAAAGAAGGTAAAAAAAGAGGAAATGTATCAGGGAAAGAAACTCGTACCTACTATGGAAAATGCACATGGGTAAAAAACATACCAACGAGTGGGCATTGCGGACATTGCCACGCAATTCTACGGAGAATTAGACCGGAACAGGAATGAGAGCGAAAATGAGAGCGAAAACGACCTGGAGTCGGAGGAAAATGTTGATGAAGAGGTTCCTGAAATTCTCGAGTGTGAAGTTATGGCGGCAGTGAGGACCCTCAAGGCAGACAGAGCAGCTGAACCCGACGGACTCGAAAACAGTATACCCAAAATATTTAGCGACGAACTGGCCCCAGTTATATCTATGCTGTTCAATTCTGTCTTACAGCAAGAAGTCGCGCCAAAGCAACGGAAGGAGGCGGAAATCATACTACTATTCAAAAAAGGTCTCTTTTTCTAATTTGGCTCTCAACCCGAGCCCTGGAATCCGCCCTTTCGAGCATTACTTCAGAGACGTCGGGGAGGCTTTAGGGCTGTCTTAGCCCTCTTCCCTTTTGGCCGAAAAACCGGCCCAGGTCGAAATCTGGCAAATTGCTACGTGTGCTCGAACCCGGAATCTCCGGATTCCAAGACCAACGCGCTATCCACTCGGCCAACCAGACCTCCATTCAAAAAAAAAAAAAAAATTGGTAGCAAGGAGAAAATTAAAAATATTACAAACCCATCAGTCTGACTTTAATTTCGGAAAAATTTTCATGAAAATCATTAAAAGACAAATCTACCCGCAATTGGACCTATAAACCAACCGAGAAAGCAAGTTGGCTTTAGAAGGAATAATTCGACTGTAGACCATATTCTTTATTACTAAACAATTCATGAATTCAATTTTAACTTATACCTCCTCTTCATTGACTTCTCGAAGGCTTTCGACACAATTAACCACAAATTCCTTTGGATATAACTCTCGGCCCAGGGGATGAACAAAAACATAACAAAAGTATGTATAAGGATGCTAGGGCCTACGCAAAAACAGATGTCAAGGGAAAGAGTTCAAAACAGGTAGGGTGTGCGTCAAGGGGATCCGCTATCTCCAAATCTTTTTAACTGCGTCCCGGAAGACGCGACAAAACGGCTCGAGTGGAACACCAAAGGTATAAAGATTGATGGAGAATTTCTCAATCAACTATAAGATTCATTGACAACATAGCACTAATTTCGGACAATTTAGAGGAACTTATAGAAATGGCTGAAAACTTCACTGAAGTGTGTAAATCGGCGGGGTTGGAGGTCAATAAAGACAAAACAAAAGTAATTTCAAATGCTAAGAAGGAAGCAGCCGTCGTAGGAGGGAGGGAGATAGAAATGGAAAAAGAGGTGTCCCACTTAGACCAGATCATATGCTTCAACCATGCCAGGGAGAGGGAACCGAGCAGCAGGATCAAAGGGGGCTGAAGTAGCTATTGGAGTCTGAGAAACATAATTAAAAGCAGGGCTGTTGGTTCGGGTAGAGGCGGAGGTGTGGCACAGCTGCATCCTACCCATCATGACCTACGGCACGCAGACTTAGGCCAGCACTAAAGCAAACATCGGCAAACTTCAGAGAACCCAGAGAGCCATGGAGAGGAGTTCTCCTAAATGTAAATACAAGGGATAAAATTCCAATTTCGAAAATTCGGGAAAAAACAAAATTGAGGGATATTGGAAGAGTGGTATCAAAATTAAAATGGAAATATGCTGGCTATATAATGATGGAGAAAGGGAATAAGTGGGAAAAGAAAGTGGAGGGGTGGGTGCCACGGGACTTAAAAAGAGGAAGGGGAAGGCCAATAGTCCGATGAAGGGACAAGTTTAGGAAAATACACGGCCCAGAGTGGAGGAGGCGAACTCAAAATAGGAGAGGCTGGAGGGAGGACGGGGATTGCCCAGATATGGGCGGCTTTGGAGGAGCACGGAAGATCTGAGTGGGAAGCCATGGCGCTCATAACGCAGCGACAGTAGCAACTGACTCCGACAGTCAGTAAAATACCCTTGTATAACTCTACGCATCAATATTTCGAAAATGTATGTTTAGCCGTTATTATTATTATACACATAGTTTTGAATTCCTTGGAAATTTCATTAGTTTACTTTATGTTGACCTCGTGTTACAGTCAGATTCGCGTACGCGTTGCATTTGTTAGATACGTACATCAGAAATCTTTACGACGTTTACGAGTCTATTGAGGATCTAGAGTCCCTCATCGATTTCTTAAGAAGACAGCGTAAAGTGAACGAGAATAAAAACGAAGAACAATCAGAAGAGCAGAAAATTGCTTCAGACCAAAGATCTGCTTCAAAAAAGGCAGAACCTAAGATACAACGGGAAGTTACTCCAGAACCAGAATCAACTTCGTCTCAGCAAACAACGAACGATGAAACTCGGAAAAAGGGTAACTCAAATTGTTGCGTATTAAGGGTAAACTAATTTAGGTACACCTTTATTTCTTTAAACACGAAACAAAATGTGCATTTTGTATTCCTGAAATGTGCAAAGACCAAAATCACTCCTACCTTCCTACTTTCACGGTGTCACGAAATGAGTACAATATGTGTGTATCACTGAATAATGGGGAAGGGGTGCAGATTAGGAGCAGAAGAGCATAATTCTAGAAAGAAATCATTTTTTCGCCGAGAGATTCCCTATTCAAGATTTCTTGAGAAATAAACAAACAAGTTAAGGAAAATTCATCTTTCCCCTTGAGATGAATTATGTACAATGAGGCTACCAGGAACCCAACAAAGCGACTTCGCATTTAGGGGAAGGGAAGGGAGAAAATCTGGTATATCTTGTTAAAGAATGTTGATTTTGCCTATAAGGAAAATGACCAGATTGCAAACAAATAAACAAAAATGATATTAGAAAACTTTTTTTGCCCCTTTCCGTTTTGCCAGCAAATACTACAATTTTTTAAACATTTCTCTATCGGATTTTTTAAACTGCCAGAATTATGTATGCCCAGTACTGGATTTTGGTGAAATTCATCTTCATCAGCCAAATTGATAAGAATCTCCTTTCTTCAAAAAATTTTTGGTTCTTTCTTTTCTGGATGATTTTAGTTGATTTCAAACTGCCTATACAGGATTAACGTTTTTTTTTTTTTTTTTTTTTCACATTTAATTTAAGTATTCTTCAATTCTTCACTCAAAATAAGCGGACCCACATGTTTTCTTTCCACTGCAAAATTGATATATACTTCTTAAATAAATTTTTATATTTTAAAGTAACTTTTCGTTTTCCTTCATATCTCCATTTTTCTTCACATTTTAACAGTATCCTTAAAAATGCTCAAGTTTCGTCAGCTTACGTAGTAACTTCCACATAGGTAACTGACTGCACTTCAAAAGTCTGGTATCAGAATTTTGAATAAGAGCCTCCAATATTACCTGTTTCCTATCAAGTGGGAAACGCTAGAAATTTTCAAAATAAGAAATCATGAATGAATTTTTTCCCCCTTCAATACTTTTGGTGTTCCTTTTTCTATTCTTTCTTTTTTCAGCTGGTTCCTTAATGCATCTTCTTTTTTTGCATCTCATGTAAATCCAATGGTGCTTATACGCACGAATAGTTTTCTTCACTTGGTCAGGAGATTAGCCAAAAACTTGAAGACTCGCTCTATTTTTCCAGACGTATTTCTAGGCTTACTGATATTTTCGCAAGTTTCTTGATAACTTTTCTTGATTTGGTCCAGATTATGGTCTCTTCCAGACTTCTCTAGGACTGCTAATAAGTCGTAAAAATTACTTTAAGCCTCAATAAGTCTTTTATCCAGAATTGTTTTAAGATTAATGAAATTTCCTTTATGTTTGCTTAACACACTTGAAGACTTCTCTAGATCTGTTGAAAACGTTCCAAAATTTTAAAGTAAATTTCTTCATGACTTTACTAGCTCTTTTTGACTTGTTTAGGACCATTCCGGGACACTTCCAAACTTTTTAAGGACATTTTTGAACTTATTAAAGATTTGCTAAAACTCTTCACAACTCGTTTAAGATTATTTAAGGCTTCGTAATACTCCTTCAGATTTATTGAAAACTCTTCAAAATCCTTTTAAACTAATTTAAGAATTAACATTTACTTAAGACTTATTAGTGCACTTCTATATTTTTGTTCAAGATTCTCTGACACTATTTTAGATTTGTTTGAGCTGTAACGGATCCGGGAAACCGAGAAATGAGGGACGAAGAGTTGACTCTAAAACATGAGAAATCGCCGACGGGGCGATGTAAAAGGTTTTCGGCTTCATTTTTATTTATATCATAAAATTGCGAGCAAAAAATGCACATTTATCAATAGATCTTGGAACATTTCTAATACGATCGTTTTGGTTCCACCACAGTATTTAAGAGTTCTCATCACTCTTGCAGACTTATTTAAGACCCTTCTAGATTATTCTAAACTTATTTGAGGAATTTTAGTTCAATTAAAGGATTGTTTAAAAGAAGTTAAAAATTTTCAAGACTCTTTTAAGATTCCTGAAATTTTTTCAATGTTGTTTAATGCTCTTTAGAATTTATTAGGCCTCGTTCAAGATATAAAAGACTCGTCAAGACTCGTTCAGGTTTCTTCAAGACCCTTCCAGAATATGTAGAGGGTTTTCAAGATTCGTCAGAATTTCAACTCTTCGAGACACGTTTCAGACTAACAAAGATTCATCAAGATTAATTCAAGATTTCGTAAGACCCTTCCAGATAGGTCTAAAACTCATTAAGTCTACCTGTTTAAGATTGCATAAAACATTTCTAAATCTTTTTCATCAGTAAGAGAGCTAGTTCACGATTCGCTAAAAATATTCTAAGTTTTGCGACACATGTCCATAGTCTTCCAGACTTACTCAGGATTTTCTGAGACGTGTGCTACGTCGGAATCAGGCTTACTTTTCATTCAGCTTTTCTTTATACGTTCATCTTTCTTTCATTTTCCTTTTTGTCTCGTTCTTCCAGGATCACTTTTCCTTTCATATCCCTCATGGAAATCCATCATTGATTGGCTATGGAGTTTCCTTTATAATTTCATGGTTGTATGCGCAAATTCCCTCTCGTTTTTTTTTTCTTTTTCACTCAAATTTTAATTCAAAAAAAGTAAATACTCTTAATAGATAAGCGAATCAAATTCGAGAAGTAGTGCAGTCTATACATGAACAATGAATAGTGCCAGAAAAAAAATGAATGGGGTAGTTTTGAGCAATTAATGTCATTGATCACCTAAATGAGAAAGAATGAGCAAATCCATGTTCTTCTCATTTTTCAGCTCAAACATTTCTGGGAGCCGGAATACAGATACATGCATTCATGTTGAAAATATTCATTGTGTATAGGTACTCTCGATCAAATATTCAAAAATATTTTTTCATAAGTTTCGATCTGTGAAGCATGTAATTTTTATGTAATATTTCCTTAACTTGATTAATATTTTGGTCACATTTGAGGAACTGGAATAATTTATTTGCACATGTAGATTTATACTCGGAAGCGGTAGCTCAAATCAAACTCATACTAACGAGTCGGAAGTATCTGATGTACTATTTTCGTCAAATGGAGCTTGGTAAGTACCAATTTACACCAAGTACTGTATTTGGACTGAAAATTCATTACGGCTGTAATAAATAATTGTATAGCCTTAAAAAATTCATCCAGCACTCCGTGCAGTAGACAATCTCACCGAGTGCTTTCGATTAACCCGCTCTCTGGTCTGTAATGCGTACCTCGACTGAAAAAGGGCGCGTGTCCACTTTATCATTTTTCAAATATCCACTTGCCCATGATTGGAAATCGAGAATACATCCAAAATCGATACGGTTCTTTTTCTTATTTATTTTAAGCAGCGATAGCATTTTCTCAGAACTTAAAAACTAATTATTAGGTTTTCTTATACTGAAATACCAAACTGAGATTTCTTGGTTTTCTTCCAGTGGTGACTTACGGACCCTGAAAAAAGAACCCTAAATGTTAATAATAATTTCCCGATTTAGAATTTTATTTCTTATAATTCAGATCACGAAGTGATTATTCTAGTAGGCCAACGTGATGCTCCCCCCCCCCAGCCCCATCCTGAATCTAAACGAGGGCCGAAGGTATTACGGTGCATTGTATATACACATTCACACACACAAGTTTAAAAAACTATTCAGAAAGTTGATAAAAAAGCGCCGTGAGAGATTCGAGAAATTTACAAGATTTTTTGAGATTAACAAAATTTTTGCTTATTACTTTCACTTTCAAACCCACTTTTTTTGTTTTTTTTTTGTTTTTGCTTATCAATATAACATGAAAAAACATTCCGACACCATTATCAAATTGTACTTTCCAAACTGTTCCAGACGAAGGTCTGTTTGACTTGCACGGATACATCCCTGATGCTCGAAATGAAGACGGCGAAGAACTTGAGTTTACCACTGAACGTCTTCATTTGACCAGAGAGCACTTTACATGGGTCAATGGTGTTATGGCTGTGGAATTCAGTGAAGACCAATTTAACGAACGTGAAGTAAAAATAGAGAAGACCAAGAAAAGTAAAATAACAGGGTACAAAAATCATGTACCCGTTATCTTTCCTCCAATTTAGACAGCACGGAGACGTAACCATAAAAAAGGGGGTTATTGCTGTAATGAAGAAGAGTATTTCACGAATTGATCCTCCTCCCATATTCATTTCTTTGTTGTCAGATATACTTCGAATAGAGTAAGATGTTCATCTGATACCAAGGTTCTAGTTGTTTATGGGATCAAAATGATTTCTTGTATTAGAAAAGGGGCTCTGCAGATCCACCAAATTTGAAATCAAAAACTGGAAGATAGCGAAAGCTGGTCTTAATTGAGCTGAAAGTCTTCGAAAATTCACTCCTGTATCACACAATGGGTAAGAAGTGAGCAAGGTGAAAAACTAAGTCAAGATTCTTCGTCGTCGATACTGATTGATTGTTGCATAACATTAGTCCTTTGGTACCAATTCGGGACACAAAAATCCATATTTCGCAATAAACATAACCATTAGTTTATTTTATAGTGCAGGAAAGTTTGAGCAGAACGGAATACAGACCCACAAGAGAAAATGAAATCATGATACGAGTATATTCCCCTGAGCTGTACAAGGGCTAGCTGGGGGTAGGAAAATCAGGGGTTGATAAAAAATCAGATGCAAGTCCAAGTTAATAACCATTTTCTTCAAAAAAATAAAATAAAATAAAATAAAATTCCTGTAGTTCTCTTAGTTTTATTATTTGAATGCGAACCTTCTGGAATTTTAGTTTTATTTGAATGCTTAGAACTCTTCAAAGGCACACCAGTCGCATCATTTTATGTATTTTAAAAGCAGTAAGAATACCCATGAACTCCTATGACTGTAAATTATTTTACTATTTAGTACAGAATCTGAAATACGGCAATTTGCAGTTTTTCGATAATGATACGACGCATGTATTTTTGTACTATCTGCAGCAACCGGAAAATCTTTGAACAGACAAGGATCAGCGCTCGGCCGAGTACTTTCAAAAGTTTCATCCTTTGGATGTAAGTATTGGGGAGACTCGCTTACAGTGTTCCTTCGGAATATTCTTACTCGATCCAAATTTAAGTTGGTTTGTTGCCACATCGTGTGGCAACATTGCCCAGCAATCGGTTTTTATTTTGATCTAGCATATTGTCATGTTATTGCTGCACCCTGATTTTCAATTGGGAGTTGGGGAGTAAGGACTAGGAGAGGGGAAATTTCTCCAGTCAAGTTGGTCGGCTAAAAAAAATTGGAAAAATATCATTCGAATAGAGAAAATCCGACCCCATAAACGGAAATGTATCCACTTTTACCTGTTTTTACAACTTAAATCAAAATAACCTCGACAACCTTTTTGGAAACTTCGGTTAGGAAATTAGAGGTAGGCCTTCTGAAGAAATCACTTCATTGTCTCGTATTAATTCTATGGTTTGTCTGAAAGATTGGGAAGGGGACAGGGTATGCTAATGTAGAAAAATGATAACGTTCGCCCTTTTAAAAATTCTTTTAACAATGTCTCAAAAGTCAGATGATAAGAATGGCAAAAATCCAATAAACAATAAAGATCATTTGCCTTTCTGAATGTTTAGCTTGCTTTATTACCAGGTTTTCTGTCTGTCTGTCCATCTGCCTGTACTGCTGACTGATTGATCAGTCTCAGATTCCGGGAATTCTTCCTCACTTGTGTTCATAAAGGCGCACAAATAGGAGCTGGAGTGAAGTTTGACGTTCCTTTCTTTGTCTCTATCTATCTGCCTGTCTGTCTGTCTGTTCACCTGTCTAGCTGTCTATCTGTCTGTTGGTCTGTCTGCCTGTCTATTCAACTATTCTTCCTACTTTTGTCTGTCCGTAAACTAACTAGCTCGTTGGCTGTCTTTTAATCTGTCTCTTACTTTTCTCTCTGTCTGCATAGATCTTGTGGTAATAGGTCTACCCTCGTAAATTTTTGACATTTACAAAACGTAGTTCACCCAACATTTATAGTTTCAACTTCTGTCCCCAGAATTTAATCGCTGCACCATTGTAATGTATTCGTTAAGTCGAGGACAAGGCAATCGCCCTAAGTACTCGTACATTAAAAAGCTTCATAAATAACAGCTTGGCTTCAATTATTTCTAGCTGGCAGAAGTGCATCTTTCGTTGAAGACGAGAAAGCTAATGAAGAGGAAAATGAAAATCCTATCGCTTGTAAGTCTATGGCCCAAAGCGGTCTTCATTTATCGGAATCTCATTTCGTTTGTTAGCTGCAACAATGAGTCTCAGTGACAGTGAAATAAAAAACGAAAAAACTCCGAAATTTGTCGAATCGAATTTCGGAGGCGAGCTTTTGGCCTATCTTCGTGAGATGGCACTGATACGAGCTGAAATACACATTAGCTCATTATTTTTCGAAATGTCCCGGTAAGTCAATTTTTGAAGTCATCAAATCCAAATTAAAATAGTAATCTTCGATTTAAAAAATGTTTGTGAGGAGTTAATATCGTTTTCTCAAAAAGTAGTGTTTTGTATCTCATTAATTAGAGATTTCCCGAATAATTCATTAAAATCGCAATACTAATATTTAAGCTACTGAGCGAGTGCGGCTCGGAAAATTTGAAATAATTTCCTCTATGGTAAATATAAATGAATACCGTCTTACGTAAGTATAATATTATACGTTTTATAAATTTACTGCAGTTTCATTATAAGCTCACTTATATCTAACTTTCTGTAAACGAAATCAAATCTGATGATCACATTTATCAAAATATCTGTTTTTACAGTTTATGCAGACATGACCGTCATTCACCTACTAGACCTCTGTGAAAGATTCAGTAACGAGCTTACTTACATTTGGACTGGGCAGGTTATTGAAGAGGCCCTAACTGATGGTGCTCCAAGAATATATGATTTTCAGAAGTTTCATACAAAATGGAATGAACATAGGAAAGATAAGCCTGACTTCAGTTTCGTTTATTTGTGATCCAAAGTTAAAATTCGTTAATTATTTTAAAAATGCGAGGGTTCTTTTCTCAAGAAGTATATTGGTATACTAAATTTTATTACGTATGACGTAAGCCTCATACGCTATAAAGTGTAGCCACAATGCTTTTTGGCACGTAAAATTTCACGTCTTGTACACTTTCATCTTATATTTTAAGGTTATTATCAATAGATATTAAAATACAGGCTATACAAGCCGATTAAGTAGTATCAGTTCTGTTTAGTGAATTGTAAAAATTGGTGTTTAAGTACTTTCCAAAAAATAAAGGTTCATTTGAGTCTTTATCATAATTTCTTTTCAATTTTGTCCACTTATGAAACGCAAATATGAATAATGGCGAAAAGACAAAAGTATATAATTGTTGGAATGTGATAAAAAAATGGGTTTCGATAGTTACGAGTATAAATGTAACATTTCCCAATTAGTAGAAATTGTTACAGTCTGAGGAAATGCTTGGAAATCGTGGAAATGTTCATGTTTTTTTGGTTATTGTTCTTGTCAGCAATTCTTCACCATATCATACATTGTTTTCAATTTAATTTAAATAATCTTATTAAAGGTATATTTCATGTCAACAATCCTTATTCTGCTCATTTTTTGCTGAAAATTCTCCCAAACTGATTCATTTGTCCCAGTTATTGGTTTGGAATTTGTAGAGATTGAAAAAACACAGGAAATTAACAGTGTGGAGGAAGAACAGGGTAAAATGAAGGAGGGAATATTAAAGTCAGCAGAGGAAAATATAGGTAACACTAAGAGAGAACAAAAGAAACCATGGATGAAGAAGGAAATCCTCAGAAGGAGGGATAAACGAAGAAGATATCAGAATGCAAATGCTGAAACGAGTATTGTTCAAGTTTTCATTATCTTACATGACCGCGCACAAGTGTCCATTACTGATGACGGAAAAAATATCAGACACTCGCTATTTTGTCGAGATTTTGATAATTCCCGGTTTTCTTAGGAAGATGGAGAGAAAAACATTTGACCGGTCTTCTTATCAAAGTATTGAATCAGTCTAGCCACTTTTCCGGTTACAAAATATCGAGTAACACGATTCACTGATTGGTTGAATACAGCCCATGACGGATGATCTTTTTTTTGCTCACTAGCTGCTGTCTATTAGAGCCAGGAAACTATGCTTCCACTGTTACCAATCCATAATCTCAATGCACTCCACCACAACCATGCTATCCAGTAGTACCAATACTTGTAAATATAAAAGTTATTTTCGATTTTGCGATCGAAGTTGTTTTACTCACACCCACGACGAATGGCATTTTGGAACTTCAATTGGTTTTTCAACATTTTTATTTTACCAAATTTGGGAAGTTGATGTTGCGGGTCATAGGGTACAGAAAAAGAAATTATCCCTCTAGCTCAGTTGATTCCCGAGATGTAGGTGCCCACGCGAATTTTCATGATCTTCAGAGAATGACCCTAGTAAGACTGATAACCTTATCATTGTTTGGTTTACAACATTTTCCATGCTTCTTGCTGAATTTTCGAATATGAGTCAATTGAAAGGTCATTTAATTTTCAAACGTGTCCACGTTCTTGGGATATTGAGATTTTCCCGAAATCTTTCTCAACACTTCAGTCATTTTCCAAAATGATAAAAATTTTCATGACTCTTACTCAGTTATTGAATTCAAGTTGTTTGATATTGAGTTCGACTTTAACTTTGGGCGACATTTTCTAATTTTCATTTTTTTTTCCACAATTATTATCTGAGCTCTATTACCGTATTTTCTCGAATCTAAGACGCACCCGAATTTCATTTTTTGAGTTTTAAAATGTGGGGTGCGTCTTAAATTCGATGCTTTCAGTAGGGATTAACAAGCCCTTTAAACAATACCTACGCAATGAGTACGATAAGTGGCTCATGTCTGATAACTTACCATTGACCTCATCCGGTAAAATTCAAAAAGCGCCAGGTTCGACAGTCATCCACTGGGTCTCTCGGGCATGAGAGAAGGTGCAACCCGCGCAATCATTCAAAAATCTTTCATAAAATGCTGTATAACTAACGCACTCGACGGTACAGAAGACGACCAGATATGGGAAAACTCTGAAAACGACGATCCTGATGATCCCTCATCATCCAGTGAAATACATAGAATCTAATACTGGTACTTTATTGAAGGCTCATCATATTGTAGCAGGGTCAATTTTCAATTTTGTACCGCTACTTTTTTTTTTTTAATTTTTGTTGTGTAGTATGGTTACGATTTTTCATGAATATTGCTTAATTTTTGAATACCTGTCGATAGAAGGCTCCCAACATCAAACTACAGACTTAATTTCGATGAATTTTTTCGAATTTTTGATTATTTTTCCTGGTTGACTACTGGTTCTCATCAATTTTATTCATTGTTTACGACCTATGAGGGGTCTAGGTGCAAACAAGAAGAGATCCAAATTCCACTAAATCGACTTAAACACACGGTACTGGATAGAGCACTGCAAGCCAAATCGAACTGTGTAAACAGATTTTTGCGAAATTCATTTCTTCATTCAGAATACATGATTGGAGGCAAAAGTGACATGTTCCAATGGATCATGAGAGTTTTCGGGATTAAGATTTCGGTGATTGATCGCAAGTTAGGCAGGCTCCTTGCTGTAATCGAAGTTGCATTATGTAAAAGGTTCTCAATTTACGTTGTTGGAATGATAACAGAATTATTTGGTCGTTGATTGGATGAATTTTTCATTTTTATTTCGTCAAGTATTTCTTTGGAATTTCATCTTAGTTTTGCCCAAAGTGAAGAGATAATGGTTTACAGCATGCAATGCGCATCCAGTTTCGATTTCAGTACGTGTTAGTCAGTAATACTCCACGATTTTACGAGAATAATATGCAAGAAATTGCTTTTAGTCAAAACTGACATGTTCCAACCCATATTGTGGTCCCAAAATCCCCCGAGGGGTGGACTATCAGAAAATTTTTGGAAACAAGTTTTAAATCAATGAGTGATGTCTGGGAGAAATCTTCACCTCGTAATGAGATATATGTTTTTTGGGAATCAGTTTTCCATGTTTTCTGAAAAATAAGGTATTTTGGAACTTGTCTTGTTTGCACATAGACCCCTCATATACGAGCTTTTGAAGATTCATCGTGTTACCAATTCAAGGTTAATCCTCAATTTTGTCGGACATTTACCTCCAAATTATTGTCACAGGTCTTCATTCATTTTCCAAGGTAATTGATATATTTCTTATGAAAATTACTTAATCTTTATTTACGATTTGTTTGAAGACTCGGGATAATACGTACGGGTTAATTTTTGATTTTGTCGAATTCTTCAATATTTTCTAACTTTCTCAGGGTTTTATCATTATTTGAATCATTTTCCCAAAATGGACCCAGTTTTCTATGAATGTTGCCGAATTTTAGTGAATAGCCTCATGATATGGGATTCAATTCAATTCTCGGTTTTGTCAAGCTTTTTGAATTTCGAGATTTTCTGCAAAACTTCTGTTATGATCACTCGATGTAATTTTTCCAAATATAACTACGGTTTTCCACAAATCTTGCTGAATTTTGGTATTTGAGTCGATTGCAAACTTGTAATATCAACTTCCGAGTCCAATCTATAATTTTGTAGTGAATTTCCAAATTTTCTGAAACTTTTTTCAAAATTTTTGTATTAATTTTTTGATTATTTTTCAAAAGGACTATTTTTAATGTTCAATTTTCAATTTTCTCAAACTTTCAAAGTTCCTATTTTTTTTTAAAAATTGCTTTTATGTATTTCCCTAGAACTCTTTGATTCTTTTTCTAAAGGGACTAACATTTTCCAAGAACCTGGCTGAATTTAGCTGCGTATTTTGTGATCGTTGTAATTAGTGATGTTCGAAAGATTGAGAGGTGCAAATTATTTGTTGAAATTTTGTTTTTTCATAATATACTATTCACATTTTGAAATGTTTACCTAATTAAATGGATGAAAATTAATGTGTTCTATTCAGATCCTTCAAACAATGCTCTGCTTCTTGTTAACATATTGGACGAATTAGTCATTCTCAAGAGCCGCTCAAAATGCAATCATAAATTCAAAGCACTACTAAACTAAAGTATAATTCTTTCCTAATTATTTAATGTAATACTAACAGTAAATTTAAATTATAACTGCAGAAATTCAATACTCATTTAGTAAGTTATTCGGGGATAACATCAACAACACTTAACAAATTAGTTATATTGTCTATAGATTTCAGTACTTAACATAGAAACAAGAGAAGAAAGAGGGCTGAGGGCAAGAATGGTCAAATCGGTTTCCTTGAGATGACAGTGCGTGTTTTTCAGCATCAAATAACTATCTCGTTTGACATAATCTGTCATTTCAAGAGAATAGACTTGATCACTTCTTGCACTGGGCCCTCTAAACTGAACGTACATTGCTTCGAAATTGAATCAAAGCCGTAGCCGAAGAGCCACAGGGCACTACCCCAAAAGTGAACCTCAACTTTTGTGAATTTGCTACTCTAAAAATATGCCTCCCTCCTTTCCCGCTTGATACAAGAGACTGGCGACGGTCCTTTGTAGTAAAGTATTTAAAGATAAATTCGACCTAGGTATAATGTAAAAACAATAGCACTTTCTAAATTATTCCCTGATCACGAAATTAAAAGGAGGCTGGTCTTTAAGATCAGATGTACATGTATTCTGGTTGGATGACTCAGTTCCTTCTTCTATCAGCAGCATTTTGAGCGCATAATTTACCTTGATTTCTATTATGCGGCGAATAATTTCAACTGCATTACTCCGATAGAGTTTGGCTAGAATCAAATAAAAATTAGTTCCGAATAATAACTGCTAAATTATCTTTTACGTTGAGTTGTTAATTTTATTTACGTACATCCTGTTCCGCCGGACATTTCTCTCGGTTCCTGTGTCGGCAAATTTCTTATTCTTATAAATTCATTCACACTGCTCCAAATTTCAAGGCTCCGATCATATGTGGGAATGAATGTCTGCATTTCGTATTTGGCTTCTGGGATTGGAAAACCTATTTTGTGCGACATACGGTTTTAAGAATAATATTAAGCTGCATGTGTTTGTGTTGATACAGGTAGCAGCTTTTCATGCTGTGTCACTTAATATAAAAAATTTAAACTGATGAGCCCAAAACACAGAAAAGTACAGCGATGTGTTTGGAATACTCATCTCATTAAGGTAAAGTGTAAAAAAAAGATTTTTGAGGTTATTGCTCCCGGTGGAACCTTTGAGGAGGTGTTACAGTTTAATTATCATAGAAATGAACTCAGTGGCTCACACTACAAGCCATATTATTAATGGCCACCATATTCAAATTTTAATTTGTATTTCAGGTTTGAGCTCTTAGTATGACGCCTTCTAGGTAGAAGGTGATGACATCTAGAATGACCTCAAACATGAACTCAACAACCCAAGAAACCAGGGTCGTACCGACGGGGAGGGTTTTAGGGGGTCAAACCCCTCCCATTGGCCAAAAATAGAAACACGAAGAAACGATGGATTGAGACAAAGAGGAGGGCGGACCTGTGATTGAGCCCCTATTTATGCTTTTTACAGGCTTGTATGCAATGTAATGTATTTATTGACTGTCATAATTATTATTATTCCAGACCCTACTCGCGCCATAGGCGCATAAGGGTCTCGCATGCATTTTGAAATTGTAGCTATTGTGTCAAATAAACATTATTCAATTCAATTCAATAATAATAATTTGGTAAATTTGGCCAACTTCCGATTGATTTTGGCTTTTGCCAATCGATGTACATTTTTGAAATTTCAAACCAAAAATAAAAAAACAAAAAACAGGTATACACTTTTAAAATGTTTTCCAATAATTAAGAAGTGACTTCCTTGAATTGGCCAATTGGGCAAGACGTTTTGAAGGGAAAATTTTTCCTATCTCCCACTGCTATGTCCATCTATTCAAGGGCGGAAAACCCTTGAAAATGACTGAATTTTCTTCAGTCTAAATGGACGAAAAACCAAAAACCAATTTCATTCACCTTGTTCACCATTTGAAATACTTAATATGGTTTTGTTTGAAACATTTCAACTTATTCCCCTTTACGAAAATTATTATTTTGAAATTTCTCGTATGTTATTTAGGATATTTCAAAAATGTACCTAGTTCATCGGAAAAGTACAGGGCCGTAACCTCTAGGGTTTGAGACGGAGAGGAGGGTGGATCTGTCACATTTTTTGTAAAAAGTATGAAAATGAGAGTTTCAAAAAAAAAGTTGAAATTTTGGCATATACATGCACGCAATTGTATAAATTTGGGGTATTTGTGCCCCCCCCATACACCGAGAAAAAGATTCTTATTAATCGAAAAACATCCCCCTTACTTAAATTCTGGGTACGGCTCTGCAAGAAACCTAGTAATCGATATGTTGGAGGCGAGTAACTCCTGTTTTCATTTTTAGTCATCAATTTTTCTCGTGGGATGGAATATCAAAAAAGAAAAAAGTAACATAAATGTCACCGTTTGTACACTATACTGCCATACTTCGGATGCAGTATCAAGAAAAATTGGTACAAAGAACAGCCGACTTTTTATGTTTTAAATAAATGTATCCTTCGCCGCACCCCACTTTACCCTCTTATGGAAGGTACAATACAAGACAAAATTGTTCATTAGAATTTGGTACTATCCTAATTTCTAAAGAAAAGCAAGAAATTTTAAAGACCTAATAAAATATTTAAAACTTTCATTTCACCCTGTTAATCGGTTACCAATTTATTTCCTACGTCACTTCTCGAACTATCTATACCCCATTTTTTCTAGAAAATAACATTAAAGACCGTTCGTTGATCTTATTTTCTATAATAATAGCATAAACAGCACACACTATTCATATATGTGGTTGCAAACAATAATGAATAAAATGTATCTATGATAAAAGAAAATCAGTAAGTATAAGTTGATACATTACCTGATAGTGTGATATGGAAAAATAATTCAACTTGCAGAATGGTTTCCTTGAGACTTCTGATTACTTGGTCCCACAGTTTGTAGTACAATTCTGCGGAAGGTTAATTAAAATACCCGCAGGTCATTAAAATAATATTAAGTATTTAGTACATAGCTGTATATTATGTAGTTTACTCATCTTTTGTTTCATAGGAGCAATAAATAGCTTTTCAAATTGTGAGAGGATTAACATTTTTCCCTGTTTCGCTCGTGAAGTTATAGGTATATATATATGTATAAGACTAGAACGGAATAGCCTTTAAATCACGCTTCTAAGATTGCAGTGCGAACACTGAATCAACAAAAAGCTACCGTTCCGAGGGTGTAGACCACAACATGTCGTAGCTCGGATAACAAATGTTACTCCGACCTACTATATATCTCGTACATTGCACGAATCTATCTGCGAGTATCATCGCAACCAAGATTTCGGCGTGACGGAATCTTACATCCCCCCACTTTGGGAAGGGAGTCACCGACAACTGAGAATGACACCGGGATCTCCGCTCTCTTTCTTTTATAATCAAAATCGTCCGGCATTCTCAGGCGGCACCGGAAACTGTCTAGCAAGGGACTTCTACCCTGTATTTAGTACAGTACGTTCCAGTTATCTCTCAGAACTGTTTTGTTGATTTATAAGACTAGAACGGAATAGCCTTTAAATCACGCTTCTAAGATTGCAGTGCGAACACTGAATCAACAAAAAGCTACAGTTCCGAGGGTGTAGACCACGACATGTCGTAGCTCGGATAACAACTGTTACTCCGACCTACTATATATCTCGTACACTGCACGAATCTATCTGCGAGTATCATCGCAACCAAGATTTCGGCTTGACGGAATCTTACATATATATATAAGATCGTTCAGATCTTGAAATGATGACACGAAAACGCGACGAATGAATGCTTTTAATTATTGAAAGAATTCAAAACGAAAGCCGTTTTCGTAGTCGAAAGAGTGAAAAACAATAATTCGAATGTAAAATACAAGAAGCGAGAATGAACGCGGTAACAAGCGTTGGAAGCGAATGAATGCGATTAACCGGGCTGAAACGAGAGAAGTGTGTAAGTTAAGAGAAATGGTCAGTCAATCAGGAGGAAACAAGGTGAAACGGGAAAAGTGCGTGAAGCGGACAAATGATAAGAATCGACAAGATGAAACGAGCGAGACAGAGTGGCGAGCAATGTGTAATCTTTCATATATATACTTATAGCATTTTTCCATCCCTTGTGTCCTCTATATATGTAATTTTCGCCAAATTTCTGAAGGGATTTTCAGTACATTTAAGAGGGTTTAGCCCCCTTGGCTTTACTTTGAGATAACTGTTCCATTGGGATATTTGGGAGGTAGTGGGGTAGCTATGGACTAAAAGTTATATTCTGTTGTTGTGACATTGTCAGAATACATTAGTAAGTACTTTTGATTTTATGAAAATCTTACATATCAGTTTACAAGAAAAAAGCAACAAAAATAAATAAAATTCATGGACTTCAAACAGAGTTCCGGCAATAATCGTATAGCAACTAATGTAAGATGGCAGTAAAGTAAATTTGATGCCAGTGATAGAATTTCTGTTATAACAGTGATTTGAGCTTCGGCTTACAATTTCATTATTGTTTATTTTATTTTATTTTTTTTTCCAAAAAAAAAAAATTATCTTAACCGCTAAGCTCCGCTCAGAACACTTTGTATTATGATTGCCTACTTTTGATGCTGATAAGACTCGCCTACCTTCATTTTTTTGGCGCTCTGCGGACTCCTCTCTGCAGTGTACATCCTCATGCTTCATTATTCTTTTCACGTTACTTGAAGGGAAAAGTGTGCAAACAGATTTCCTGATAATACACATTTTCCTGTATGTTGGTACTTGTCCCCATTCAACGATATTATCGGGTGTTTCGAATCCTTTGGGATGTACTTTTTCCAGATACTCTGCATCCATGACGAAATCCAAGTCCAGTTTCGACATAATATCAGCGGTGTTGTGAATAGTCTTTGCAACTGTAACCAGAAATGTCCTAATTTTTAAAAAATAACTTTTCTTTCATTAGTTTTCTTAAGAGATGTATGATAAAGTCTTGTAGCAAGAACTAAAATTATACACAAGTCACTATCCAATATTTCTTGTACTCATATCGTGTAATACACAAACAGAGGTGAGGGCACAAAATCCATTCTCCCTATAGTTTTTGTTATTGTATGATGAAAACGGGAGTTAAATTTAACGCCATTTCGTGGCTTTTGAATGTATTAGGGAGAAAAGGTATAACCCTTTTATGTGGGACATTTCACGAGCTTCAATTTTTTTAATCATCCTTCCTACCTAACACAATTCGAAAACCGGAAACGAGAGGCCTTTCCGTACACCAGCAATTGCTGACTATCCATGGTGTTCCATCAAAATTTCATCAAATCCCGCCGAGTGCTCGTGGCTTGCAGACAATGGCTGAACAAGTTTTTACGAAAAATACAGGTCTCGAAACCTTAAGAAATTTAAATAATTCACTCGTTCATGGTACTAAATGTTTCACACAAGGTAACATATTATATGTAGAGTAACAATTAGTGGTGATGTTTAGTAAAAGATTTTTGTAATACCTATTACTTATAAAAATCCATTTTTCATTAAAATTTTGGCTTCCTTCAAATATTGTAAGCTTACTTTTCGTTATAGCCGAATAATGCCGAAAATTGTTATTTTAAATGCCGAATTTCCAATGTTTATTGCCGAAAATTCCTAGCTCTGATCATATAACTTATTTTGCGTTCACAGCTGAAAGTTCTAAGATAGTAACCAGAATAATGTTCTGACAATACGAATTCCAGCTTGACTTTTTGTTTCCTCGTTTTAATACAATTTGGTGTCTTCACTGACCAGGGCTATTCCTGAAGGAGAAAAATTTCGTCGTTTTAAGCATCACAACTACCCCCAGAAAAAGGTAAAACGGTAATTTAGTAGGATCTTCGGATGGGAATTAAACTATATTTAATGGAATTCAAAGTATTGGAATATTGTTGATCAGTGATAATTAGAATTTAAATGTACCGAAATAGCATAAAAAGAAACACAAAATGAAAAAGCGTAGACTACACATGACAGTTATTAATTGTTGAATAGGAATACAGTTATGATGTATAGTTTTCAGGCTGAATGAGACTCTTGCTCTGACATCGACTCCAATTTCGACTCAGGCTAATTCCAGCCTTTTATATCTCGACTTCGATTCTCATTTCTGCTTCGTTACTTCAACTCTTTGACTCCAACTTCAGCTTCTTGTTCACCTGAGACTTCGACTTCCAGTTTTGGTTTCAACTTTTGAGTATCAGACTCTTGTGTTGATTTTCAAACTCATGACTTCCACTAATAGTTCTTCTCTAGTATGGACTCTCACTCACCCTCCTACTTTCCTTTAATCTGCCTTTGACTAATTAATTGTAAGATTACAATCACGACTTAGTCTATGGTATAAATTTTGATTTTCTTCCATTCTAATCTTCATGCTGACTCGAACCTGGCTTATTTTTACGCTGTCTGAAAGTAATTTTGACTACCACATTCACTTTTCACATTGACTCTTACTCCAAATTCCACATCGAATTCTAATTTTAGTTCTGATTTCTTTTTGACTTTGACTTAATCTTATACTCGTACTAACACTCTAATTTTCAACTCGACTTCGACCCTGACTCGACCAAAACTCTTCCTTTCACTTCCGTTTCAACTCTAATCTTCAGTCTAATTTTTTATAACTTTTCTCATGCGTATTCATTTCTGACTTCTCTTTCAATTTGTTTCTGACTCTCAACTTTGATTTCCAATCTGATTTGGACGCTAAAATTCGACTTTAATCTTAACCGCCACTCCCCCTTCGACTTCAATTACCACTCAGATTGACTACAATTCTAACTTCAGCTCTGATGTCCAGCCTAATATATTTCGGTTTACACTACCACTCAAATTTCGGAAAACTTTAGAGCTTAATTATAGCTAAGCGAATGAACTCTTTTTGACCAAATTGCTGATGAATCTTCAAAGAAAACCATCCGGCAGTTCGAGGCGGATGTCATCATGAAAAATCACAAATTCAATTTCATAATAAGAGATGTCCAAAATAAGACCACCCTATTTCCGTTGCCCTCTGTACAACACTGAACAATATGAATGACTAAATAACCACTAGTGAAACACTAATTCAAATTATGTACTTAATAAGAAATGGCCAAAATAAAACCACCTCACTTCCCGCTGTCGCTCTGTGCAACACTGAACAATATGAATGGCTAAAAAACCACTACTGATATAACAGTTTTCCAAAAGAACCACCCACTTCCCGCTGTTACCTACTATGGAATTGTTGCAAAAAATTTAACAACTAGTGATAACTACAGTTCTGATGTTTAACAGACCAGTTTTGTGTGACGTCACACGAGTGAGTTATTGTTAGCAAAAGTACCCGTATTTTTTCGTGCGGATGTATTGACTCTGTAAGAAAAACACACGGAGCAAAGATATTCATGTTACTACCTGAGAATAAGAAATTTGTTAAAAAGCAGAGGTAAATATTTTTAATCCAGAAGGTTCTTAGCTTTTGCTAATAAATTTCTGATTTCCAACAAATTTCTTATTCTCAGGTAGTAACATGATGATCTTTGCTCCGTGTGTTATTCTTATGGGAGTCAATATGTTCGCACGAAAAAAGACGGGTACTTCTTCTAACCGTAATCAAGAGTAGTAACACACTGTGGAACGTCATCACAAAACTGGTCGACCAAAGAACCACGATGTATCAGTCCTCCAAACAGAACCACCCCACTTTCTGCTGTCGCCTACACATACATGCCAAAGTATGAAATCGGAAAACTGTTCGCTTCAAAATGAAAACGAGTCACCCATGTTCAATTACCCCTCCGAAACATCCATAAAAGTGGTCACTTTTTGGTAACTTTTGAGCTTATTTGTGACTTAACTACGCAACATTTAAATTTTTTCTTTGCTATAAGCATTGTACACGTCACTTCCTGTTTAATGGTACAACTTTTAACGAAACTGATTCAGCACTTGAAGCGTGTACTGGCGCCTCGAAACAGCAACTTTCATTTATATAATAGATGAGACCCAAGATGGCTCTCTTTTTTTTTTTTGTTATGTTCCAGAAAAGGTACCTAATTCAATTAAAGTCAACCTTTTTTGATTTTTATATTTCTTTGTTATACATCAAAAATCTTCGGGGATTTTACGTTGTTAGCTCCTCATTACGGTCAAGTTCCTAATTTGATTCTATCCGTAAATCGATGTCTACTTGTCGAGGTTACTACTGTTAAATTTCCACGGGAAATGAAGGAGTCACCAAATTTGACAACTTTTGGGAACAACTTCTTCCAACAGTTAGGTGACAAGATAAGGTACCATAAGTTGTGAGAAATATGGCGAGTTCTAAATTTTTGACTGGTAGTATACCTAAATGATTTGGTTACATTCTGCCAAAGCAGAACTCGGTTGAACTGCTGACTGAAAACATCTATCTACTTGTGCGAGTGATGATATAAACAATGAATGAAAGTTGAAGGTAGTATCTTGTAATAAGTTTGTTATAAATAATTGAATTTTTATATTACATTCTGAATTCCACGGCAGCAGCTTCGCTATAGCACGAAATTCTGTAATGAAATCACAATATTCAAATTTGAGTATTACTATTACAATTACAATTAGCCTTTATTATACATAAATAATTATAATCCATATTATATTATATTTAATTAATTAGTTGGCCCTTTAGATTGAGCATATTCAAGCCGGCCATACGCCAATCTATGATACAATTTGTTTTTCAACATTCTTTCGATATCCTCTCCCCACCTTGCTCTCTGCCTTCCCGTTCTTCTCTTCCCATATGTTATCCAGTATGATACTTTTGCTGCCCATCTTTCGGATTTCATTCTTACCACATGTCCAGCCCAATCTCAGCCCAATCCCATTTCAATATTTCACTGATTTCAAAGAATCCAAATTTTCCTTGAGCTTCCTTTTTATTACCGTTAATTTTACTTTATCTCTTAATTTTATCTTCAATATCGATCTTTCCATCGCATTTTGAGTTGTCTCAATCCTGCCGCTCATCTTTTTTGTAAGTGTCCGTGTTTGGCAGCTGTATAATAATGTTGCGGGAATACGCAGCTATTAAGGATTGTACTCTTTGCTCGGTTGCTGTATTTCCCCTTGAATATGTACTCCAATGCAGGCCCGTAGCCAGAGGGGTGCCAGGGGGTGCTGAGCTCCTCTTAGCGCTTGCCGGAGCCCCCCTCCGGCAAAATTTTGCGAATAAAATTAACGAATTTCTATATTTTTCTCGCTAGGTTTGTTCAAAACTTTTCTTTGTACTACATTTTAATGTTTATAAACTTGGCAACACTGATTTTGCTGTTCATTATTGTGACGTGTCGCAAGAAAAGGGCCCGAGTGTCCAGCCAGCAGTTTCAGACACACGAGCCTTTTTCTTGTGTCACTTTACAATTTACAAACACAGGGGTAGGCTCGCGATCCAGCTCACATTGAATATCGATGGCTAAATGACAGAATGGCTGTTTGAGAACTGATAACTTGATAAGTCCATAGAAATAGAATTTTTTTACTTCCAAATGTTCGAAAATTTGATCAAATACACGTGTTTTTTTCATGCGATATATTCAATTTTTTTCAGTCGGTTGTCGGAATGTTGAATCACCCGTTTTGATTATGAATTTTGAGACCAAATTCAATGTTCTTATTGTAACACTGTAAATTTGCCATTTCCCTCCAGAATTTTTGGTTTGTATCAGTGGCGTAGCCAGAATTTTTACAAAGGGGGCGGGGGCAATGTAAGATTTTAAAGAGAGATGGCGTCTAAAATTGAGGTATTTTTTAAAAACCGCCGATATTAGAGAACTATTTTATGAAAATGAAGGTAAAATGACTGCTGGAGCGAAAATTTTTCGGAAAAATGTGTTTTAAAGGCGAAAAATTGCTCATTTTTGCATATTTTACACTTTATTTCAGGTGCCTTGAGGGAATTCGCCCCCCCCCCCTGGCTACACCACTGCCTCGTAGAAATCTTCAAATTTTGTACCATGTGTATCCTTAACCCCCCCACCCCGGTGAATAGTCAGCACCCCCTGCCACAGATGGCTGGCTACGGGCCTGCTCCAATGACCAATATTTTCCCCACGACTCAATAATTAGTCACAATAGAAAAAGAACCAAAATACGGCAGTCAATGGTGGTATATTACAATGGAGGTTTGATTGGCATACTTTTCGTGTAATGAAGTTCATAAAATTTCTAACTAATTTTCCGTTGAAGATTTATTTGAAAATAATTAGTTTAAAAATGAGGCGTACATTAACCTCGTCCATTTAAAATATCGGGAGGCGCCGCTTAATTCTTCTTCTTCGGAGTAAAATTTGGCATAAAATTTTATGTTAATTTGACGTTAGAATCAGCTGATCGAGTATGTGGTATAGTATAACTGGCTACAGGAACTGTGGTGCAATAGATAAATGGGTACGTGATAAAGATAATATTTGTCCTGGCCTCATGCCTCGAGGGTGTCACAATCCAGCTTTTCCCTCCCTCCCCTCTCTGGCGGTTGAATAGAATGTATTTTCGTGTACATATAATAATTTGAATATGGAATATACTCCGAAGAGGAATAATTAGGCCACGCCTCCCAGTACATTTCAAATGAACGGGGTCAATGTACTCCTCATTTTTACACTACCAAAATTAACTTCTAATAGTTGAATAACCAACGATTTTTATTATTATTAAAATAACTACTGTAGTTATGATTATTATACTTCGGTCATTAATTTTATTTATTATAATGAAAATCATATTGTAGGTATTAAATTAAGGAATAATCCCGCAATTTTCTTTCCTAAGTATCTGATAATGAAAATATTATTTATAAAAATTATAAATAAAATCTGTATTTTTGGTATTTTCTTAGCCGGCCATGAACCTTGAGCTCAGTTATACAGGGGAATGGTAATAGCTAGCCGTTGGTCCATGTTCTCATCAGAATCAAAAGTCTTACCTACCTATAAGTGCATCTCCTAAAATTAAATAGGCCAAATTTTTCATTTTCTAACATATTGTGTTTGAATTCGCAACCAGAGTCAACCATAATGTCTTGTCAAAGCAGCAACAGAATTTGAAAATTAATAAGAAGGTCAGTATTTACAAGTACATCGAACGTGTGTCAACCAAATATAGCTGAGTCAATTTTTTGTCGGCATGCGATTACAAAAATAATAATTCAACAAGATGCTTTTATAGTGATAAGTGAGTAACATACGACTAAACTTCACAAAGATTGTTTTTTTGTTTGTTTTTTTCCATTTTAAAAACGTTGGAGGTGCGGCGACGCTCTACTCTCGTATATACAATTTTGTATAAATCGTCCTGTCTGTCTACTTTCTGCGCGCACGGTGCAAGTGTATAAGCAACGTCTTTTGTCTCCTGCATTCCTGTACTTTCTGTACGTCATATTTTCAAAACCACATTCTTCTTATTCTCGTGACTCACTCTTCCTTTCCTCCCTTGATCAGCCAGGCAGGATATCACTTTCATTACAGAATATGTTTTAGCACTCGCATTAAGACTTACTACTTTTGCTATTATCAATACACGCGCTTATTCTACAAACTCTCGGTTCTTTAATTTTAAATGCCCTCACTGCGGTCTGGATTAAATACCAAAAACCCGCACACGCTATGCTAGAATGTGACGGCTTCATATTGCGGTCCAAATAGAGCAAATTATCCTCTTTATGGAGCCAGAAAAAGTACTATTCCAACATACTGACGTTTCTTTAAGAACTACTCAAATACAAGTATGAGCTCTTGAGACAGTTTGTGATGAGATTCGATAACACTAAACCAGGAAAAATTATCAATTTTAGTCAAGTGGCTGCTAGCTGGTATTTTACAATGGGGGGTTGAACTCAAGACTTTTGATTAAAAATGCACTTGTAATAAAATTCTCTACTCCCACACATTTCATATTGAAACAGTACCTATTGATTTGAATACAATAAGCTGACCTGAAATCTTCTCTTCGAATTCGATGAATGTGAACCAGTGCAGGAACGCATGTATTTGGTCGCATTTTTTTGCCAAGTCACCTTCAAAATTCGGCGAAGTGGTGGCAGCTGAATAATCATTTTGAGTTTTAAGGAAATAAGTAAATTAAATTTTCAGCTTACAAAAGTAATTCAAGCAAGACTTTTTGTTAGGTTATTCATAAAATCTGTGTAGGTACCTAGAAGTAGAACCATCTATATATTTGTTTGTCGGTTTACCTTGTTCATAATATAGCACTCCAACTCTGAAAGTAAGCGAAGCCCAAAAGGAATAGTAGGTAAGATAAGCTTTAATAAAAGCCTCCTGTTTACCAGTTAGTCTCTCAGCTGTTGAGATATAAAAATAAAAGTGTATTATCATTGAAAGATACGAATTATTTTGGAAATAATATCAGGAAAATTATTTTATTGGATACCTGAAGATGCGAAGAATAAGTAATGATATTTATACTCCAGTAATTTATTGGGAAACTCTTCATTTTTCAGGAAAGGTGCATATACATCAGCCATTTTTTTAGCATATTCTAAAAAAAAAATTGTAAAAGAACAAAAGTATAGATACAGAACCATAAATATGATTTCACATTGAAGAAAAAAAAAAGAAGAATTGAAAGTTTTTTCTCACCATCAGCTGCTTTTCCATACTCTTCCGCAACGTTCATATTTTCTTGAACAGTATTGTAACGCAAATCGAAGGCGTTCAGTATAGACATCTGTTGTTCTATGGAAATTTTAATTTATGATATAGGATTGATAAGCTGAAAATTATATTGTGTTCTGCTGTTTGAGTTCGTGGCGTCTCTTCCAATTTTTTTTATTTACAGCTCTTGTTGGGTGTTCCGTTCTATTTCACACTCATCTTTGCACTTACTGTGCCAAGGGTAAGACGGGGAAGCGGGCCCCTCCCTGCCCTCAGCCTTCTCTACCCACCCATTATTGGGTATGAGCCTCTCCCAGTTCCCTCACTTTATCCTTTCAGCTCCTTCTGTCCAGGGTATGTCTTCTCCACATGGGACCCAGCTCCTTGCGGAATTCATCTCGCCAACGGGTCAGCGGTCTACCTATATTCCTTGTGTAGTCATACGGGGTCCACCCTTCCACCCTTTTTTCCCACCTTCTTACCCCCAATCTTGGAATGTGGCCCCCGTATCTCCATTTATTTTTCTTGATAAGAAGACCAAGATCTTCTAGGCGTGTTTTGGCCCTGATCTCTTTGGTTTCCACTTTATCTCTTAGCCTCACTACCAGCATGCTCCATTCCATTGCTCTTTGAGTAACCTGAAAGCGTGTATAATTTGTTTTTGTTAATGCCCAAGTTTGAGCCCCGTAAGTTAATACTGGCTGTACACAGCTGCGCCAGACCGCCGCTTTAGTCGTTATTGGCAAACGGCCTTTGAAAATCTGCCGCGTTTGCCAAAATTTCCTCCATCCACTTTGAATTCGATTTGATATTTCTTTTTCTCTAGCACTATGGAAAGAAATTTTTTGGCCTAGGTAGTCAACCTCCTTCACCCACTCTATTATTTCGTTATTAATTTGTACCTCTACTTCCTCGGCGTTCGAAAGTAGTTTTGTTTTTTGTGCATTTACGGATAATCCTGCTATCTCACACGCCTCTAGAAACTCCTCCGCATTCCTTAATAGTTCCGGCAAATTGTTTGAAAGCAATACAACATCATCCGGAAAGCGTAGGTTATTCAAAAGGTCGCCCTCAATTTTGACCCCTCTTCCCTCCCATTCCAACGTACGCATCGCTTCCTCAAGCACACAGTTGAATAAATTGGGAGACAGCGGATCTCCTTGCCGGACTCCCCTGTTAACAGCAAAGACTCTTCCTGTTTTATCAAGCTTAACATACTCCAACGCCTTTTCGTACATCTAACGAATAATTTTGATTACTTTTAAATTAACCCCCTGTGTTCTTAGAGCCTTCCATAAAAATTCGTGGTCAACCGTGTCGAATGCTTTTGTGAAATCGATGAAGAGTAAAAAAAGCTCAAAATTGTATTCATTTGCTTTTTCAATTAGTTGTTTCAAAATAAAAATTTGGTCGATCGTTGATCTATTTTTCCGAAAACCAACTTGCTCTCTCGGTTGTTGTTCGTCAAGCTGCTTATACACTCTTTCTTTCAAAATTTTAACGAAGAGTTTGCCAAGATTAGATGTTAGGCTTATAGGGCGATAATTTTTAATTTCATCCCGTTTCCCTTTCTTAAATAGTAGAATGATCTCCGCTATTTTCCACTGCGAGGGGATCTCTTCCGTTTCGACAATTTTGTTAAATAATTTTGTTAATGTGGGGGTCAATTCTGTCCCAAATATTTTAATCTGTTCGTTTCCGATTGCATCCGGTCCCGCTGCTTTCCCAATTTTACAACTGCCAATTGCGTGCCTCACTTCTGACTGCAATATGCAGGGGAATTCGCACTCCATCTCAAATTCCGGCAACCTTACCTGTACATTTGACGAGCTATTTGTAATTCTCACTCGTTTCTCGTACTACAACTCTTCGTAGAATTGTGACGCTACTTCAACGATTTCCTCACGCCCGTACACTCTTTTCCCCCGCAGGTCGCGTACACTCGGAATTAACGCTTTATTTTGGTTGATTTCCCTAAATACTTTTCTTGTTGATCCGCTTGTTGATAAAATCTCCTCAATAATTTTGCTATCAAATTTCCTCACATCATTTCTAATTTCTATTTTTATTTTTTTCCTCAAACATACCAAGTCCAGCTTCTCCCTGAAAGACTTACTATCTTTCCTCTCTTGTTCCTCTCTTTTTTCAATTAAAAGTTTTGTTTCTGCTGATAGTTTGTCATCCGATTTTGTTTTAACATGTACTTTGCCAAATTCGTTTGTTGTATCCATAATTGCTATTGCAACCGAGTCGTATGCCCCCTGCAGGGTAAAGTGTGCCCACTCACGCTCAATCTTATCTAGTCGTTTTATAAGCGCTTCCCTTGCAGCCTGTAAAGCATATACCGGAATGAGTTTTTCCTTTGCAAACTTTTTTTTTACTATTTTTATATCTTACCCTATTTGGAAGGCAAATAGTAGCTCTGCATAACCTATGATCCGAGCTAAAGCGGAAGCCCGGCAGAACTGTCACATCCTCTACTGCAGACATATCATTTGTAATAAAATGATCTATTTCATTCTTATACTTTCCGCCGGGGACTGCCACGTCCATTTCAATTTTTGTTTTTTTGAGAAAAAAGTATTAGCAATCGAAAGGTTCTTTTTTGCACAGAAATCAACAAGTTTTGCCCCATTTAAATGTCTACGACCCATTCCAAACTCCCCCGTATTTTCCAAATGATTTTCTTTTTGTCCCACAATGGCATTCCAGTCCCCCATTAAGAAGTTATAATATTCCCTCTGCGAGTCCAGTATTAATTCGACATCAGCATAAAATTTGTCAGATTCCTCTTGCTCTGCACCGAGAGTAGGAGCATACACTGAAATCACCAAGGCTTTCCTATTTTTGCCCACACTTAATTTAAAAAAACATATCCTTTCTGATACCCCCTGGATAACTTCTACGTCCTTCATTATATGTGCCTTAATATAGAAGCCTACCCCTCTGTACCCTTTCGTTTGGCCGATATGATAGAAGACATACCCCGGCTTCTTGCGCAGCAATGATTCACCTGTTTTTCTTACTTCCGATAGTGCCACAATATCCCATTTTATTTTTTCTATTTTTTCTTCGAGTTCATAAATTCTTTCATTGCTCGCAAGGCCTCTGCAATTGAGATATACCAGATTTCATTTTAGTCCTTTTGGAGACTTTTTATTTTTAGCCCAGGAGTCATTATTATTTTTGAACAATTCGCAGGATTGGAAGGATCGGAAGGATTTAGTGAATGAATTTTCCAAAAGATTATTTGCGTCTCTTCTAAACTCGCAGATAATGTCAGATACAGTTGTAAACATACAAGGAGAGATCCAAAATTAGTGGAACTGTCACCATTGTGACGCCTGTAATAAATCCTATGTTGTTCAACGAGATGGGGATGCGTACCTGGAACCTTTTTCTTTCAAATGAAATGTTTCCAAAACCACTATCTTATCCGGAAGCAGTTGCACATTCTTATAAGTTCTTATGTTGTTCAAATCAAGGGCGTAGATAGCTCCGTTGTGGGAGGGGGGGAGTCCAACATTTTTTCCCTCTGTCCAGCTTGGTCGTTCACACCTTCCCCCGTGATTTTTCTCACGTATCTTTTGAAAAAAAACACTATTTTTTTTAAAGAGTGTCCAGACCCCAAGGACCCCCATGTATGCCCTTGGTTACAATGACGAATTTTGAAGAACGCGCGAACATGATATTTTGAAAGATTGAAGATGTGCTGAAGGGCAAGCGGTTCCAAGACATCATCGAAATAAATAAATAAAAAAAAAACCGACTCGAGCGTCACCTGATACCATTTTTCTGCCCCCTCCCAGGGAGCCGTGAAGTCCATTATGGGGTGTTATGTACTATGTGTTATTCGGAAAAATGTTTATTTGAGAAAATCTCTATTTGGAAAAATCTCATTTGGGAAAATATTCGAGAGAAATTTTTATTTAAAAGCCCCAGGTCTAGCTAAATTAAATATTTACATTGTAACTAAATACTGCTTCCATCCTACCTTATTTCTCCCCCGAATATTTCATATGCACAATGTTGTTTAATTTTGATTGAAAATGGTCTAATCTTGTCGTTCTGGTGATGCTTCTGATTGAAAATATTCGTCGTTTAGTGTTTTTTGTCAGTTAAAACTCGTTGAATTCTCTCAAATTTGATTTAAAAAATTCACTGTTTGGTGTTGAACATGATTGTTTTCTATCTATAGTTCATTTTATATAAGTAGTAGTATAATATGTTCACTTCAGTCAAATTTGATCAGTTTTTTTCTTCTATCGTTACAGAGTAGTCCCAGGTACTTTGTTTATAGTTAATTTAATATACGAGTATTCACAAAAATGATCAAAAATATTATCTTTTTTGTTATTTTTTACTCGAAAATGGGTCCTGGCATATACTTTTTTGTCCAATTCTGTTATATGTTTTTCATCTAATTTTGTTCGTTTTTTGGTATAGTTGTTATCGATGGACTTCTTACTCATTCAATTACAGTGGTGGGGGTTTGTGTTTTTTCATTCTATGCATACTGGAATTTAGTTTAAAATGGTCTTTTATGATTTTAGATGCACGTTATATGTTTGAAATGCGCGTTTTATGGTTGAAATTTGCGATTTTTCATTTTAAGTATACTCAAATTTCATTTTATATACCCAATTTTGATTTAAATGCGTTTTTTTATTGTCTCAAACGTGTGGTTTTTTTTGTTTTTAACAAATGATTTCTGGGTTCTTTATCAATTAAAACTGATTAATTTTTCTCAAATTTGGTCAAAAATATTATTTTTTGATTGAAAATAGTTATCTGGTCATTGTTGTTTTGTGTAAGGGTAGTAGATGATTATTTGACCTAATTTGATTTATAAATGAGCTTTTTTCCATGCTTGGGACAATTTTCTCTCATATCTGTGCTCTTAAGAAGAAACTCTTTGCACTTTTTCTATAACATATAGGCTCTAGAAGGGGTCGAGATACACACCTAATTTTTCTTTTGAAAAGTGTCTGTGATTTCTCGCAACCTGCATACACAATACCTTCCTCTCCTCTCTATTAAACTCAATCCAGTAAACTGCAACCTTCTTATTAAATCTTACTCGTTTTTTATCGTTAGTACCGCTGAAAACACAATATATTTCAGTATCTACCTCTACCCTTCCTCACAAATCTACTATAGACTTGATGTAGCCTTGGGAAGAATTGTCACAAGCATAAGCCATTGCAAGAATATGTGCATTTTGAGATACCATAGTGAAAGTAACTAAACTATACATAGTACATACAGAGTGCAGTTGATTCCTATTCATAATTTTACCTGGAAGTGAACACATCTGTCTTTTGAATGATTTATAACCAAATAGTAGCAAGATACACAACCTGTTTCATCTTTTGACACATATCCCAGTTATGTAGCTTGTTATAGATACATATTCCAATCTTGAGTCAAAAGCAAGTAATATAAAGAACTGTGATATATGGCACAGGGGTGGCTTATTATATAATAGGTTGGCAGTATGAAGGAAAACTGAACGCATAATTTTGCAGTGGACTGTATGGGTCTAGTAAGGGAAGGGGGGGGGGATTGAGACTCGTATGAAGTGATGCTGGTATCGAAAAATATATAACATGAAAATGAAGAGACTAAAAACAATACAAAAATACATGATTTGGACAGTTGATTATGTATGCCCCTGGGAGGGGGAGGGGGAGACTGAAGTGACACTAGTATAGAAAAAAATATATATGACACAAAAACAGATCGGCCTACTAACAAATAGTACATACTACCCCATAATGGACTCTAGGACCCCCTGGGACGGAGCAGAGAGTGGTATCAAGTGACGCTCTTACTACTAGCGTTCAAGTCAATTTCACTGAGAATCGCTGAGTGTTTCATTAAGTGGCAGACGCACTACAGGGAGTTCATAAAGAAAGAGGGAGAATATTTGGAAGGAGATGGGAATGTACTATTAAATGTAAATGTACATGATTACAGTTTTATTATAATGATTTATCAACTTTTTGGTTTTTATTTCGCCAAGCCACTATGAGGTACCCCTGATTAAAGTGCCCCAGTTTGGGAACAAATTAACTTGGACCGTCCAAAACGATATCACGTAGAAGAAAAATGTTCAGGCTTTTATATGATACCGAAAAACATTGCTACTTGCAATGGGTCGCTCACAGCTGCAACAGTTCAACTATTTTTGATCACCCTGTATACATACATCGTACCTATCGACGATAAATATGTATTCACAGCTGTGTCCAACATTACCTATGAGTTTGAGAGAGGCTACAGAGGCGATTAAATATACAAAGTATATTAGAACATTTGCTTAAATGAGAATTTATCTGGAGTCAGAACTTGTGGTACCTCACCCCTCGCTTTCACGGGTGCCCAGTTCTGACAAATCCTCGGTCGGGATAGGGCCGGCGCGCTCGGAATCAAGTCAATAACAGAGACAAATTTTCGCTCTGTGTGCTATCTGGCTGGCTGGGGGATCAAAACGAGGAGTAGGCACCACAGAGGGGAGTAATCTCATACTGGTGACCTCGCATTGGCGTCGAACCCAAGCTGTTGTTCCACGTAGGAGTTTCCAAATGGAGCGTGACTCCATATGAAAGCAACTGCACAAAACCAATAAAACTAGCCAAAGTAAAAAAAAATTGATTTTTTTCTCGAAAATTCTTTTACTGCTTTTACAAAAAAGTACGATATCAGCTTTAAAAACTTCATATCGCTCTATATTGGATTTATGAACTTTGGCGGACTGGTGACCTCGACATCGCAGAGGGATTCAGTCTCGCAAAATTATATAACTTCAAATGATATTCAGAGTGAAATAATTTCCCATAAAAACCGAAAAACCCAGAACTTATAATCAGTAAAGGTTCCCGTACAACAATGTCGACGTTGACAAAAGCATCAACATTTGCATCGACATCATTTTTTTCTTTTTTGGAACAAACACACTGCAATAAACCCAACACCCACTATAAATAAGAATTATGGCAATAACTTAATTTATGCCAAAATTATTCAGCCAAAACTACTTGTCGAGTGGATTGATTTTTGAACTCATTTTCAATCTGTTATTTTCAAGACTCGTTATAACTCACTGAAGCTCTTTTAAGACTTATCCAGCCATTTAAAGATTCACTCAGTAGGTAGCTTAAAACTGATTAAGAATCCGTTAAGAATCTGCTGATCTCTTTTAATGACTCGATAAAATTTGCTTGTCAACTTCATATTTGCGAAGATTTTTGGGTATATCTGTGTGTAATAATTTCTTTTATTTTGTTAGTAGGTAAGTAGCTAAGCACCTATTATGCTATGTTAGATATTTAAGTTACTTAATAAACAGATCCGGCTCGAAATATCTATACTTAGAAAATACGTACTAAAATATTCCAGTATATTCCGCTCTTCTGTAAAAAGAAGATAGGTGATAGTAAATTTTAAAGATCTTCTAGAATTATAATCGAATTAAAATACTGAAATTCTAACTTTATTTAATATGAAGTACAAGATAGGTTATAAAAAGTCAACATTCACTATCTATGCTGGAGGCATTGGAATCGTCAATGTCAGACTAAGAAAAGTTGTTTAGTACACACAAACAATATATGCGGTGAAGTCGCTATTGAAATACATTTCAAGTAATTTAGTGATCACAGAAAAATATTCCTTACTCTTCTGCCTGGTCAATTCTGCTCTGACTGAAATTTGTAGTCCTGTTTCAAAAACATGAATTAAAATGCACATATGAAAAGAAACTTGAAACATTGTATATTAATGCTAAAAATGAGATACAAAAACAAGGCCATCTTGGATAACGATAAGTAACGGCTGAAAATCGATCTGAGGCCACTGGTTATATTGAAGATATAAGTGATTTCAGTTCACCATTTTCAAATTATTTGAAGGTTTCCAAAAAAATCACAGTCTTATTGCAAGATTATTTTCCAAAATGTCCTCATTTCTCACGGATTAATATTGTTTATGAAAACTGAGAAAAGCTTATAGTAGTTTTGGCGAAGAAAAAACCCGAGGAAATAGTCTCCCCAATTATAAAAAGTCTCAAAATAATGGCCAAGCTACGAGTAATACATTCTTACCTGTCAAAAAAACTGAAAACGCCAATACTATAAATGCTCCCATCTTAATACTCTTCATTTTTCATCAATTCACTAGAGGTTTTAAAATCTGAGTAATCACGTACAGTCTGTAGAGTATTTTTGGTGCAAACGCTTTTTTTTTCAAAATTATATGACGCTGTGTCTTTTATAAGATTTTCTGCGGGACTACTTTTCTAAGCATTTTATACGATTCGATTTATTTACATTCATGATACACCTGTGCGTATGACTCATGTTCCTTGTGAACTTACACCGAACAGAAATAACAAATCATCAGTCTTTCTAGTATCATAAATAAGTGAAATTTATTAATCTCTGTCAGCCAAGGCTAATGAAGAAATATTGAGGATCTGTACCCAAAAGTAAATACAGTGAAATGCGTCATAGCATAAGACTGATGTCTTCTTGTAGTTTCGTAAAATACATATGTAGCAATGTGCCTTATATCATTTTTCCCGGCATGCTTTCTTGCATCATTGTGCTTTCAATTTAAGCAAATACAAGTGTTCAATGAACATACATACTCCTAGCTATCAGTATAGTAAATATGAAGTACCATGTAAACAAACTTATGTAAATTGTATCCCCCGTAGCATGACTGTTTTTTCAGAAGACAGCTCAGAGTCCAGGTGGCAACTTGAGGTAAAATAACAATTTGAACTTCCTAATTTCAGTGAACGAGAAAAAAAAAACTTTTCACTTCCAGGGCGAACTGTCAGCTCAGGGGAATCAAACCCAATTGCACTCTAGCGCTACAGGCTGCTTAATCGGCCGTAGATACAATAATTCATGAAAGTGTGATGCAAAATTAACAACATGAATAGCCAAATATTGGAAATTTCAAAACACAAATAACACCATACAGACTTGAAAATGTTCTCTAATGATTGATTTCCTTAAAATAATAATTCGTCTAATCGGATGCCCTGTTTGTCTGTACTCGATGTTTTCACTCAAAAAGACTCTTCCTTAATTCGAAAGTAGGTTCTCAGCCCCTGGAGAAGCCATTAGAGTGAGAGCTAGGAACCTATGCTTTAAAAATCGATTCGCGTTCAACCCTGACGAGAGGGGGAAGGGGGTAGAAAGGGGGAAATACTCTAAGCCAGGACTTTCAGGGGGGCCTGATATTTCTATAAGGCCTGAATTTCACCGCTTATGCTACATCATACTGTACATCAAATCAACAATCACTCCTTACACCATGAGAGAAACCTCTTATCACAGCTTATATTTTTTCCTATTCGACAAAAGAACAAAATGAACTGGAAGGAGACGGGCCGTGGAAATTCCTCCAGACCTTCTTTTTCTCTCTACGGAGCTGTTCGCGTTACTGAGAAATCATGAAAACTGATTTTTATATTTTTTGAATACATTCTACATCGAACTCTAGATGCGCCTTGTGTATCAATTGGGGACTCTCATTCAATATTGACCTACATTTTCATGTGAGTTTTCGGTTTCGTTTTTCGTGTCGTACCTTTTATGATACCTGGTCTGTCTTCTCTGTTCTCTGTATAATTCAAAATTTTCATTTTTCGATCATTCCTCATGGTCTTATATATGGTCATCGATGCTCAATTTTCGGCTTACACTTTCGGCAACGCAATTCAGCAACGTTTGCGTTGCCGAAAAAATTCTAACTTTCTCAAAAAATTCTGTTCTCCGACGTTCTTAAGTATCGGGCCCTTCGCAAATCAAATTCTGTTATCATACACTACTAACTTGATAACAGGACAGGCGAATAAGTATGCAATATGGAGTACTGAAAAAGCCCTATTAGGATGCAAACTTACAGTTTCAAGTGTTGGCCGCCCTGTATACATATATTTTTTTAGGTAATGAGGTATGATTTACCGTAAAAACTTCAACCATCATTAAGTCGATTAGAAATTTACTTTCAAAGAAAATTTGTCCTAAATTTAACTGTACCTATCATCACCAAAAATTTGAATTATAATCAGTTCTGCTGGTAGAATAATTTCTATTCGTTTTCTTACCCTCTTTTTAAGGTAGCAGTTTTTCTATTTAAAAGAACACATGATCAGTCATTTATTTTCACCCGCACAGGTGATTTTGCAGCGTACTCTAGTTGTATTGTGATCCCTCCCCATGGTAACCATATGTATCACAATTTATCGGTGACCTTTTGTATCAATACTGCACTCTGAAGATAGACCACAACGCCAATTTGTGATTTTACCGATTTCCTACTTGTCTTATCCATAACGAAAAAACTGAATGTGGATAAAAAATTTGTGGTTGGCTTTTACAAAATAATTACCTTTCTAAATACATAAGTAGCGCGCAATTATGTTTACACTTCACCCCTACCCTTCCTCTGCAGGAACAGTGCCCAGTTATTTGGATCTCTTCATTTTCGAAAGTTTTATTTGTGATGACACTCAAGTCGTGAGGCTTGCCACTTGTAGCCGACGACTGAGTGAATCTGCCAGTCACTTTCCTTTCGGTGACTATTTTAACTGCAGTAGGTAATGAACCTTTCTCGAGCCTATAGCCCGAGAGTGTAGCTCCAAGGCTCGATAGTAAAAATAAAGAAAATCAATGAAGGAGGATTAAACCCTGAACTCAGAGCCGTACCCAAGATTTAAGTAAGGGGGTTTTGCGTTTAGATGAATTTTTTTCTTGGTGGAGAGGGGTTACAAATAACCCAAATTTATCCAATTGCCCACATGTATATGAAGAAAATTTGGCCCATGAGGGTGGGGGGGGGTTGAACCCTCTCTTCCCGTCAGTACAGCCCTCCTTGAACTTAATGCAGAAGATAATATTACAAATTCTTCATTTAAATTCGACAGGTGTGTGGCATTAAGCACCTTCTTCCCTTCTATAAATGGCCTCTTTACATTGTTAAAATAATTAACTATGTCAGGCATAAGCACGTCGAATTTGTTGCAAAACATGTTTTAAATAAATGATGTTCATATTATGTATAAAAAACCACAAAATAATAGATCAGAAGGCTAGAAAACTTTCAGTCTCATTATGGAATTAATGCGACCTGATAACCATGATCACATAATGAGATTTTCAAAACATGCTACTACTAGCGCTCCAAGTGGAGTGTTAAATTCCCAATAAAAATCTTATCCCATACACCCCATACTTAGGAGATGCGGTACGAAAAATTTTTCTGTGTGTCCTCAAGTAGCCTATTACTACTTCGTTTCATTTTTTGTAGTAGCACAGGGAAAATGGGTCACTGGAACACACACAAAAACTTTTCCTACCGCGCCACCTATGGGTTAAAGGGGTAGTGAGACGTTGTGGGCCGCAGTGTTCGGACGGGGAATTCCCGTTTCCAATTTCCGGGAACGAATTCCCGGAAATTGGCATTCCCGTTCCCGGCTCTAAACTATTCCCGAATTCCCGATCCGTTAACACTTAACACTGCGTGCAGTGCTGAATTCGTGAGCTACAATGAAAGGGTTGCATGACAAGTTCTACCCTTGTTCTACCATATGAAAAAGAGTGGGACTCGACTCATAATGATAAGAAAAGAACGTAGAATACAAATCCGCCGGGAATTCCCGATGAGATTCCCGTTCCCAAAAAATAGCTGGGAATTCCCGGTCCAAAATTGAATTCCCGGGAACGTCCGAACACTGCCCCGTGGGTAGGGATGGGCACTTTTCATGAAAAGTAATTTTGTGAAATAAAACGTATGAAAAGTTGTGAAAAGTTGTGAAAAGTGATGAAAAGTGTGAAAAGTGTGAAAAGTTCATCTTCTGGGGTATCATTACAATCGTTTTACTGACGCGATTCCATTGATGTATAAAACACCTATATTGGCTGCCATTCGAGAGATTTACAACATTTAAAGACCGTTTTATAAGAATTTTTATTAACGTAGGTAATATATAGTACTAGGTACCTAAGGTAATACTAAATTACTAATGACTAACCACCAGGGATGGCAAACGGAACCATTTTTTTTTAGTTTCGTTATTTCGTTTCAATATTTTTGACAAAAATCAATCGTTATTTCGTTTCTTTTGTTTGCCATCCCTGCTATTTACTGAACTCACCCTGACTCAACTCACCCGGGAAAAGAAATGAAATTTCGATTACAGTAGGCTCGGCTACTAGTACTCGACCCTAGAAAGTGGTTGCAATAGGCTTGGCTACAAGTAGCCGATCCTAAAAATCACAAATCAGAAAACTAGGGATGGCAAACGAAACTGTTTTTTTTCGTTTCGTTATTTCGTTTCAATATTTTAGACAAAAATCAATCGTTATTTCGTTGTTTCGTTATTTCGTTTCGTTTCGTTTGCCATCCCTGCTAACCACAGTTACAGATAGGTAATTTCAATCCAAGATGAAAAGTAGTGAAAAGTCCTTGGAAAAGTTCCTTGTGAAACGTTTCACTACTTTTCAACAACTCATCACTTTTCAACTTTTCACCTGCCCATCCCTACCCGTGGGCCGTTATCAGGGGACTCCGTACGACACTTCTATGCAGGTCCCGTTCTGATCCGCCATGTCACGTAGCAGTGACGTCATTAGTCATTAGCCTGATCAAGGAAGTTTCTACTAGGCAGAGCTTCGGAGCAAGCCGGAAAAGGAAAAAGTTTTGCTCCGACCGCTGTCGGAAATTTCCGAACTCCGCCGATTGTTCCGGAAGAATTCCTAGGTCGGATCATCCGACTGATTATTTTTCCGGAGGAAACTCTCGGAGCAGACTGCTCCGGAATACTCCGGCTCATCCGGAAAGAAATTTATCAGATGTGTTTTTATCACCTAATCAGTAGTTCAATTTTAATTTTCGGTGGTTTTTGGATTATGGATTATAATAATTAGATTTGTGTTCGTTTTACAATTATTATCTGACCATTAATGCATAAATTCAGATCACAGCAATAAAGAATTTACATTCCATTTCATTTTATATTACAGTAAAACCTCGCTAATACGAAACTGACGGGGAATGGCAAACTTTTCGATTTAGGGAGAGTTTCGAAGTAGAGAGAGTTCGAATATCCGAGGTGAATAGAAAAAAAATTCGTTTTATCGAGGTGTTTTCTATTTTTGTACAGTGTAATGTATACGTAATTCAGTACTGCTTATTTTTTAAAGAAATCAGTTATTTTGGTTTGTTTAATACATTCGAAAATTGCCCGATCAACACATTTTTCAACTTCATGAAACGCTTGAAAAAGTCATCATGTTTCAAATTGTGTCTAAATATGTTCATAAAAGACGATAAATTTTTCATTTCCTCGTGCAAACTAAGATTTAATAGGAAAACGTTCGAATTGTAAAGGGTTTCTCATGCAACCTTCACAATGGCGAGGTTCTAATATCAACACGTTCGAAGTTTAGAGAGGTTTCCACGTGTTATTTCTTTGTATTACTGAGGGTGTCAAAAACAATGTATTTTTTCAAATGTTAGAGGTTTCCCCAAGGGACAAGCGTTTTACTTCGTGCTACAGGGGTTTTCCTATTAACGAGGTTCGATTTAATGAGAGGTTTTACTGTATTATTATTATTCATTGGGATTTAAAATGTTCACGAAGACACTAGTTTCTATAAACCTAGAGGTTAAACAAATTTGCTTTGAAATTGGAATTTACTGAAAAATTAGTGTTCTGTGGCAAGTTATTCGGTTTAATTTTTCACACTTCGGGTTTCCTTATTGTGAAAATTAATAATCTCAAACTGTAGTTATACAAATTTTACATCAAACAATTTCCCTTGATTCAGCAAAATTTAATTTTGTGGTTCATCATCATTATTTGCGATAAACTTGTTGATTCGCACTTATCCATTAATAAAGATTGTATAAAGTGTGACTAGGCAGTACTTTAGCTCAAATAGGGGTCGGATCAAGAATTTTACTGATATGTCGTTAACGCATGCTCTGCCAATATTGCGTTCGATTATCTGAATTGGACCAATTTAGTCCATTTGAAAAGGTCAAATGTAGATTGGGGACAAAAATCGGGGTCAGATGGAAAATTAAAATAAATTCCGAAGTCGGTGATCCCGGAACTCCATATTCAAATTATGTACTCAGCAAAAACAAATTGATCTATTTGAAAGTTTCAGATTTTTCGTTTTGAGTTTCGATAGAATTTTTGAACTCAACGACCCAGAAAACTTCAGTTTGGATACACCGTTCAGTCATTTCGTTAATGTCAAACTGGCCTTTTGAGAGAGACGTTGAATTTGAAGTCCACAGATGGAAAATGAAATTGCATTTTGGAGCTTAGAGACCAAACATATCAGCGACCTAGAAAACTTCTATTTGGACACCCGTTCAATTTTTTCGCTAATGGCAAATTAGCCCTTAAGTTTCAGGCCTGGTGGGAGCGCCAGCCGCAGTAGTCCGTTGAAGGCGATGTTCCACAAGGTAGGTCCAAGGACCGATCCCTGAGGAACGCCGCACGTCATCTCCCGCGTGACTGGTCCAGCCGCCGATTCCATCTCTATTCGGCGTCCACTGAAGTAGTTCCGAATGATCGGTACGAGGTAGCCCAGCACCCGTGCCGACTCCAACGCCTCCACTATAAGCGTGTACGGTATCGAGTTGAAGGCGTTCCGGATGTCTAGACTGACTGCCGCACAGATTCAGCTTGAGTGCGGCGTTCGCGGTCGAACGACCGGTTCTGAAGCCGTATCGGCTGGTCGATATCGTCCTCCGGCTCTCGAGGTGTGCCTACAACCTGTCCTCTCGAACACTTTGCCTACGGTGTCGAGCAAGCAGATAGGCGGTACGAGAACAGCGCTGTGCGGCTGGTTTCCCTGGCTTCTTGATGAGGGCCAACCGCGCCATCTTCCATCGGCTCAGAAATGTCCCCTCCTGCAACGCTCGGTTGAACACGTTGATCAGAAGGGACGGATCCGCTCGATGAACTGCCTCCCACACGACGTTCGGGATCATGTCCCGGGCTGCGCCTTCCTCTTTTTCGTCTGGATCCGATCGATAGCGCTGTCCACTTCTCTGGTGCTCAGTAGACAGAACTTCTCCGTAACCCCGCCAGACGATACCGGTAGTGTTGAGCGCTGTGGGAACCGTTCCTCCACGACCTGCTGCAACACTCCTGGCTCCATACGGCTCGTCACCGACGGCCCCCCAGCTTTCTTCCTCACCACTCAGTACGGCTTGCCGAAGGGATCGTTGTCCGCTTCCTGTCGTGGTTCCTCTCAAGCTGCTTTCCTACTCTGTCGTATGGCTGCCTTGAGCGTACGACGAGCCTGCTGGTACTGCTGCGAGGCTTCTCACGCTCATCCGTCATCTCGTTCCGTCCGCTGATAGCGACGACGGAAGCGATTACTCTCTTTCCGCAGTTCGGCAATCTCGTCGGTCCACCAGTACATTGGGGGGGGGGGGTCGCACACGCGGCGAACCGATGGGGGGCATTGCGCTATCGCAGGCCGCTACCACTGTCCTAATGACGTCCTTGGCTGCGGCCTCGACGCTTTTTTCAACGGCCCCGCACTCTCCCCTCCTTAGGGCATGACGATTGATGCCTCAAAAGATGCGTCTTCGAAATACGGATCTGGCAAAATCGTTCAAAAATGTTTACAGCGTCACCAGGCCAAGAAAATCCGTTGCGCAGTTAACGGCGCCCCCAGACCATAATGAGCCTTTCCCCTATTTAGAATTTGTCATCACCGTTAGAAAATGGTTTGTGGTACCCTGAATAACTATTTTAGGCTCGATTATAGATTTTCGAGATCTGACCAACCCTTTTTCGAAACCTTCCTGCTACTGCCTTCTTTGAAAAGCTTTCCTTGAAACCAATTAGAATTTCTATACTCATTTAGTAATCTCTCCTAGACCTGATCAAGACATCTTAAGGTTCTTTTTTAAAGTTCACTGACTATCCTCTTTTTTGAAATGCACTGACTGATCAAGATTTAGGACTTCTTACGACTCTTCAAAACTTGGTCAAAACTAATAAAAATTCTTCCGTACGTACTTGAAATAAGAAGGTGCTCTTTAAGACTCTTGTAAACTTTTTTACGATTCTCTAAAACTGTCCAGAACTCGTTCAGAGCAGGTTGACTCTCCTAGACTTGCTAAATACTGTTTTGAACTCTCCTAGATTTGATCAGGATTCTTAAAGACAAGATCATAAATTTTGAAGTTTTCTCAAGACTTTAAGATGCGTTTGAGATCTTCAAAGACTCATTTTTAAGGCTTTGAATGGCTCTTGTAGACTTATTTACAGCTCGCTACGTTTTTGTAGAATTATTTACGACTTTCGTATCACATTTACATTATTTGTTCGGGGTTTCTCGAAACAGGTGAATTTTTAGAATCCTCTGTAAAACGATAGCACGTGTGAAGCGTTTCTAATTTCAATATTCTTCGCTGGGAAGGGCGACGGAGCCTATTGCCTCCCCCCCCCCCGTATATCCGAGTCTGAAGTGAGGTCACCAGAAGACGTTCGTGAAGATATAATTCAAATAAGAGTATTATTTTCCGTGCAAAATGATTTTTATAGGAGAGCAGTGTTCATAAAAAATTTGATAAACGTGTATTTTTTTAATCCTCGCCCTACTGAGCCTGTTCTGATGATCAATGATCTTTTGATAATTGCCCTTTCTTCGCTTTTCTCTTGATTTATTATTACTGTAATTTTTCCACTCTTTGTTCTCAAGTTCCATGCCCACACCCTTAGGGGAGCAATAATTGACATAGCCTCTCCACAGGGAAGTTTTTCTGAGGCGTATTGCTTAAAAAATGCAAAAACTTTCCTAGTTTTAGGTATCGTAGCACTCCTCAAAAAAAAGATCTGCATGCATGCCTGTCAAGTTGTTTTTTACTGTGACTGTTTGTATTTTTGCGTAAATCATAATTTTATAAAATATTATATTTGTTGTACTTCCCATCGAATCCTCAGCGACAATATTTACGTTGAGTAAATATTTGAGGGTATGGGATACGCCATTTTCATTCCATTTGTACAAATGCACGCAGGTTGGGATTTTACTCCGAATATGTTTTCATGTTGGATAAATTACACTCTGTTTGTCTTAAGAAAATAGTTGAACTCTCATCTCCCTCGACTGCAAATATAAAATTGATGATGATTATATGTCATCGAGAAAACATCTCAGCAAATATAAAGTAGATCTCGTAGGATTTTCTTTTCGATTCAGTTTTGAATTTTATCAAGTTATAGTCGTATCTATCAAGTTGATGTTGAAAAACGAAAAATTAAATTATAAAAAGTTTCAAAATGATTCTCTCGTTTAAAAAGTCAGCCTCGCTATGTGAGTTATTTCGTACATTTTTCCTTGTACCCATTTGATTATGTTTAGTTTATTTGAGTAATGAATTAAGAAACGGAAATTTTCGATTGATGGTTCACAGAATGGTCAACGACTTTGAAAACCAAAAATGGGGTATTGGCTCGGGATTTTGACGGGATTGAATTTCTATTTTTAAAATGCTTTCGTCGGATTTTTATAATTGATTAGGCAATGCTCTACTTATTAAATTCGGTGATTTTGGATACACAGATGGTCAATAGACACCATAATATACTAAGGCCTACAAGCAAGGTTTTGCTGTCCCTCTTCTATTTAAATTATCTACTTGTTTCAGGCATTTTGTTAGGGTTCCTGATGATAATTGACCCTTCATATGAAGCAGGAGGAGGAGAAATAAGTACGTTATTCGAGATTACATGGTTAAACTAAAATCATTTATTTGCATTTTCAATTAATTTCAAGCTTTCTTCATTCAACCGAAGATGGGCTGTAACTGGAGAACAAGTTACTAATAACCATAATTTTACTCTATATCATTTAAAAATACAATGAATCGTTTCAGGTACCCCAACGAATCCTACATACCCATTACTATTGGAAGGTTAGTATCGTACTAGGGTAGTACATATTTAGCAACGTTGAAATTTTTATTCACCTCCCCTCCTAAATGAGTTCCAACAGTAAAAAGATACTTGCATTAACGAAAAATTGATTGAGGGGGGAGGGGGCAGATACCCTTAGGATGTTCAAATCTTTATCGAGGATAACACAGTTTTTGACAATTTTTACTGTATATTATTTTCTAAAGTCGACAATTATTTCTATTTATTTATTTATTTATTTATTTATTTATTTATTTAAGGCCAGTGAAGTAAAATCTAAAGTCGTATTTTTCTTATTCGCTATAAACTTTTGGCTCCACTGTTGAACTAATTTCAAGTAAAGGTGACCTTAACTCGCATTATACTAAAATAGAAAAGTATAGGAATTCTGTGACCAATTCATATTCGATAATATTTTGCCTACAAAACCTGATTTTTGGGCTCCACCGGGAGAGGGGTTAAATTTTAAGGTAAGGCAATTTCAACATTTAGACTGGAATGAGTTGGTGAACATTTCTGGAATCGCTTGATCCAAATTTGAGGTTGTTTGATTTCCAACCCCTGATATTTATTTTCACGGGGGTTCGATTCTGGATATAGTGTCGCCATCAACTTATTCTCAAATGAATACCCTTCAGAATCAGTCACATATGGAGCCTGTACGAGAGAGTGTTTTAGGGGCAAAATAATCTTCAATTTGAATTCGAGGATCTCAGAAACTCTTTCAACTCGTTCTAAAAGAATGTAAACCGGAATTATAATTACTTGGAAATTAATATTTTATGAAACACGAAAATTAGTGGTTTGAAGCTGAATAATTTGAAATTTAAATTAAGCGATTTTAACACACTAGTGTACTATTACTTACATAATTTTTACTTGAAATCAGTTCCACTGTGGAGCCAAATGGTTCAGGGCTAGGTTTAGTTCGGTCAAAAATTCTTTCAAGCGACCGACATACACAGACAATCTTCAGAAGCAGTGGCCTGCGAAGAAGCCATATTAGTTTAAGAGAAAAATGCTTCCAGTTGAATTTTCATCGCAACATAATCTAAAATCCCCATTGCTTGAATATTAGTCTCATGAGAAGTCTTACAGGGATTTGAGACTGTTGAGACTAAAAAACGAGTCAGAAGTCAGCGATCTCAATAATCTTAATTCCAACTCACTGCAACATACTGAAAGTTGAAATTATCTGAAAGAAACCCTCACGGGGAGCAATTTAAGAATCAGATGTGGGACATCCCGACCTAAAATTAGTTTTCTGCAACCATAATATTCCTCATCTAGAGGTAGCTGCTGATTCTAGAGCAGAATTTAAAAAAAATATTAAAGTATTGTTTAATTTTACTTGAAGATCTGAACCCCTTGGAGACACCTGTGCTCCTCAATCGATTTTATTATTACTTCACTGAATTTTCCTGTTAAATATTAAACCTATTTGGAGGGTGGACCAAGTAAGAAAATGGAATTTTTTGATTTATAAAAATAAACAAGGAACATACTAGCTTTATTATTATGCAGGGTGTCTCTTTTACAATGACTCCTCCTTCCACCTGGTAAGTAGGCAACCTACCCTACCAATGTGTAGATATATTTGTATATTCTTACTTTTGAAGGGGCTGAGGATTTTCTTCTCACGACTGGAGATAGACAGAAAAATGGTACCAGTAGGTAATATGTAGTAGTGGGCAATTGTGGTAACCACAGGAAAAAATGGTCGAAATCGGTTCAACAGGGTGTTTATAAAATCAATTTTAGTATAAATTATACCGAAAATTTTCACATTTTATCAATTTCCTGCAAAACTTGCCCTCTTAAGCTACTGTTTATTTGCAAATAAATTGTACCTTAAATTTCACACACAGAAGGTCATTAGCAATTTTCTTTTATCCCAATTAGAACTGCTCAAAATGGAGTTTAAGATATCCCTGTTGAGAATTATTACTTTTTAACACAGATGCACAGACCTTATGAAGATAATAATCATCTTCTTTAGCTATTTTACCAACTCACAGAGTTATATCGTTTATGGGGCTTATTCACTTCTCTCCTTTCATCTATTTACCCCATATTTGAAAGTGAGACCCATGCAATGAGGAGGGGGGTCTCGCATTTTGTAAAGTTCAATATAGGTATCCAATAATTGGTTCCAAAAAGGTCGCTAAATTCGGTTTTGGTAATATTTTGGCCATATTCCTCGAACTGTGGCGCATACCGTTGGGAAGGAGGTGAAAGATGGTAGCTGTGGTAACCACACAAAAAAAAAATTAAAGATCATGGAAAGTGGCTGAATATGATTTTCATAAAATAAAGTTCATTTTGTACAAAATTGTATCGGGAAATGTTAGTGTCTTTTCTATTTACTACTGTAACACTCCGGCGGGGGGGGGGGGGGTATTAATACAGTGATGAGGAATGTTTATTATGTAGATTAGAGATTCTAGGCTCAACGAATTGCTGTTGACATGGATAGAAGAATCAGCAAGGTTATGGTCTTATGGTTATAAATACCCGATGCAGAAAATCGACTGTGAAACCCTCAATAAACCCGGGGAGCAAGAGGGTTTCAGGGGATCTGAAGGGTGACTTTTTCTTTCTCCAGACGAGATCCCCTCATCCCCTTTAAGCTCCGCCTGCAAAACCCCGGGTTGCAAAAGGGTTTCTGAAGGGGATTACGCGATAGTCGATACTGATTGGTTGAAAAAAATTCGACTTCAGAGATCCTGAGTAGATCCCCTAAAGATACCCTTCAGCTACCCGGGTGACAAGAGTGGATCAAGAGGATTTCTTAAGGGGATCACGCGCCTAGTCGATGCTGATTGGTTGAAAAAATTCGACTGTTGAGATCCCCAGTAGATCCTCTAAAGGTACCCTTCAGCTACCCGGGTGACAAGAGTGGATCAAGAGAGTATTCACCGGGAAGCTCATCAAAAAGTGGACTTTCTGTTTAAAAAAAATAAAAATAAAAATTCGAGAGATTCCCTGGTATAGTCTGGCCAGTTTAAGTTGGCACTTTTAGTTTCGTTGCGAGTTGTCAGGTTTACCCAAACTAGGGCACCTTTTTACTAGGCAGATGCGTCACGCTAGTTAGGTAAATGAACGCAAAACAGACGAACTGCATATGCACTGTGCAGTTCTATTTCCAATTATGCAATCTGAAGTCCCCTGAAAAACCGGTTTCTCCGCGTTGTTGGACGAAATAGGAGTGCCAACTTAAAGTGGCGAGACTATAGATCCCCTGAAGAAGCCCATCAGCGACCCGGGTGACTAGACTGGATGATGTGGGTATCACGCGGGTAGTTAATCAGAATGTGGTATTTTGGCTAAATTTAAAAAAAAACAAAAAACGAGAGATCCCCGGAAAATGCCCTAAAGACACGTGTTAGACACCCGGGTGACAACCGGTGATCATGCGGGTATCCTGCGGGACTTCACCGAAATTCGGACTGGGAATATTTCTCGTAAATGAAAAATCGAAGTGTTAACCAACGAGAGACGGATCGAGGAGAATTCCCATATGCGGTGGCGGAGCGGGGGGCGAGGGGACACTATGAAGGTCTCAACTGACGCAACTCCGAATTCCGGCAACCAAAGAAGAAGACATGAAAACCTTTTCACATGTTGCATGTTTTCAACTCACTCATCGCAGAAATTTCCAACTAGGACAGCAGAATGAGAATAAGAAAAACCGTTACACTCGTTCGGTTTTCCCAACTGATCAACTCAAGTGACAAGTACCAAATGGGAGGGTGGGGGCGGATAAAACCTTTAACTTGTTGGATTTTCTCAACTCGCCCTACTGAAATTGTAAAATTTTTCCAAATACCAAGTGAAACATTCTTATAGGGGGAGGGGGTACGTTGACCTTCTATCCCACTATGGGTACGTCCTTTTTGTGACTAGAGATACTAATACCTCATTTTGGTACACAATGTCGGTTGTCCAGCTTTTGCTTAAAACAGCGTTCGCATAATTGTCCCGCCATGAAACACTAATGAGACATGCCCCCCTCTCGTTACAGAGACGACGCAGTAAGAATTCCGAAAATCAGAGACGGGAGAAAAAGTTTTCCCCGTACTCAGGTTGATTGCGATTATACTGCAGAATTACAAAACTATTGTTAACCAACCAAATTAACGTGAAAATGTAATTTCATTATTGGCTGACTGCGGTGGTTTTATTCTTGTTATTTTTTCTTACAGTTTGAAAGTTAGTTATCTTGTTTTGCAAAGAATTTTGTGAACTGAAATTATAAAAATATTTCTTATTTCAATCGTTTTTTAAAAGTCAGTTGGTATATTGATTCAATGTCTGGGAGATATTCTAACTCAGACTGCATCGATGTAGTGTATTGCTATGGTTTACGCACAGAAAATAGTAAGGAAGCAGCTCGACATTATGCAGAAGTTTTTCCAGAATAGTGCCACCTACACAGTAGGGTATTTAGAGAAATTTTTATCCGGGCTGAAGGAATTTGGTTGCTTCTACAACCCAATCGTTGAGAGGTCTACCAATTGCCCTGTGAATGTCGACAAGCAGATACTTGATCTGATCCGAGAAGATTTAACGTTAAGCACCTGTTAAATTAGCATCATAACTGGTATAGGTCAAAACGTGGTTTGGCGGGTGTTGAATAGCAACGGGCTTTATCGATATCACAGGACACTGACTGCTACTATTCTTCCCGGATATTACCACCCTCGACGCCCCCATAAACGATATAGCCCTGTGAAGTGGCAAAGTAGCTGAAGAAGATTATTATTATCTTCATAAGGCCTGGCATCTATGTTAAAAAGTAATGATTCTTAACAGGGATACCTTGAACTCCATTTTGAGCAGTTCTAATTCAGATACATGAAAATTGCTAATGACCATTTTTATGCAAAATTTAATGTACAATCTATCTGCAAATAAACGGCAGCTTAAGAGGGCAAGTTTCACGGGAAACTGGAAAAAAGTGAAAATTTTCTGATATAATGTGTAGGTTTTAAAATCGACTTTATGAACACCCTGTTGAACCGATTCCGATCACTTTTTTCTGTGGTTACCACAATTGCCCTCTACTATTACTTACTGGTACCATTTTTCTATCTATCTCCAGTCGGGAGAAGAAAAAAAATTTTGAAGATGAAAAACTTTTCAAAACTTGATTGTCCTCTTCAAAAGTAAGAGTATGCAAACATATATCTACATATTGTCAAGGTAGGTTGCACACTTACCAGGTTGAAGGGGGTCATTGCAAAAGAAACACCCTGTATATGGTGTGGTGGGACGTATGGCGATGCACACATGCCAAAGTGGCCCCTGTGACACCGCACCCCCAGCACCGAAAATCACATTTTCGCGCATCGCATCAGTGGCGGGGGGGGGGGAACACATGAAATAATAATTATTATTCTTGATATTAAAATAATAATATTTATGTTATAGTATAATAATAATATTTGTAATTATTTTTATTATTGTTATTAATATTTACTGCTGTAAAAATTCATTTTATCATCAGTAATAATAATACTCAATTATTATTATTATAATTCAAAAAAATTATTATTTGTAGTACCTATATAGAAAAAATGATGATGGTAAAAGTTTTATACTAATTTATTTATATTGGCATAAAAAATCAAGAGCATGTTAGTACATCATGAATAAGTAATTAAGACTGTTTTCTTGAATGAATGGTCACGTCAGTGGAACATTTTCATGCAAGTACAGCGAAAACATACAAAATGGAAAATGAGGCAAAGTGCAATAGAATTTTCTTAATCTAAATTTGAAGGGACCACGTAAAAAAGTTTGAGTCATCAACGAATTTGTATGATGCAAGTTTTTGAATTACCTAAGTATTCCTACATTTATTACATTCATGGTTCACAAAAATACTGGACAGATTGCCTCACCGAATTTATGACCTTGAAAATGTCATGGCTAGCTCCCTGCAGCGGGGAGGGGGGGGGAACTAGAGTCACTGGATTATTTTTCGAACGGATATCCTGAAAATATTGTATTTCCTATTTATCTGTGCTAGCATATGTTCATCTTCAGATTTGTAAGTATATAATTTGAAGTATCCTAATTAATGTAGCAGTGGCTCTGTGGTGTAGCGGTAAGAACTCGGCTTCCTAACCCGAAGGCACCGGGTTCGATTCCCAGTGTCGGCATCGTTATCAGTAACGCAACAAAGAACTACCGCATTCTGATAACGTACACAGAGTCACAACCACTTACAGCAGAGGCTTCCGAGAAGTGTGTAATCGGTCGCCAGTATCTGAAAGCTGTAAATGGGTAAGGCGCTACCTGCCGGTGCTCGTTGAACTCGCCGTCATAAACCACGGGGCTAGTGATACGGGTATTCGACAGGAAGATAGCGCAGTTCATTTAGGCCGATTCCCGACAAGAAGAGAAGAGGGCTAACGCAGCCTTAAAAGGTTCCCCGATGTCCCTGAGGTAATGCTCGAAGGGGCGGTTCCAGGCAGGGCTGTGATAACGGAACGGATTAGTTAAGTTAACATGGTATTATTACCGCTTCATCCCGGTAAACGGTTCCGGTAAATAACGTTACAAGTGGTTACGGTATTGTTTCGGTAACGTTACGTTAAGGTATCCGTTACCAATGTTAAGATAATAAACCAATAAGAATTTCACAATTACGCCCACTTCGTTGCTTTGTTCTATACGTTTATATTTCACTGAAGAACAAGGAACTAATAGTTAAATATTGTGGAGCTTCCTAATTTTTTATTTGTGTAGAGGCGCCGATTTGGTAAACATATGCGGTGGGGGGGGGGGGCGAAAAAGTAAAGTTGTTCATTTTTTAGTCATGATAGATGAGAGGACGTTGAACATGTACGCTACTGACACAGGTGTTGATCAGAGTTTCACTTTCACTGTTAACTTATATAGTTTGCTGAATTACTGAATAAGTAATAAAAAAACGAAAATCATGTTCACAATCACAAGAGATTAGAGCAAAATAAAACAAAAACAAATCGAAATTCAAAGGGGGCTCTAGTTCACTATACATTAGGGTTAAACTGAGAACTTCTATTGTTATCTACTGATAGACTGATACTGAGTCTAAGGCCCGTTTCACACTATGCCGTGTTGCCGGAACGGCAGCCCTGAAGGCGGTCAAATTATCATACAAAAGTCGGGTCTTCACCCTTCACCCAGTGTGCGTCGTCTTGTTCAATCTGAACGCACCCCAAGATTTACCCATTTACCGGGTAAAAATGTTTCTGGTATTCCGTTACTGATTCTTTTCGTTACGTTCTGTTCCGTTCCGTTAATTATGTTCTGGTAACGTTACCTTTCTGTTAATCCGTTAAGTTAATTATTCCGGTTCACAGCCCTGGTTCCAGGGCTCGAGCACATGAAAAGAGAATCCTAATTAATGTAAAATCGATCTTATCCCGTTGAATAGGTTTACTGCCTACCAGTCCAATTATCGAAGAACTGGATAAAGCGTATGACACGTACCGAAAACCATTGAAAGGAGAATGTACGTACATCATATTATAGTAATTATTAACAGTCTAGATTCTTTAGCAATATGCGGTAAGTGAAAGTTATTTTATAACAGTTATGAGAGTCCAGTCGGATTAGGAAAAACGATCGCAACAACATTTTCGGATATTTGAAAATTGCTATTATTTGTTTGTCGACCAGCACAGTTAATCTCATGGTAAAAGTCCCGTCAAATCCAAGTAGATCTGCGTCCCCAAGGATATACATGACCTCATAGAATTGCAATCCCATAAATATTCAGTAAGGTGATCTAAAATTTGGCGATTTTCGAAATGTTTTTCTCCCTGTGACTAAACTTGTTTCATTCGGTTTAAAAACACTCCAGTCAAATCTTTTTTGAAATAGAATAATCTTGAGGGATCTTGTGTCAGGAGGAACAAATTCAACGTACCATTCCCACTAAGAAAATCTGCAATTTAACATATTGAAGCTTCCAAAACGAGGTCGATCCGAAAAACTGATTTTAGCATAAAAAATTGTTCTTATTAGTATCGCACTAGACGAGAATTTTGAGTAAAATATTAAACATCAGTGGTCGTTCTCGAATATGGGGTAAGAAGCACACTGTATTAAATTTTGAACATTATAGCCCACAGAAAAGGAATATAAGCATGAAAATAACTGTTCACTCAGATTTCAGAACCGATACATCCGTTAATTTTTTTTTATATCAACCCGCCATTTTAAAGCTTCTCTGAAGGGGCAGGACCAAATCTAGTATATAAAAAATGGAGTTTGTGGGGTTGCTGAATTCATTTTCCGGTTATTTTAGCCATATCCCCTGTTGACAGTTCTTTACAAAAGAAACAGAGACGTAAAAATTTCAAAATTATTCAACTTACAGCTTCAAGTTTATCGATAATTTGGTTTCTGTAGTCGCTAAGTTTATTTTTGAAGTTATATATATCTCCTGAAATGCCCACCGATTATGCCGTAGACCATAATCAGGGGGATTTCAGGAGAAATAAGTTCAGCGAAGTATTCATCGATTGTGGAAGCCTCATCAATATACTTGAAGCAATATTAAATGATTTCGAAGTTTTCTCGACTCTGCCCCTTGATAAATTCAGAAAGATACATGAACAGACTAATCTAATCAAGATATCCCCTGGGATGGGATCTAATGTCACTGAATCCCATACAGATTAATTTGATCAGAAACTGAAACTTATATATGGCATCTAATGATGGGGATTTGACTTCACAAGATCTGAAACTTAATGGCATCTAATGATGGGGGGAGCGAGTGAATGTTAGAAAATTTCATGAAAACATAGTATAGTGCTCTATGCAGATCAGAAAAACCAAATTTTGGTCTTCAAGTGCATCTTATGCAGCAGAGTTTCGGTAGTGTTACGTACAATAACGAAGAGGGGATATAACATCCTAAAGCTAATAAACTATGCGAAGCCAAAGTTGTCTTCATGATCACCAATGAATATCAACTTGTGAATTTTTCTTTACCAGTAAGAAGTTTCTCTCTTTTAAAAAAAGGGGGAAGAGCATCACCACGGAAATTATTGTTGAGTCCCGGAGCCCTTCTTTTAACACTGTCGAGTTATCAGGTCAACAGTAAGCGTCAAGTTGAAAGGAAAATGAGAGTGTGGGAGAATTCATGTAGAAATATAAAGAATAGTTCGCTCCTAAGGATTCTGCATTCAGCTTTTATAATTTTATGTTATTACGAATGAGCTATACGATATAAGAATCTGTCTTTGGGAATCTACCGACCATAATCGCCAAGTAAAAGACATGTAGTACTCAGGGAATGAAGTATCCAAGTCCATTTTCTTACAGTGATAGACTATGCTTATCACGAGCGTGTATACTTATGTTCAACGTAATCAGTTACTGCAAGAGAATAAACCTTGTAAAATAAGGGACACCCTAGTGAATTCCCTCCAGCTCATCTACTAATTATTGTGAGTTTGAGGTTCGGCAAGGCAAATACCCTCTCGTACTGTGCATATAGCTCAAACTGTGTTGATAATGATTTGGCTATAATTAAGTTAGTACATGAAACGTTTGAGGCAGAGAAAAAGAAACAAAACTAGTGCATTATATCCAACTATGAGAAAGGGAATAATTTTCTGTAGAAACGAAATATCCTAGAATTTAAAAATCATTTCAGTTAAGTGGCATAATATTATGTTCTGTCACTCCGTAACTTTCATTTGCATATTATTCCATTAATGGGAATATTATTTTTTATAACTTTTATATTTAGCTGATGACAAATCCGATGAAGAGAAGGAAAGTGAAAACAAAAATAAGGAAGATAAAATGGAAGGTTTTATGAAGAAAATGCTAGGAGGTAAGCAATCTTGTTAATTTCAACTAACAGTTCAAAATCATGTCTCTATTGAGTATTTTGTGTTGTAACCATATTTGAGTCACCTAGTACAGTTAGGTTCGAAAAAGATGCTCTGTAAAACGATAAGGGCTACATTGCACAATTCTATGAGTAACTTAAACGACTCAACTCTTTCTGAGTTCCCTTGTCTTTCGATCCAACTGACAGTTTCACATCATCTTTCAAACTAAAAACTACTTTAATGTGGTAAATAAGAAAGTCTTTGCTGTGTCGGTAAATGGTAATGTGCCCGCTTTGCAATACTTGCGTCTCACCAATGCCAGAAAACTAGTGACTTTTGAATGCCCCTACTAACATTCTAGCGAGGAAAGCTTAATAAACTGGATTGTATCTAGGCTAAATGGCAGGGAGATCCAGATAGCATACAAACAAGAACCAATCCATACAACGACCATCAGAGGCTGTCCACAGGGGGGAGTACTCTCTCCCCTACTGTGGAGCCTAGTGATGGACAATGTGCTGGATGAGTCAAATGGTCACAAAATATACACACAGGGCTAGGCTGATGATTTGGCTGTGGTGGTAACCGGCAAATTTCCGGGAACCATCGCGGAGTTAACGCAGTGGGAACTCCGATGTATGAAAAAATGGTGTGCGAAAAAGAGGTTATCGACAGACCCGGACAAAACTGAGATCACTCTTTTCATTCACAAAGGGAAGAGCAAGAAATTGATCAAGGTGCAATACAAGGAAAGACCGTTAGCTCTCACAGTGAAGGTGAAGTATGTACCTAGGAGTTTGATGAAAAACTTTCCTAGAGGGATCACGTCTCAGAGAAAATAAGAAAAAGTATTGAGGCTCTTTAGGCTTGCCGCACTTTTGTCGGCAGGATCTGGAGACTTTCTCCCAAAATGATGTACTGGATATGTTCCGATGTAATATATCCCAGAAGCACATATGCGGCCATTATATGGTGGGGCCGGGTCCACTTCACCGGACTCAGAGAGGAAATAGACCACCTGCAAAGGCTCGCGTGCGTGATGACAACGAGCAATGAGAACGGGCCGACTAAGGCACTGGAAAAACTCCTACACTTGCCACCAATTCACACTGCTATAGAAGCAGCTACGATAATGGGGCTTCTCGTCTGGGACAACCAAACCTTCAGGCCCAAAAAACAGGCTACAGAAAGATATATAGGAGATGGCGGGGACGATAGACAAATACTTTGGGATGCCGAAGGATAGAATCGCGATGGAACACTTCTCTGACAAGCCGTACCGTGCGCTATACTCACAGGGGAGGCTTGGGAAAAGAGGCGGCCAAGCATTTTAGGAAAAGAGGAGAACGTGTGGTTTGCACATGCCTGTAAGAATCACCATGGTGTGGGAATTTGAATCACAAATGCAAAAGGCGCTGACAACTATTCAATGGCACTAAGTGAGGCTGTCACTATCCTCCAAGCTGAGGTAGCGATCACGGTGGTCATTGACAGAAGACCCCTTGCTCAAGAGAACCAGGACACTGCGTCATAAAAAGGAACATGATGGCTGGCAAGCTAGTGAAGGAAATCATGAAAAAGGAACTGGCAACTCTCAGGCCCTGTCTCCCTGTAGCATACAGCATCATAAAATCCAAAGTTAAGGCATGGAAAAGTAAGCAGACGAAAATGCACCGGCGGCTCGCCAGTGACATGAAAATCAGCAAAACACTGATAGGGGACGTCCTCTGTAAGTATACCAAGTTCCTAGTGGGGTTTGACAGGAAACATGCAAGAGTCAGGCTACTAACTGGTCATGGGGCCACGAAACACACGTGGTATAGAACAGGAGAGGTGAAGAGCGGCTCCTGTGGGTACTGTGGAGAAGAGGAAGGAACCTCGATCCATATCATATGGCCAATGCCCAGCAATAGCCGGGACAAGACGCGAAGCACTGGGACTAGAGTATCCAGCACCCAGTGAAGTCAAAGGGATAGAGCTCAGTAAAATTCTTACTTTAGCTATAAAAGTGAGGCAACTGAGCTGATCCTTAACAGCAACCTAAGGAATAGTGCAATAGACTACAAAGTCTGAGCACTCGGCGAATATCGCGCTACCTCACACAAACGAAGACGAAGGAACATTTTAGTGAACACGGCGACTATAGTATCAACCTAGGTGGAAACATAGCGCGTCTTGTAAGCCCCGCCAGTAAGGCATTATAATCGCAGGGCGTGTTGCCACCAGATCAGAAAGACTGGTACTGTGTGTGTGCACATCGTAGACCAGCTTACTCAACGTCGTGAAACACAACCATTGTCTGATTTTCGAAGAAGTTAACATGTCAAAAAGCTCCCTAACTCAATTACAGCTTTCGCTATCATTGAACTTAGTTCGAATCAAATGAACCAAAACATTTTGGTCTAAAAATTAGGTGCTTTTCAGACTTCTAGCTTTGGGCCAAAATACGAATCGGATGTATAATCTGACTGATTTTCAAAGGTATTTCCATTCCTTTTTGTACACATTTCTATTTGTATATTCAAAAGTTGGTGGACTGCCCGATCTGCAAAATCGCCGTCATATGACGGTTCTGTAAGTGTCGGGAACTGTCATTTCTGGCAAAATCAGTAGCTCCTCCTTCGCTGTGTGAGCTTTCGCGGATTTTGACAGAAAGTCAGATATGAGTCAGGTCTGGCGAGAATCAGACGTGAAAAACGGGCAGAAAAGAGTCAGATAGCTACCAGGATTGTGTCAGAAAAATGACAAACAGAAGAGTGGCAGAATAACTGTCAAAAAATGTCAGAATCGCCAGATAAAAGGCAGAGATGTCAGACATACACAAGACTGGTCTTTCATTTCCGTTATAAAAATTATGAGAATGTGAACGAATCAGGCATATTCTGAGATTCGACATTTTGAATGTAACCCTTTTTTTCTTGTCGTTATTCGTCTCTATCCCCGTGATTTTTAAATATCATGTGTTACCAAATCATGTAACCTATCCATTACTTTTAAGCGATTTTTAATTGACATGAAAAGTATTCAAATTTGCCAACCCTCGTTTTATTGTGTTTTTATATCGACGTGCACGGTGTTGTATATTATGTATCTGAAATTTGTGGGCACAATGACAGTGGTTTATGATTATTGAATGTAGAATGGTGTATTATGTACAAACCGGATTATTGATAAATTTAATGGAAACGTTTCAAGTGATACAACATTAATTAATCATTATTCGATATGAAAATAATTTTAACTAATTTTCAGTACCTACTTTAATAATATAATTATTTATCTTGGCAGTCCCCCCTTTTTTTCATTAGTTGCATAAAACCATATTATACCTACCTCAATATGCATTAACTACCGTCCAAACTGTGACACAAAATTGTCCAAGTCGTAAGAGCGTGGTCAAGTTGCCCGCAGAAAACGATCAGAAAAAGACCAGACAACCACCAGAAATTAGTTAGAAAAATGCCAAAATAGCGACAAGAAAGTGTAACAAATAGTCAGATAATAGCCAGAAATCAGTCAGACAGAAGTCAGACAAGCGACAGGAAAGTGTAGAAAATAATTAGATAATAGTCAGAAATTAGTCAGAGAGTGTCAGAATAGCGGCAAGTAAGTGCAGAAAATAGCCAGAAAGCAGTCAGAGAAAAGTCGGAATAGCGACAGGAAAGTCTAGGAATTAGTCAGACAATAGTGTGTACGTTCACTTGTGAACGTCGTTCAGTTCGTGAACTCGTTCACATTTTTGACGAACGTGAACGTGAACGAGAACGATATTTTTAAGAGTGAACGTGAACGTGAACGAAATTTCTGACGAATGTGAACGAGTGAACGAAAGTGAATGAGATTTCTTTCCTTTCTGAAGAAATGAGAGCGAGATGCAAGAGAAGCTACTCGGCTACTGACGTTGACGTTTACTCTCTACTGGTAGGGTGTAGTACCAGTAAACGTCAAGGCAGTGGCGGACTGGCCCGGGCCGGAGGGTCGCTATCCCGACCTTAGGCCCCAGCCCTTATGGGCACCCATGAAAAAAAAATTAAATTTTCAAAAATAAGAAAATCTGAATCATTTAAAAAATTTAGTATATCAAATATCTGATTTTAGTTTTTTGTGAAGTTATTATGCTTCTTGTTCTTGTATGGTTTTATTATTTTTGACCATGTTCCCTCTTCCACGCATGATTTTTGGAAGAACCAGTTCAGCATGTACACTTTCTGAGCAGTGGTCTTGGGTCTTAACATCTTGAAAAAGCCAGGGACATGTGAGTCCCAAGCCTATAAACTGAGTGAATATTGAAATGAGTTAACTGGACGAATGAAAAGGTTGGTTTCTTTATTGAAAATCATTAGAAGAATTTTCTTCACACTTTTCCCTGTTTCCAATTATAATATTCGAATGGTGCTGTACTTTCCCTTTCACGCATTAGCCTACTGTAATTTTATCTGTTTTGTTTGGTTTAGTTTTGCTGTCGCAATTTAAAAAAAATGTTGCAGTGTTGCTGTAGAAAATTTCTACTAAGAGTAATGTAAGGTAAATATTATGGACGAACATGAATAAAAGCCAAAACATGATGATTTTCTCTTGATGGAACTAGATAAGAAGGATTCAGGAGGCTGAGCCCCCACATGCAAAATTATCCCCCCTCCAGAAATAATGATCTAGTTCCGTGTATGTGATTCACCTCAAAATATTGAAGTGACTGAATAAAAAAGAATTACAAAAATTTTAATATTTTAGATTAACTGAGGCAACAGCATAACATAAGACATCAGAAATTCTATCTTCTGATAACTTTTGTCTTTATAACTGCAAAATAGACTAGCTTTATACAGCTGGCTGGAACTTGGGTCTAGAAATAACGTTTCGTATTAGCAGGGATGGGCGCGTTGTGAAATCGACTAAAATGAAGAATATCACGAAAATTAAAAAGGATGTGGACGCCGTTCACTCGTTCACAAACAGCACAAGAACGTGAACGTGAACGTGAACTACTATATTTGTAGGTGAATGTGAACTGAACGTGAACGAGCAAACTCTTAGGTGAACGTGAAAGATTTTTACAGTTCGTGAACTTACCCACCTCTGGACAATAGTCAGAAATTAGTCAGAGAAGTGTCAGAATAGCGGCAAGTAAAGTGCAGAAAACAGCCAGAAAGCAGTCAGAGAAAAGTCAGAATAGCGACAGGAAGTGTAGAAATTAGTCAGTGAAGTGTCAGAATCGTGGCATGTAAAGTGCAGAAAATAGCCAGAAAGTAGAAAAAAGTCAGAATAGCGACAAGAAAGTGTAGGAAACAGTCAGATAATGGTCAGAAAAATGCCAGACTACCATCGGAATATGTTCTGACGATTTCCTGTCACTTTTGACGAAAGCTTAAAATAACTGTTCTGATTGGCTGAAGCTTTTGACAGAATGACAGATTTCGACTGACAGAAGTCTCATTATTTCTGTCAACCGTCAGAACTGCGACAGGCCTTGCAGATCGGGTGTGTGTGTCTTCGTTTGGGGAGGAGATATGTCTTCAGCCACAAAAATGTAATCAATATGCTAACCGTGTTTCGGCTAGAAAGTTAAAAGCACTTATACCTAGAAACCAGTGATGCCATGTATGCTTAATAACAATGAATTAGTAACTGAACTAGATTGAGGATTGCTCCTTATTGACGAGCGGTTCTTATTGTATAACTCTACATTACCTATCATAATTTCTGAAGGTGTGGTAGCCCTAGTACAGATGAAATATTTAATGTCATGTAATCATTCTATCGTGTTCTAGTTCAAAATGAGAAATTTGATAAGAACACTTTCAATAAGGATAAATTTATTAAAGCGACGTTCACGGCGTATCTTGCAGCGGAGCATCTATACGCTACTTTTCTGTGCCGTTTTAATGACATAACAAGTAATAAGCCGAAGAATAAATTGATATATTATAAATAAAAAGAAGTTAGTAGTTACTGTGTGTATATTGAAAATGTATCGATTTTACAGATGGTCCGCTCAAGAGATTACCTTACTTAATATATCCAGTTGGGGAGGATTATTTAGAAGGTTGTCTGCATGTCGGAAATTGGTTGTACCATATTACCGACTCCTATAAAAAAGCGTTGATAGGTAAATACCACAATGCAAAATTAGTAAGTATTTATTCGAAGTAAATTTTTATACCTATGTTCTACTAGCATATTGTTACCACCAGATCAGAAAGATTAGTACTGTGCATGTGCACATCGTGGACAGTTTACATAACATAGTGAAACAGGTGGCTAGTAAGCGAACTGCGGCTGCACATTCTTCGGCTCAGAGAAGCAAAACTCTAACACAACAAAACTGTGGGGAAAACAACGGCACACTACCCCAGCACAAACAGTTTCTACCCAACTCCAGCTTGTTATCAGAAACACGTTTCAATTTCTCTTATTTGTGCAGACTGATAGTCCGGGAAGATAACGTGAAAAAGACGCCAAGTTCGACAAAAATGTCGCAAGGTTGCATTTTGGTATAGTTGGTCAGTAGGGCATATTCAGGAACGACCTAAAAATCCCAAGGAATCCCGCTACAGCTTATCCTCTAGGAGGTGAAACAGTGCCTCATAAATTGATTTTGAATCGTAAATCAAAAAATATTTCAAACAAATTAATTTACTCTAAAGTAAATTTTACGTACTAATAGTCTCTCATAATTTTTTGATATTTGCCCCCAAAATGTCTTGAAGATTGCTGTGATTCTAATAGCCCCCCCCCCCACACACACAAACACAAAATAGAATAATTTGGTAAATGCCTCGCTCCTTCCCACCAAAAAAAAGTCAGACGATGTTAGTTCGTTAGTTTGATTCTACAGATTGGGCCATTTTTGGTTTTTCTATTCATGTTCAGGGAGGCCCACAGGAGATTTTTCAGGCAGGTACCTAGTCAGCAAATGTCCATCTGATGAAAGTTGCCGGAAACGATGATCAAATTAAAGATTTTTATATGTGGTGTTGTTATCAGCCTCTACTACAACCGAGACGAGTTTACAAATATGCCTTAAACAAATTAATATTTATGGGAAAAAAAGTGGCATTGTAAAGTGGATGAAATAAAATTCTCGAAATTGAATTTACCTTATTTCCTTCTTATCATAATTAATGTCGAAAGTTCGGACTTATTAGTGGCTGCGTAAAAATACCAACAAGTTTTACTAGAAGTGATCATAATAATACTAAGAATTATTTAAAAAAAAAAGAAGAAAGAAAGGCAAATGGACTTGAGATTTACTCGTAGCTTAGTTATTTCTTTCATACTAGGAATCGGTATACCATGCTATCGACCAAAATTTTTTAACAGTAATAAGTTCTCTAGCGATATGGTGTTATTACCCACCTGGCGTACCTACATAGCCGCAAGCACCTCACTTTTTAAAATTTTGTTTCGAGTTGCTTTTTCCCAATAAAGTGGCCATATTAATATTCAAAATGATTAAAATTATACTTTAAGAAGTTCAATTTGCTATCAATGACTACACATTTTCAGAAAGAACGGTGTAAATTTCTATTACCACGCTTTTCAGTCGATTGTCGGGGTCAATTTTTGACTCGGGCTACGATATGTGTGTTATGCATTTTCCAGCGTAACAAATGGTAATAATGGTACAGTTTTGATCCCTGAACTCGATCCAGGTGCTAGATCATCATAGTCATTGGTGTCTGCGATAACACAAATATATTTTCTACTACGTATAAACTAAGTATTATGTGGGGGGGGGGGAGGATATGTACGCAATTGCAGGTGGGCAAGATGGTCATCTAAGTTATTACCAAAGTCAGGTTCTCCTATCTGTATAAGGTTTCAGTTTTCTAATCACTCCCAACCATGAAAAAAATTACAAAATAATAAATTTTGTTTTAATTTTACCTTTTTTTTTTTTTTTTTTTTAAAGCGACAGATAAAGATAATCATGTTATGAAAAATGAGTTTCTTAACGAAGATGATACAAATATAAAAGAAATAGCTGGTGAAACAGAAGAACCCGCAGATTTAGAAGAACGGTTGTTATCAAACAGCGCACCAGACTTTTTATACAGGGATGGTTATGGTGCGTGACTGTTTTATTGTATTAGTGTTTTCAACCTTGACTTAACATAATTATAATTCCTACATGAACTGAGTTTTGCGATAGGAGACATGGAATTTCTGCTCTTAATGCTGCCTACATGGAATAAGAGGGTGGTATTTTATAGCACATTTTTATTCTTTCTAAGAAACACATACTTAATTAACTTACATGTAAACACCTTGGGAGTTATCTTGTGTATTTTGTTTCTTTTCATCTTATATCATTCTGAGAAACTGAAAATACCTAATTTTTACAGGCTTCTGTTATCGCAAATCTCAGTTGATTAGTTATACAAGCAAAGATTTTTCAATAAATAAGCGCCAGGTATTCAATATCAGTAAACTGGCACGTTGCACGTATTAGTAAAGCTGATTGGTGAACACTGCGCACTTCATCATTCTGTTCAACCCGATGCGCAAAATCCCACCAGTTACTCAGGTAACTGAAAAAGAACCAAGGGTAACTGAAGGCTTTCTGGGTAATCTGAGGGTAACTGAGGGTTGCAAATGGGTAACTTTCCGCGGGTAACTGGAGTAACTGACTGCGCGTAGGGGGAAGTCATTTAAACTTTATTACAACCTATTATTAGAATATATGAAGATTCATCTTAACCCCATTCATAAGACGATTTTAAGACTCATGAAGACACATCAGCATCCATGAACATTTTCATAAGACTCACATAAATGTTTAAAAATCGATGTCTGCGCGGCCCCTTCTTCGAGACCTTAAAGTTCAACATTAGATTTACTTCGGCACATATCAGCAAACGCTTTTCGTCGCTTAAAATCATCTTCATTGATGAAGGCAAGTACAACCAACGTGTAGCCTAACAGTTGAAGACCTAATTAATCTAAAAGAAAAAAAGTATTTCTTGAATTCAAGATTGATCTTCAAATATTTGAAATTGGGGCACTGAAAAATTCAAATTTGAAAAAAATGAAAATCACAAAAATGCAACCAGTGAACTTTCGTGAACTAATTATTCTATTTACTCACTGTCTCTTCATAATTGGCCATCACTAGGACTGTGAATTATATTCCGTCAAAACTGGGTAAATATGCTCATAAAATGTTCCCTTATTCAGGGAGAATATTCCCAAAAAATTCCCTAGAAATTAGAAATATTCCAAAATATTTTCTACCGATATGGGTATCGTTTTAAAGCACTAATCCAATAGAAATCAAATATATCTTCAAATAAATGTGGCCACAAGATATATGAAAATCTGGTCTTAAATTCCAAACAAACAAACGTAAGACACCGGTACGATAAAAGTATAGACAGGCTAGTAAAACAGCACACAAACGTAAGACAGTGGCACGATAAAGTACAGACAAGAGCATGGACCATTTTTCGAGCTGGTATTCACGTTATTTTCAGTTTTCTGTGTGTTTTGCGTGGAGAGCGCGGATTGTAAACACGTTTTCAATTTAACAAAAATACTATATTTTCTGTATCTTGGATAAATATTCCCTAAAAATGGCAAATTTTAAGCAAATATTCCTGCATTTCCAAATAACTCTGACATTTGATATCCCCGATAAATCGTTGGACGAATAGGAATCTTTGCCGACCTACCCAATTCTTTCCTTTCAACCTTCCTTCTAGCAGCAGTGATATTATTCCTGGGTGCCTCAAGTTATGTCAGTCCGCCACGTGCGCGACCCCCAGTGTACTGGTGGACCGACGAGATTGCCGAGCTGTGGAAGGAATGTAACCGCCTCCGTCGTCGCTATCAGCGGATAGGACGAGATGACGGAGGGACGGGTGAAAAGCCTCGCAGCGGTACCAGCAGGCGCGCCGAGCCCTCAAGGCGGCCATCCGGCAAAGTAAGAAGACGGCGTGGGAGGAGCTGCGACAGGAGGCGGACCGCGACCCCTTCGGCAAGCCGTATCATGTTGTGATGCGGAGGGCCGGGGGGCCGTCGGTAACGAACCGCATGGAGTCGGGAGTGCTGCAGAAGGTGGTAGAGGAGCTGTTCCCGCAGCGCCCACCACTACCGGCATCGTCGCCTGGAGAGGCCACGGAGGAGTTCTGTCCACTGAGCACTGGCGAAGTGGACAGTGCCATCGAGCGGATCCGGACGAAGAAGTGGAAGGCACCAGGGCCTGACATGATCCCGAACGTTGCGTGGGAGTTCGTGCACCGGATGGAGCCGTCCCTCCTGACCAACGTGTTTAACCGCGCGTTGCAGGAGGGAACATTTCCGGACCGATGGAAGGCGGCGCGGCTTGCCCTCATCAAGAAGCCCAGGAAGCCAGACGGGCAGTCATCATCATACCGGCCAATCTGCTTGCTCGACACCGTGGGGAAGGTGTTCGAGCGGACGATCGTAGATAGGCTGGAGGCGTACGTAACAGCCAGTACTACTTCAGGACCGGCCGTTCGACAGCGGATGCAGCACTCAGGCTGAAGGCGATGGCGGCGAAGGCGATAGGCGACGGAGAGTTCTGTGCGGCGGTCAGTCTCGACATTCTCGATACCGTACTCATGTGTGGTGTCGGCGTTGGAGGAGGCGCGGGTGCCAGGCTACCTCGTGCGGATTATCCGGAACTATTTCTGCGGGCGTCGGATCGAGATGGAGTCGGCGACAGGACCAGTCACGAGGGCAATGACGTGCGGCGTTCCTCAGGGGTCGGTCCTTGGACCCATCCTGTGGAACGTCGCCTTCAACGGGTTGCTGTGGCTGGCGGTCCCACCAGGCGTGAAACTCATCTGTTATGCCGATGACACGCTGGTGGTGTGCCAAGCCGCGACAACAGCGGAGCTCGCGACCAAAGTCAACCGGGCGTTGGAGTTGCTGACCGGATGGATCGAGTCGGCGGGATTGTGCTTGGCGGTGCAGAGAAGACGGAGGCAGTTCTGTTCACGACGCGCCGCAAGTACGACCAACCAACGTTCGTGCTGAAAGGCGAGAGGATCGCGCCATGTCCAGCGCTGAAATACCTGGGGCTGTGGTTCGACGGGAAGCTGTCGTTCCGCGAGCACTTCCGGAGAGCGGCGGAGAAGGCGGGCCGGGTCGCCGGGCAGCTGTCGCGACTCATGGCGAACCTGGGCGGCCCGCGGGAGCAGAAGCGGAGGTTGTATGCGAACGTCATGCTGTGATGTACGGCGCACCGGTATTCGCGGACGCCGTCCAGATCCCGTACCGGAGAGTGGAGCTGGAGAAGGTGCAGCGGAGAGTCGCGCTAAGGAGCGTCAGCGCGCATCACACCGTGTCAACGGAGGCGGTAGGCGTGTTGGCGCGCCTTCCACCCATATCGAGCTGAAGGTCGACGAGTTGGCGCAGAAGAAGGCGAGGACGCGGCAGGAGGCACGCCGGGCGAAGCGAGGCATTCAGCTGACCACGCTTCAGCGATGGACGGAGAGGCTCGCCCAGTCTTCGAAAGGCGAGTGAACCCGGGAGCTGATCGGTGAGCTCGACCTGTGGCTAGGTAGGAGGCACGGAAGCCTGAACTTTCACCTGACCCAGGTCTTGAGCGGACACGGTTGTTTCGGCTCGTACCTTCACCGGATGGATTTGGCGGGGAGCGCCGAGTGCATCCATTGTGCAAGCGGAGAGGAGGACACGCCGTGGCATACGCTGTTCGAGTGCGACGCCTGGGAGGAGGAGAGGTGCGGGACGGTCACGATCGATCCCGGAGACGGCGTGATCGACCGTCTTGCGCCGGACACCCTGGTCCCGGAGCTGTTAAGGAGCCGAAGCGGTTGGAACCGGGTGTCGGGTTTCGTTTCGGCCATTATGCGACGGAAGATGGAGGCTCAGTGGTCGAGACAGAGGACGCAAGGAGGAGGAGAAGCTGGACTTGCTGCTGCTGCTACGGCGGCGGATACCATCCAGCGAAGCTCGCCCGCAGCACCAGGGCTGGAGTCGAGCTCGCCCGCAGTGCAAGAGCTGGAGCTTCAATCAGACGAGTCTCACACGACGAGTGAGTGAAGAGGAATAGGCAGCGCGTCCGGCTGCGGGGGACCTGAAATTTCCAGGCGAGCGCTCTGGGAGTGCGGACCTCGGTCGGTAGGAAACCCCGTGGTGACCCTGGCAGGACGCGCGCACCGTTCCGGCCAGGAGAAATGGGGGCTCAGGCCCGGCCCCAAAGCGTTCCTCTCGGTACTGATGCGATGCCTGAAAGGGTAGTTTCCGGTGCCGGGGGTGCGGTGTCTCAGGGGACACTTTGGCATGCGTGCATCGCCATACGTCCCACCACACCAACTGTCATCAATCAGCGGTACTAGAATTACATTAACAATGCAAGCCTTCGTATGTTAGTAATGACTATAACTTACAAGGCACAGTTTCTTATATTTCCAATGTGAATCAATTAGAAAATGTAATCATATTCTATGTCCTTGATCTGTTTGCAGAAGCAGAAATAGAGCAGCTCCTTGAAAACGAAAATCTCTCAAAATCAAAATGTATGTTACTGTAAGCTATATTGTTCAAGTATGAGGATGTGGACGGAATTCATTCCGATATGGTCAGCTTGATCTTACAAGTCCCTGACACCAGACCTCTTACTCAATTTTCTCCCTCCTTTAATCTGTAGTCATTCATGTCACACAGCATTGCTCCCACTTATAAGGACGAGAAGTTTAACAACAAGAAAGTTAAAAAATATGTAAAAACACAATCTAGCCGTAGTAACCAAGGGGATTTGTCAATTATTGAAAATATAGTCTCTGAAATGCACTGGTTCTAATGTGAAAATAATTGTTACCTGATCTCTTTTAACCAAAATAAAATTTGAGAAGACCAAATGGAAAAACTTCTGCGTTCCGCTCTTTCTAAATGTCCAAAAAATATTAAATTGTGAAAGAAAACCTAATTTACTTTTATTTAGCGGAATTAAAAATACACTTAGTTTACTCTCAGTGATTTCCCTATGATTGAAAAAAAAACAACAAAAAAAAACCACTTTGATATCTGAGTAACTTGAGATGACCGATTTCATAGATATTCTGCCCTCAGTATAAATACCTATTTTTCGAGTTAAAAACATCCGTTAATTCAAAATTACATAATTTATATTGTTCTAACTGAAAACAATTTTATTATCTATTTGCAGACTCATTCTTGAAGACAGTACGTGTATTAGTTAGGTATATTTCAAAGTTGCATAACATGCTTGATAAACTGAATGACGTCAATTCTATGGAGTCACGTCTAAGTAATAACATTTTCTATACACTCAGAAGAATGGTTCCTTATTTTGAAAATATTTTCTGATCACTGTTCCGAATAATCGATGAAATAATGCTGAAAATATGTTAAACTCGATCGGATAATATTAAACCGTGTTTTCAAGGAATCAAAATTAATTTTTTTGAGTCAAAATGTGCTCGAATAAAAATCACAAAATTCAAAAATTTATCGATTCTCATGAAAGTGTTTCATTAATTACGACCTCCTATAATTATCAGACCAGAAGATCAAGGCTGGCAGCGTAACTCTAACGTTGAAATTTATACGGCGGAGTGATTGTAAGCAATGGATTTTATGTAGTAACAGGTTATGTTAATTAATTATCCATCAGCATACTGATTACAGTCTGTAACTTCAAAGAAATCGACTTCATTAGTTCTTTGACCCAGTCCTGAATATTGTTTCATATATGAGGCATTCGTCTTGTCCTTTTTCATTCTGTCTAAAACTTGTAGAGTGTTGCAGTTCCTTGTTACTAGCTATTTCTGTTACAGCTAAGGGATGCAGCTGCAGGATAAGGTTCGATTGTAGGTTTAGGCGGGAATTAAAATGGCAAACGTCACGTGAGTTTTGTAATAAAATTTTGGATTTTCATTGTATTCAGGATGCCTAAAATCAAGACCAGAAGTAATTATTAGCTCAAGATCCAAAATCCTCCCACAAAAAATGATTTTAAATCAAAATCCAAATTTAAGTATTTTTGGATTTCCAATCTGAAAAGGCATAATTTTCCGGTCTAGTAAGTATAGAAGTCAGTGTTTCCACAACAATAATTTACAACTTAGATGATGATGAAGCACATTTTTTATTGACTATATATGACCTTGAGCATACCACGAGTTCAAGCACTGATCAGATAATATTTTCACGAGAAATACGACCCTTATACCTACGTATCTATTTATTTTATTCGTCAATGATTGAAATTTTCAAAAAATAAGTGAAAATGAATAAATTATAGTGAGTGTTGCATAAGTAGTTTCTAATGGCTTTTGTGAAATAAGTAGCTTCACCTGCCAGCTCAACATGCGTGATATTTTATTGTCAGAATTCATTGTCACGTCGAAGATAAGGACTTTCATTAACGCACAAAACCGTTTGAGAGTGTTACAAGAATATGAAAGACCAAGGTTTCTATAACTAGAGAAGGTTGGCTCATTCGAGTAGGCAACCCGCAACAATTATTCCCGTCTCACCCGCGTAAGAAAGCAATGGGAAAATTAAAATTTTTTCTGTAGAGGGCTCTTTGTTTTTAAAGGTTACCTATTGAATGTTGTATGTCATAAAATTAACAGAAAAATATGTTGAAGGCATCAGTTATGAGGAAGATTGAAACAAGCAGCTGTATTTCTGTAGGTGGCCTGTGTGATTCACTCTTTAGTGAAGTCATTGATGTCTTGCTCCTTGCTAAATGATCCAACCTTCTAAAATTGTAAGAATCTCGATGAACGATAAAGAAGATATTGTGAAGGGGTATTTGTACAACACATGGCAGACTCGCTTACCAAGAAAAAATTCACCAAGTCCACCTGGCGTTTCCGAAAAAAATCAGAAAATAGTAAGGAACTATCCATCGCTATTTGAGACAACTTCCCACCAAAATGTTGAGATATTTCTAGATTTATCATTAGGGTGTCCCTTGTTTAACCAGTTTTCGCCAATCGATTAGGCACCCACTGAAATTTATTTCAATGGACCTAGAAACTCGCCATATACAATTTGAGCTCGATCTGAGGTTACTAACCTGTGGCGCTTTAACTTTGAAGTTTTGTGTGATACAGAGATTTTACAAAAAATAAAAAAAAACACGCGAATATCTCAGAAACATCAACTTCAGGATCACAATGCGTATGGCATAAAATGTTCCTTGTTAAATTTTCTATTAAAAAGATCTCATATAACTTTTCTTTAGAACGCATAATTACTGAGATAATCGCAAAAATGTGTGAAATTTCGGGGAACATGTTTTCTTTCTTCATAACCGATCTTTACTAGCTTAATTGCAGTTATCTAAAAAAAAATATTCATTTCAGGATCAAAATGCAAATAACATACAATGTTTCTTGTTAAATCTTCTATAAGACGGTTCCATACAACTGTTCTTTAGAAAACATATTTATCGAAATAATCGTCAACAATGCGTGAAAAAATTTTCAAATAAAATATTTTTTAAAATGATTTTAAGGCTGAAATATCTATTAATCTCGGGTAATGCACACTACACTTCAGTCTCTGTCTACTGGGGCGAGCGGTGCTAAAGATATGTAATGTGATCGACGACTTAAAAACAAAATACAACTTCGTCCTGTTGCTATCTTTCGACATTTCTGGGGCTTTCGATAATATTAAATGGTCTGCGATACTAAATGAATTAAAGAAAAACAAAATTGATAACTGCCTAATTAAGATCATAACTCATTTCCTCACGAATAGAACTATTAATTATCTGGAACAGGACTGCAACATAAGACGTAAACTTAAAGCTGGCGTACCTCAGGGAAGCTGCTTGGGTCCGGTACTTTTTAATGTCGCCTTTTCTAGCATACACAGGCTAGAAGCAGAAGCAAACATTGAACTAGTTAGCTACGCGGATGATGTAGCGCTAGCTATAGGATTGCATAATACACAGGAAATCATAAAAATTAATGAATACATAAAAAACATGGAGGAAAAAGTACAATCATTAGGTCTGAGTTTCAATGAAGCTAAAACTACTGAGCTTATAATCACTCATAAACGTAAAGCCAAAGCGGTAAGGCAAACTGTTAAACAAGAGCTACAAAGAAACCTAAGGGTCAATGATAACAACATTAAATTCGAAACAAACATGAAATACCTCGGAATCATCATTGATGAGAATCTAAACTTTAGCAAGCATATCGAATATATTTGCAACAAAATTATCAAAAGATATAACTGTTTCAGAGCTCTTTATGGAAACACGTATGGATACAACTTTAAAAACAGACTAATCTTGTATAAAGCTACCTTTGAGTCTTATGTAGACTATTGTTCATTGGCCTATGCAAAAAACCTCACTAAATTGCAAACTAAAAAACTCCTGATGACTCAACGTAAAATCCTCCTAGGGGTAATATCTGCCTATAGAACAGTTTTGTACGTATCGACCTGGTGCACTGCTGGAATCCCTCCAATTGATCTCAAAATCAAAGAACGTAAAGCTATAAAAGAATGCAAAAAGTTCAAGGATTGGAACGGTTGCTCCGATGAGGTTAAAACCAATATCTCACAGGCTAGGCTCAAAACAACAGACGAATGGCAGGAACAGCATAAAAATGCGGAGGCAGGTAGAGTCACGTATCTATTCTTCCCCAATATTGAAAAAAGACTAAAAATGAAACATTTCTACACCGATTACACCGTAACACAATTCTTAAGCGGACATGGCAACTTCAATAATTACCTAGCTAGGTTTAAAATCATAGATAGCGCTTTATGCGATGATTGTAAGGAAGAGAGCGAGACTGTAATACACACGATCTGTAACTGCCCGCAGAGAGAAAACCTGCGACGCAAATATAAAATAAAGAACAATGCTTCCCTCACAAACATAACCGATATGTCCAGAGACGAGTTTTACAATTTTGTAGACTATCTCCACCAAATTCAAAGTCAAAAAAATCAGAAAATACAAGCTAACCGAAAAACCGTTTGATTGATTTATTTATGTAAGTATGTACACCGTAGTATTAATCTCAATAGGCTAAGCATGTAGTAAGGACAATTAAAGTAGTGCACCTTTATAATCATGTAAATTTATACATCATGTAGATTCCGAGACGATACCCACTGAAAACCACCAGGGAAAGTGCGGTATCGTCTCGTAATGTTGTAATAAATGCTTAAAAAAAAAAAAAAAAAAAAACCTGGGGCAAGCGTCCCATTTTTTCCCCTTCCCCTACCTGGCTACGCCCATGACAGTTTTTTGGGTACCTAATATAGAGTAGACCTCGGGTCCTCGGATTATGTATGTATATCAACAATAGTCAACAGGAACAGTCACGTGTTCTCAGAATTCAGGGTCATTTCCTACGGGCAAATCGCTGTTTCCTATTATTGATTGTTTATCATCCTAAGTCCACCATACCAATAGTCTTCAACGGAATCTTAGAATGCTCAAGACTCAATAAAAACAGTTTGTTGACCCTAAATAGCCTGTTTGTTTTCTTCAATCATTGAATTTGGAATAAGTTATGGCTCATGGATACCAAGTTAATGTTTGAATTTTAGGCTCTTCCGCAAATTTTTTATCACCAGGGTCAGACTAACAGTCCTACCACTTACAAAAATAAGCTTTCAACAATCATAAACACTTCTTCATGTGTCTATCTTCACCTCTTGAACGATGAGATGAAGAGAAACCTGACCCTAGCGCTAGAAAATTTGCGGAAAAGCTTAAAATTGAAACGAACCACGAAAATTCAAAGGATGCTAAGTGTCAAAAACCTGTTTTTGAGATAAGCTCGTTTAAAGTTTTATTAGAGCGATTATTGTAATAGCACCGAGTGCACGTTCTCGCCGATTCAGTCATTTACGCGAAATTGTAACCGCACGTTTAATCGATTCATTATTAATTATATTCTCGCATCGATTACGTCCTAGTTTATTTCGAACTTATATACATAATAAGTGAATGGACTTACAGAAGGCGCGATCTTCAGGACAGATTTTAAACTATTAGAAAGTAGGTATCGCGCAAGTAGGTAGGTTCATAGTGTGCAGACATGAACGAAGTATACCACGGTGGAAATAACCTATTTTAGACCGAGATGGCACTTAGCATCCTTTGAATTTAAACGTTAACTATATATCCATAAGCCTTAACTAATTCCAGTGTTTTTATTGAGTCTTTACTCTTTAGCATTCTAAGGTGAGGGAAGGGGGCAAACTGCGGCGCTTGCTCCAGTAGACAGAGACGGAAGGTATATTGTAGTGTGCATTATCCGACATTAATAGATATTTCACCCGTAACATAATTTTAAAAAAATATGTTCTTCGAGAATTTCACGCATTTTTGACAATTGTTTCGATAAATATGTTTTCTAAAGAAAAGTTGTATGGAACCGTCTTATAGAAAATTCAACAAGTAACATTTTACGTTATTTGCATTTTGGTTCTGAAGTGAATAAGTTTTTAGATAACTGCGATTAAGCTAGTAAAAATCGATGATGAAAAAATAAAAAATAAATAAATAACAAAAGCCACATTCCTCGAAACCTCTACATATTTTTGCGATTATTTCAGTAAATATGCGTTGTAAAGAGAAGTTATATGAGAGCTTTTCATAAAAAATTCAACGGTAAACATTTTATGTTATATGCATTTTGGTCCTGAAGTTGATATGTTCCGAGATATTCGCGATTTTATATAAAATTTCGGTATTACACATAACTTCATGGTCAAAGCGCCACGGGTTAATGACCTCAGATTGAGCTCAAATTTTGTATTGCGAGTTTCTAGGTTTATTGGAACAAATTTTAATGCGCACCTGATCGATTGGCGAAAACTTGTAAGGGACAACCTATGAGCCTTCTATCCATAACTAAATCTCGCATTTCTTTACATCCATCTTGGAAGCATCAAGTTGTTCAGGCACCAAGTGAATGCAAGAGTCTGTATATTTGCTCTCTTTTATCGTACCTACTAGAAAAATAAACAAAATGCGTGCTAGTAACTTGAGTTGTCTAGTTTACAATTTCAAGAAGGAATTAATCCTAATTCAACACCCTGTTTGTATTTATAAATGTATCAATGAAAATTGTTATTAGAGTATTAGGAAGTTTATTACAGAATTCAGTAATGGAAATAACACATATTCTTTTTAGAAATTTTTTCCCAGAACTATCCGTTCGTTTTCGATAAACGGCTTCATATTCTTAAAAAGTATTTGAACGAGTACTTCGGGAAGATAAATATTGGTGAGTAAAAATCGGAATTGTTAGACGGTATTTACCAATTTAATCAATTCGCTGAATATTGTTAATTTTGAAATAATTTTCTGATACATTAGATCAAGGTCCAGTCGGGCTCCCTGGTAGCGTAATTGCAGATGCTTATGGTGTTGTTGATATTTGGGAACATCGTGGGAAAATTAGCAACGAATGGCGTTTTTGGAGAAACAGCATTAACATTTTAAAAATGTCTGAAGCACCAGAGATGTATGATGCCACTGAAGCAAGCTCGACAGGTAAAGCGGTAAAGCTATATGCATAAAATCTAACTGTTTTAATCGCAAAAATACAGCTTATATGACGATTCATGAAGAGTATATTATTTGTGCTTCAATTGGAATTAAATTCCGTGCTAGTTCCATGAATAAACTATAATCTCACAACCTCGTCCTCATCTAAAGGATTGTGTTTCTAATATTGTCAGGTATCACTCCCCTTAAGCTGTTGGCACTCTGCGAGTACTACCGCAATAAGGATATTTACCTAATACAAGGCCAGTTTCCCGAGGTCAGCGCCGTTGAGATGTCGGATTCATTCAAGTATCCGGATGTAGAAATCGCATGGAATGCGAAAGAGGAAAATCAACCAGATTTTTTATTTGTTGCGAAAACATAGTTCAGTAAACATGTCAAGAATCTTGAAATTTTATTTAATATGAATCGTATTTGAGGAATTAATTGTAACCATTGCGTATTTATTATGTGGTATTTTGTTTTGTAAGTCTATCTAAATAAGCTGTATTAGGCACTATACAAGGTGTCTGAATGACTATATTTAGGTATAAAAATTATCAATGGTGTCGGTTTACTGTAGTAAATAAAATTATAGGCAAACGTAATTATTTTCATATTTTAATCGTAACCGAAGAATTTGAACCCATCTCATCAGTTTCCATATTTATCACTTGCAGAGAGCAACGTGAACATAGAAAGCAGAGTTTACAATAGATCATTAGTTATTGCTGTAAACTGCCGTCACAGAACATGTTATAGTAGGGTAATTCTTCACAAATATTGATATTTCAGGTATATTTTTTCCTGAAGGAAAGTAGGAGATATTTGAACTTTTTTTGATGGGAGTCGTTAAGAGGCGTTCTACATAACATATTGGTAAGATTAGGCCAACAGTGAGGGAATTCTGTATTTTGGCATAGCAATCAAAATGATGAATGCCATGCCGAAGGACACACGAAAAAGTCCATGCCGAAAGGCAATAGCGAACAAAAAGTGTTCTGCCATCGATTAGTAGATTCCAAAGCAAAAATTATACGGAGAGTTGATAAAGGCATACCAACCCATTAATTAGACGTCATTATTTTTGGATGATGAACGTCCATCGTTGCATAAAAATGACCATGTTGAAGGACCTTTTTTTAAAACTCTTAATTTTAAACAATAATAAGCGAATGCACGAGTCTTGTTACAAAAAAACAATAAAAAACGGGATTTGATATGCGGACCGTATTGCTCTGATGCAAATATACAATTTGACCATTAATTGCGATGAAAAAATATTGAAACGCCTGTTCTGTGATTGGTTGAAAAAGAGCCATGCCGATGGACAAAAAATCGAGGGACAATTTCCAAGCCTGGCCATACTAACTCCCACTTGTGAAGATGCGATTTCAATGTTACTCGTCTGTAATTCTTTCATCCATTTCAAGTAGCACTACGTTGTCAATTTGTTCTAATATAATAGCTTGGAAATTTAGGGGAAAAAAAAATCATGAAAATCGTTTGAGGGACAGCCATGTCGGAGGACATTTGGGCATATTAGTCCACTTTTGATCCATTAAAAGTGGATCAAATTTTCTTTTGAAAAATAGAACTGAGTTATCTATCAATGGAAAAAAAAAAAAAAAAAAAAAAAAAAGCTTAACAGCTTGTGACATAACTGCAGGTGTCTGAAATACCAACATTTTCGAAGAATAACCCAGTAACAGTAAATCATTCGGTATTGATGAAATAAAAAAAAATCCTACCCCATCATTTTTGAATTAAACAACTAAATATGACCGAAATTGTTATCACAAATCATTCCATCTTTTATTTAAGCCTTTTCTGAGGTCGGCTTTGAAATGCGGTTAGGATCAGCGTTGCCAGCCCATGAATTGAAAAAACACTTGTTTAGGTGGAGAAAAAAATCACTTTTTAGTAATTTTTATAAAAATTACTTATACAGTGTGATCTATATACATTTCTCTCTATATACGGAGATTTTTTATTATCAAGGTATACGAGTCACTGTAGTTGAAAAAGAGAAGCATTTATTGAAGAAAAAAAGAGTGTGTATTTGCCAATTTTGAAAAAAATAGGGCATCCTTTTTTAGCGGTCTGAAAGACTATTTCCCTATAAAAAGAGTACAATCTATTCTGCCTGTATGTCGATTGTTGTTTCTATCAATCTTCGATTGAACTGCTTGTCAAAAAGCCATTTTTCTTCAAATTTTACAATAAAGATTATAACTGATCGAGTTCTTCAAAATCATTTCTTTGCAGACTTTCCCTTTCTTCTTGACAAACTCACACAAATTTTAAAATACATAGGAGCTTTAGTAGTATCTATACTCTGTATCTTATAGACATATTTTTACCATCAAAAATTCTGAAATAAATGATTCCGATTTAAAATCTAAGGAAAGGCATCCAAGGGATACGTATTAGTAAGGCCTTTAATTTGTCTCAGTTTTCTATATATGGACTCGACAGGGATTGAATTATTATTATTATTATTAATTATATTTAACGTGAATTTAATTTGTAATAGGAATGGTAGTATTGGGAATACTACTGATAACGACATAACCAGTGCTGCCAGATTGAAAATGTTAAAAATTCGCATTTTCTTCAATAAGAATTCGCACGCGTTTTATCCGACCTTAAATACCTCCTCATAAAAACCAAGAAAATTGAAAAATGGAAGCAGAGAACTACGAAACACACTAAAATCACCACAGCAGGAAAAACTCACAAAAAAATCACTAGAATTTTTAAAATGTAGAAGAAATATTAGACTTAATGTTATTATCATTAAGGTTGACAACGCTGGTAGCATCTAAACACCCAAACTGCCGAAATATCAATGAGCAGCAACATGCATTCACCGATGTGAATTAAATTGCATACTCAGTTCGCCGTAAGTAATCCCGGACCTACTCCAGCAGAGTAATCTGATGGACACCGGACTTCTTAAGACATGTAATGCCTTACCTCAGCAATTGAAGATTTTTATAACCCGAATCTTTTTCGAGACGTTCTTGTTTTTTCTACAACGAACCTACGGCTAGGAATAGGATTGTGATACAAAGATCATTCAAAAGGTATGAACTTTTTTTGAGACCTGGGTCTACTTACTGCTATTAATGGATTACCGAAATCTTGATGGTCACATCATGGATAGTGAATCGAAGAACTTTAATGCGGAAAATTGTGGAACCGGAGAAAACTGCAAATTTCTGGGGGTAAATTTGCAGGAATTCGCGTTTTCTAATTATAATAAATTTTAAGTTAACAGTTTCATTTTCATATTCGAATATTTTTTAGTAGAAGTTGAAACGTTTAGCTTCAATGTGAGAAAATATTTACAGCGTAAAAATGTTTAATAATTCGTTTTTAAAAATGTAAATCTTTCATAGTCGCTACTGTACTTCAAAATTTGCGGTCTCCCCCCCGTTTCATGTTTTGCTGCATTAACACGTCTAGGTTGATGATGATGAGAAGGTTATCAGACTTACGACCGGTTTGATGCAGCTCTCCATTTCTCCCTATCTTGTGCAAGCTCTTTCATTTCGTAATAACCTTTACATTTGACATCCTTGATTATCTGCTGTGGCATTTCAGGGTGTTCACAAAGAAATGCCGACATTTGTCTGCGGTCGCACTTTCCTGCCTTACGACCGGAGGACGTGCTTAGATCAGAAAATCGGCTAAGGTGGCCGACTAAGAAAAGTCCAGAAAGCCTAAGGAAGTATCCCGACTAGCTCACAAGAGACGTCTCAAGCGTGATTTTGCCAGGGAAAAGAAGATGGTTACCCAGATCACGTGTTAAGTCGTTTCAAGTTCCGGAACGAAAAAGTAATGTAAAACGGAAAACCTACATTCTCACATTCTGCTGAAGGTTGCCCATATTCCGCAAAGTAAAACAACGAAAAGAGATGGCACCGCATGCGGGGCACTCGAACGAAAAATTTGACCACAAAGTATTTGAAGCTCCGGCGGCGGAAACCTCACAGACCCGCAAAGACGCCAGTTCGATAAAAAAAAAATGATCCAGAATAACTGCGAAAGAAAAGAAAGCCGTTTGAATTGGAAAACATTGTAGCAAGAAAAGAAAAAGAAAAACCGCCTGAAAAAAAACACAAAGTGCGTAAGAAATTTCATAAATTCTCCTAAAATCATTGGAGATTTTTTTCAATGATGTCCGATGAAATTCTTTGAAGATAATAGGAAATTTTCACTTAATATTTTCGATAAAATTCTTGGGAAATTATCTTGAATAATCAAAAGAATCTCCTCGAAAATTTCTCATGAAATTTTCTGGAAATTATGGGAGATTTCCCCCGAAAATTTCTTATCAGATTCTTCGAAAATTGTCCGTAATTCATCCTGAAAATTTCCGATTGGATATCATCGAAACTTTTTTCTGAAGAAATCCTTCAAAAACCATCAGGGGTACTTCTCAGAGATTTCCGATACTTGGAATGATAGCAGATTTTGTCTAAAATTTCCAGGAAAATTCTCCTGAAATCATCGGAGATTTTTTTCAATGAGGTTCAATGAAACTCCTTGAAAATTATCGGAAATCAGTGGCATAACGTCGGGGGGGGGGTACCCCCCAATATGTTTACATACTCCTCTAATATCGGCGATTTTAAAAAAAAAACCCGCAATTTTCGACTTTTTCTTCCTTGAAAATCTTATTGTGCCCCCTTTTCGAAAACCCCTAGCTACACCACTGTCGGAAACGGTTCCTTAATATTTTCCATTAACTTCCTCGGTAATTATCTTCGAAAATCAAAAAGATCTTCTCGAAAGTTACTTGAGAAATTCTTTGGGAATTATTGGAGATTTTCCTCGAGAATTCGGTGAGATTCAAAGGAAATTACCGGAGTTTTTTCCCAAAAATTTCCGGTGGAATTCCTAAAATTATTAGATTTATTCCGAAGTTTCAGATGAAATGCTTCCGAGATTATCGAACATTTTTCCTGAAAATTTCTGATGAAATCCTTCAAAAACTATCGGAGTTTTCCTCTAAATATTTCCTAAGAAATATTTCCGATGAGATTCTTTGGAAACTGTCGGAATTTTTTCCTATTTACATCCAATGAAAATTTCTTAAAAATCATCAAAGATTTTCCCTGAACTTTGCTGATGCAATTCTACTGAAATTATCGGTAGTTTATCCCAAAAATTTCCGATGAAAATCTCTGGAAATCATCGACTTATTTTTCTGAAGAAATTCTTCAAAAATCATCGGAGATACTTCTCAGTGATTGCCGATAAAATCCTTTAGAATAATTGCAGATTTTCTCTAAAACTTCGAAAAAAATTCTCTTAAAATCATCGGAGATTTTTTAATTGATGTCTGATAGATAATATTCTTTGAAAATAATTCCTCGGAAATTATCTTGGATAATCAAAGGAATCTCCTCGAAAATTTCTCATGAAATTTTTTGGCAATTATGGGAGATTTTTCCCGAAAATTTTCAATGAGATTCATCGGAAATTGTCGGTAATCTACCCCGAAAATTTCCGATTGGATATCATCGAAACTTTTTTCTGAAGAAATCCTTCAAAAATCATTAGAGATACTTCTCAGTGATTTCCAATATTTCGGATAATTGCAGATTTTCTGTAAAAGTTCCAAAATAATTCTCTTGAAATTATCGGAGATTTTTTTTCAATGAAGTCCGATGAAACTTGTTGGAAGTGTGATCGGAAATTTTTCTTTAATACGAGTATTCAATTGACTTCCTCGGAAATTATCGAAAATCAAAGGAATCTTCTCGAAAATTTCCCAAAAAATTCGATGATTTTTCCCTAAAATTTCCAATGAGATTCTTCAAAAATTATTGGCTTTTTTTCAGAAAAATTCCTGATGAAAATCTTTACAAATTACTAGGAGTTTTCCCCGAAGTTTTGAATGAAATTCCTCGGAGATTATCGAACATTCTTCCTGATAATTTTTGATTAATTTCAGAAACTGATTGAGTTTTTCACCGAATTTCAAAAATTATCGGAGAATTTTCTCAAAGTATTTTGATGAAATTTGTTGGAAAATACTGGAAATTTTCTCTAAAAATTTCCGATAAAATTCTTCGAAAATTTTCGGATTTTCTACGAACTTTTTTGATGAAATTCTTCTGGAATTATCGGTAATTTATCCTAAATGGAAATCATCTTTTGAAGAAATCCTTTAAAAATCATCAGAGGTACTTCTCAGTAATTTCCAATAACATCCTTTAGCATGATTGCAGATTGGCCCAAAAATCTCCAAAAAAATTCTCCTAAAATCATCAGAGATGTTTTCCATGAAGTCTGATGAAATCTTTTGAAAATGATCGGAAATTTTTCCTTAACAATTATTTTCGATAAACTTCCTCGGGCTTTTTCTTCGAACATCAAAGGAATCTTTCTTGAAAATTTCTTAAGAAATACTTCGGAAATTATCGGGTTTTTCTCCGAATAATTCTTTGTTGCATTTTCTGTTGTCCGTAACAGCGCCACACGGAGCCCAGAGTAATGTTGCGTTTTTATTTGAATAGACGGCCATCCTGTGCCGGCTTATTCATATCACCCCACTGTAATTGGCCCTCAGGCTGTTGTAGAGGGCTAATTATCAATAAATAAATAAATAAATAAATATTATTATTATTATCATCACCACGCAGCATGCGGCGTTCCCCTACGTTGCGCGATAAACTGAATAACCCTGTATAACCTCACGGAGACTCATTTTCCCTGTTGACAATTATTCCGGATTTATGTCAGATTTATTCCGGATTCTAAATCGACGTCGAGATTAAATCGATATCGTTTCCAGCTCGAATATTGCTAATTGATCTCGACAAATGACGATATAGAATGTCGACATTGTACGGATATATACTCGATATCGACATTGCTATATCGTATCTATATCGACAGTGCTATATCGTACCTATATCGACAGGGCTATATCGTACCTATATCGACAGGGCTATATCGTATCTATATCTACATTGCTATATCGTACCTATATCGCTTCTGAAGTCAAATTTCTATATAGCTTTTTCGATATAGAATTTTTCGATCTCATTTCTGGGTTGTTTCTATATAGCTATTTTCGATGCTCACGCACACATTCACTATACTGTTCGTTTTCAATAGAATTATGTTTTAAATGCTATACTGATATGGGCGTCGCCGGGTGGGGGAAGGACGAATAATATTAACCCCATTTTTTTTGGGGGGGGGGAGTAAGGAAATAATCAAACCCCCCCCCCAAATTCAAATGCAAATTATATTTATACTCGTAGTTATAAAAAATTTGTAAACGAATTAGTATTATGTGATACAGCAATTACCCCTCCCCCCAAAAATCCAACAATGCCGAGACAAATGTAGGTCAACCCGACTGAAAAAATTACGACCCAAAAAATTTTCCAGTAACGCCTCTGTATACTGACACAGTGACAGGGCAGGAATATTGAATTTTTTTGGTACTCAATTTCTTCTACCATTTTGCTGGTATTACATTGAAAAATGGTACACTGAAAAGAACCAAAGTACAAATTTAAGCGATAATAAACCTCCATACTGAACAGGGCAAGATCAACATCTAAAAATGTAAACATAACAACATTCGCAAGTTTTTAAAGTTGTGTATGAAGTATTACAGCAAACAATAATAACAATAACAATAACAATAATAATAATAATAATAATAATAATAGCAACAATAAAAAGTTATTCAATTCAATTCAATTCAATTCAATAATAACAATAATAATAATAATAATAATGTCGTCTTCATCCTCGCTTATTTCGACGTCTTCACCATCGTCACTACCGTCCAGGTTCGGCTCCGAAACATCGTTAAATGTGGCATCCAATTCGTTTCGTAACTAACAAAAATAATATCAAAATTAGCCCTGTGGTAAAGATAGATTCTAAATTCTCACAAAATATCCCAAGTTTTCAGTTTCCATTATCAACTTGAATTTTTCCTTCCATAATGTAAATCGACCATTATTCAATTGCATAATTATACGGTATGTGTTTTCAAAATAGCTACTATCGTAAACAATAAAATCGTCGTACTAGACGCAATGCCACTTGACCCATAAAACTGCAATTCTTAGGTGTTGAATGTTTCGGATAGACCATGAAATAACGGATCGTATGGAAAGGGTCCCGTATGTCACAAAGTTAGATTCTCAGAATGGGGGTGCCTCAAAATTCTAATAATTGTAATAAACTCTGTAATCAGGATTACCCACTGAACCACCACCAACATCAGAATCATGAGTAGAGTTTTCATTAGGGTGGGTGGGGGAGGGTAAAATTGTGAAAGTTCCAACTACTCAACTCAAAATTCCTAACTGTAGTGCCAAAACAAGCTTTTGACTTTCCGGAATTTTGTAACTTCTTAACTCAAAATTCCCCTCTGTGAGCTGGTCAAATAAACTGTCAAAGCCAAAAAAAGTTTTGACTTGTCGATTTTCCCAACTTGTCGGTGGGACTCTGCTGGCTAAATAAAAAATGTCGAGTGTCCAGATCGTTCGATTTGCCAATTGGCAAGAATTTGGCCAATTTTTCCAATTCCACTGATTGGGGGACAGCCCCCCCCTCATTCGTTACACCTCCGATTGCAAGAATCAATTCGATATTGCCTCGCAGAATTCTCATGTAAACTGTCGATCATCCTCACAGAGATATAACCTGGAAAACTTCTTATGAATAGTAAGAAAAGAAATAGTTAATGTACAAATTTATTGGTACTTACTGTGGTTGATACTCGTGATGATCGCTTATGAGGAGCCAATTCCAGCTCCCACAACCTCACTGCAAGGCAACTTGAATTTCTTCAGACGGCCTTCCAATTTGCACAGCAAAAGTGATTGGGGAGAATACCGGTGACATCTGCCCCTCGGCATTCAAAATTCTAGTCGGTGTCGATGAGTATGACACTTCGAACAAGATAAACTCGAATCGAAATAGTTTTAATTACGAAACCGATATTCTACCGCACTGAAATAATTCTACACTAACAACTCGTACGCATTCAAAAATAAACGATACGTCGCACTTCGAAAACCTAATACAAACTGCCCTATATCTCTTCCAGCCGGTTTTCAACGTTATTTTTAAATCGAGACCGTGGTTGCAGAAGGATGATCAATTTCTCTTTTTTAGGAATGTATCCTTTGTTCCTTATAGCGTATATTGTGTTTGGGAACATATCACAGAGGCAAGAGGCAACATTCCCTGAACAGGGCAATAAAACTCGAACCAGATGTTTCTTCGTTGATTCTCATCAAAGAATGAGTCGCTCTCACTCTGGTCATCGGCCTTTGTACACTACACACTGACACTTGTTCATATACGAGTATACGTGGAAAACAAAAGCGAAAATGCGAACCGCAAGCTCCGGTCCCCGGGATTGCGCGAATTGCGCATAATTGTTACATAATTACATACTCTAGCACCTAGTAAAGCGAGTCGCTAATGGCTTTCTGGATGGAGGACCATAAGTTTTAAGGAAGAAATACGCTTAACGAAAACTTTATACATATTATGTAAATCTACCATAGACCAGTTAGAATGCAAACAATGTTTTTATTGATCATTATCAGTAGCATAGCCAAAGAGAGGTCAAGGGGTGTGGTTAGTCAAGAATTGGTTTTCCTAATTTTAGCACCCCGTTTAATACCCTTCCTTCTTGGTCAAAACAGATCCCCCCCCCCCAGACATTAGGTTGACTATGCAAAATTGACTCAACAATATTTGCAGTTAGTAGCGGAAAAAGCGATCAAAAACCAACTTCTCATACCTACCACGAACTCTACTCTAATTTGAATTCGTAGCTGTCACCTATTTACGCTCTCACACACATGCACATCATAAATGTATTACAGCGATGAAATATTCGAAAATTTTCTACTTCTAAATTGAGACACAGTAACACGTTTTTGTTACCGTGTTACGAAAATAAAGTGTTACAATGTAACAATTGTAGCTGATTTGCTTCACTCTTTCCTGTCGCAGTTTGACTCCAGCGCCATCTGTCCGTCCCCATTTAGCAAATTTATAAACTACAGTTTTTGTGACAGTGTAACAGACTTGCGGCAATGTAGCAAAAATTTTTGTTACAAGATTTCGGTTTTGCACATCGGGACCCGCACGCCTGTGTCACAGTATAACTCGCGAAAATGAAAGTATTTAGAGAATTAAGTTAACAGTTATTATAGAATTTCCATTTCACATGAGTTCATGTGATAATTTTAATCCGACTAAAATGTTCCCGAAAGTGATGACTTTTTCAGCACTTTATTCATTCATTTATTTATTCTTGCACGATTCTATCGCGTGAACAATACAGATTGGAGCTCCTTATGTCAACTCGAATAGTCAGTTCGTTAGGCAAATTAGGGAGTTAACATAACACAGAATGATACTTATTTTGATTCGCGGTTTCTAGAATAAGTATAAAATATAGAATCCTCGAGCTTCATCATGATGCATCAATAGTGAATAATGTAGGTAAGAAAGTAAACCATCGCAAAAGTAAAATGCATTGGTACGAGTCTTAAGGAAATAAAAACATTTAAATATTAAAATTATTCCGAAAAGATTGTCGGCAGGCAGAATTTTATTGGGACTCTCGTAGATCTCGACTTTTGCGTTTTAAAATCGATATCGAAAAATCACGTCTCCGTCCATATAGAAAATGTCGAGATTGTATCTATATAGAAAAATCACATCTCTACCTATATAGAAAATGTCGAGATTGTATCTATATAGAAAAATCACATCTCTACCTATATAGAAAATGTCGAGATTGTATCTATATAGAAAAATCACGTCAAATGACTATATCGAAAATGTCGATATTTAAACGGGGATTTATTCGGGATGTCGATATAGAATCTGGCATAATTCGACATATCTAGATTAAATCCGGTATATATAGAGATACAATTGTCAATAGGGTTATTTTATTTTTTACGCTGAAGCCTCCTCACCACGGCAAGGTATATCACCCAAGGGGAGGACTTCTTGGTTAACCACTGATAATTTGACTATCGAAATTCTATAAATCTTGGATATTTATCAGGTGTAACCGCCTCCTTGAACCGGTTACATTGATTAAATAATCTCTACGTAGTTTTGATGGTTGTCTTCCTAATTGTTGCATTGTTTTTCTTTTTCAGTTTTCAAATTACAGGCATGTACCCACGGGAGCTATGGAAGCTACAGACATCCCTCGGGAAGGAGTTTCTCAAACCTATTTTCTAATGAATACTGCTTCGAATATGAAAAAACATTTTGCTCGCTCTCCTTGTATGAATGGTTTTTGTACTTTTCAATATTTTAGCCTTCTCTAAAAACATTTCGGTGTATGGATAAGTTGTTTTTTACTTCGACTGTTTATATTTTCCGTGAATAAATGTTTTATAAATTATTATATTTGTTTTACTTCCGTGAGTATCTTATTTGATTTGATCACGAAGATGATAAAATTCATGTTAGGTAAAAACTTGAAAACATTGAATAGACTGTCGCACTTGTATAAATGCACCTATACAAATGGAGAATGTTCTTCAGATACGTGTTTTCATGTTAAATAAATTTCACTGGTGCCTTAAGAAAATAGATAAAAACTCTTCTCGCTCAACTGTGTACACTGAATAAAATGTTTCAAAACATTTTCTGTTTGTTTTTCTTAGGTACTTCACTTATGCTTGAGTAAACTGAAGAGTATAACAAACAGTCGCAGCTCTGCAGATATGTGAGAAGTTCAGGTTTCATTTTCACGCCTTCAGAAAATGTGTGAGCGTATGTTTCAATCGTCGATGTTGAATAACGATCTCAAGTATTTGTCTTATTCAGTTTTGCTATGTTTGACTAACTCGACCTTATTTATATACAGAAAGTGTGCAGCACCGACATAGCTGTATAAATGTACTCTTCCGATTACTTAATTCCTTTTCCATCGCTATTCCGCGACAGATATGTAGTTTTTCCAGAAACTGTGATTTATCCAGTCTATTTGCCCTTCTCGAACACCCAACACTAAGATATGGTCCTTACTTTCAAAATTCATAAATTTGAAGAACAGTCCCCCGCAATCCTTTTCTTACAATAAAAAAAATACTGTCTTAAAAATTTTGTTCTTTTATAATACTACCTGGAGGCACCAAGATTCCAAAGTTTCACGGAGGGCTGCAAGATAATGCGGGTTTTTCGGAAATTATACGGGAAAAAAAAGAAATGTTAAGTCCGGACCACAGCGAGGATATTCGAAATTGAGGAAACGATAGTTTGTAGAAGAGGCGGGTGTATTAAATATCAAATAGCAAAAATAAGTTTTAATGCGCGAGCTATACCATATTATAAACTGAGGCAGAGCTGTAACTGAATTGCATTCAACTAAAGTAATGGTTCTGCCTGGTAGATCAAAGGAAGAAAAAGGAAATGAGCAAGAAGAAGGATGGTGTGTTTTGAAAGAGGTCATAAACTGGAAATGCAGGTATGCAGGGGACAAAAGACGTTGGCTAAAATTGCATCATGCTGTACAGAGAATAGCCAGGCAGGTCGATGTACATAAAAATGAGCATTGATGGACAATGTCATACCCTTAGATGATGACGGCATGACTCAACATACCTGTCATTGAATCAATATCTGTACTTGAATTCATGAATATTCGTGTACTAATAATAATAATAATAATAATAATGCTATCTAACATTAAGCTACACGTATACTATAGTTATATTTTGAAAATGAAAAAATGGGTTCATGTTTGGAATGACTTTTCCATTGTAGCACTACTAAACGTTGATATTGCTGACAATTATTTTCAACGACCTATAAGCAGATCAATGAATATTAAGTGTTAATATTGAGTAATCACTACAATAAATGCGAGTAAAATAATAATTAATAATATTCAGTTTGTTATTACCTAGGTACTTGCCTGTAAAACATACTCCTTTCGGTTTTTTGTTTGTTTGTTTGTTTGTTTGTAGAAGCAGGCTGAAATTCGTCCATCAAATATTCACCGGGCTAAGCAATAGTTACCACTAACATCTTTTGAATGTCTGATTTTTTCCTTGCATTGTTACAGTCAGCATCTTCCAAGACGAGTAGCAAGCACCGAGCGGGATACGGCTGGTATAGCTCCACCGTCACTAAAAAAAAAAAAAAAAAAAAAAAAAAAAAACTGGGTAAGAAAGAAAAAAGGGTCAAAGGAGGGGGAGAAAGGGTAATCTATCCCTAAAAATACTGTATTATGATTGACAAGGGCAGTGCTGCCAACCAAGCCTGTTGAAAAATCCAAGAATTCTTTGTAAAAAATCTTGAGACAAAAATTTTCTATGATGCTGCTCAACAATTGAATGTATATTGACTCATCACATTTGTTGTTTTACCCCCTTCGGCCTTAGTTCTGTCGACCATCTTAGAGATTTTCCTTTTTCCCCCTCTTTGTTCTTGAATACTGTAAACTTAGTGGCATTGAACTGTACTGAGAGAAGGGCCCTAATAGCCCTTCTCTGGTAACAAAAGTTACAGATGTCTTTTCAATTTCCATTGCTGTGCAAAATCTGAGTGCTTAATACTTCAATAAGGCCGTCACTCAGAAAGTCTGGTAAGCGAGAGTGATTTCACTGATCTTCAAGCAACCGTTCCCCTAAAATCTCATGCGAAACAAAACACAAAAACTTTCACTGGCAAAAGACAATAAGAAAAACTCAGTTGGGAAAACCCCTCATTTTGAAAACAAAAACTAATACAAAAACCTCTCGCTGAACAAATCCAAATCTGAACTCACAGAAATAAAAATAGGCAGAATAAACTTAAAAACACTCCGTATTCTTGAACATCTAATCGAACTGGAGAAGGCATTCATGCACTTAAACAAGGCGATTGTAGGTCTGTCGGAAGTCCGTAGAAGAGGGGAGAAAATCCACGTCACCCAGAAAGGAAATCTGCTGTACCACATTGGTAACAACGAAGGTCAAAATGGAGTAGGATTTTTAATAAAAGCAAATTTAAACACTTAATAAAAGAAATAAGAGGTATCTTTGACAGGATAGCCATACTGAAAATGGAATTCCATAAAACAATTCTAACATGTGTTCAGGTTTACGCCCCCACCTCCACAACCGGAGAGGAAGAAATAGTCCAATTCTATGAACAAATGGATGAAATAGTAATGAATGAGCAAAACAGTAAAAGAAAGAACCTCCGTACTAATGGAGGACTGAAATAGCCAAGTAGGTCAAAAATAAAAATACAAGAGTAGTACAATGGGCAATTTTGGATTCGGGAACAGAAACAAAAGAGGCTGAAAACTCCTAAGATTTTGTCAGGAACACAATATAAAAATAGGTAATAGCTTTTTCAAAAAAAAAAGGAAAGGAAAAAGATGGACATGGATCTCACCAACCCAAGAGTATAAAACCCTGATAGACTACATAATAAACCCAGTGACAAAGAAATCAATAGTAAATTTCGACATTCAAAATAAATTTTCAAATACCATTCAGACCACCGACCAATAACAATAACAATGCAAACCGATAAGCACAACATCATATTTAGCAATAGGAACAGCAAAGGCGATGGAATTATTCCCCAAAAATATCAACAAGAGTTAAAGGAACAAATAGCAGAACTGAAATTAGGATTAACAGTCGAAACCAGCGTAGAAACACTGGACTAATCAATAACAGGAATAATAAAAAATACTCCAAAAAGTACAACAGACGAAATGGTAGTAAACAAAAGAAAAAATCCAAATGTGGAAAAAATCAACGATGATATCAAACTACTACTAAAAAAAAGGTCTCAACTCTTAGGGACTAGAAGGAAAGAAAGAGGCAAGAGAGAAAATAGAATTGAACGAAATTTCAAAGCTAATCCGTAAGAAATTGAGGGAAAAAAATTTCTTGGTAAAAAATTGTATCATCAAAAAAACTATTGAAACGAATGAAAATATTAAAAAAATGAAAAAACAAACATGTCTCGGGCTGCAATGAACTACGCACTTTATAGGCCCTCAGGGGAAAGGATCTGCGATAGAAAAGGAATAAACAAATTTATGACAAAGTATTACTCAAAATTGGATCTGCGATAGAAAAGGAATAAACAAATTTATGACGAAGTATTACTCAAAATTATAGAGCAACGATGAATACAGCAACTTCAACTACAACGAAGAAGGAGAAATACCATATTTTCTTGAAAAAGAAATTAAAGCAATGGTTGACCAACTGAAACCAAGGAAAAGTCCAGGCCACGACAATATAACCAATGAAAACATAAAAATGGGGGGAGAGGAAATGGTATCAATACTAACAAAACTATTCAACAAGATCCTAGATTCGGGGAAAATACCAGCAAACTGGAAATTTTCGGACATAATAACAACACCATTTAAAAAGGATGATAGACATGAGGTGGAAAACTATCGCCCCATAACGCTCAGCCCTACTGTGGCAAAAATCTTTTCAAAAGCAATAGAAAGAAACAGACTCAGACCCATTCTATGAGAACAGCAACCAATAGAGCAGGTAGGCTTTCACAGATCCTTTTCAACTGTGGACCATATACATGCAGTTAATCAAATCATAGAAAAAAGCAACGAATACAATATAAATCTTATTATTGGGCTAATAGACTATAGAAAGGCATTTGACTCCATAAGGCATGATTTTATGATATCAGCGTTGATAAGCCAAGGGGTCCCATCAAAATATATCCAACTAATTGGAGGAATATACGAAGGATTAAAAGCAAGGATAAAAACGGATATAAAAGGGGACTACTTTGAAATCAAAAAAGGAGTTCGCCAAGGTGACCCACTATCGCCGATCCTCTTTAACTGCGCACTTGAAGAAATATTCAGAAACTTAAACCGGGAGAAAAAAAACTGAACATGAATGGTACAAAAATCACAAGTTCACGATTCGCCGATGATATCACCCTAATTTCCGAATCAGAAATAGAACTAGCAGAAATTATAAACGAATTGAGTGAATACAGTGCAAAAGCAAGACTTCATATCAACGCTCTGGAAACAATAGTATTAACTAAAGACAAAAAACTAAAACCAATAGAAATAGATGGAAAAATCTTAGGCGCAGCAAGCGAAAGGAGTTGTATCTTGACCAAAAAATAGGCTTCACAAAACACATGGAAAAAGAAATTAATACAAGAATCACCAAAGCTTCAGCTAAATACTGGTCACCATGAGAAATCTTCAAAGGCCCCTTCAATCTCACCCACAAAAGTCAAATTTTAAACGCATGTGTAGTCCCAAAGTTAACATATGGATTCCAAACCTGGACCCAGAGTGAAGAAATCCTTAATAGAATAAGGACTACCCAAAACTGCTTTGAACGCTCCATACTAGGTATTAAGAAAACAGATCATATTATGATAGAAACAATAAGGAGCAAGCTAAAATATAACGTTGACGTAATAAGGCATATCCGTCGCACGAAATGGAAGTGGGCAGGTCACGTCTCTCGCCTCAGAGATGACCGATGGACCCACAGAGCCACTTTTTATTAACCTCTAAACTACAAGAGGAAAAAGGGGCGTCAAAAATTAAGGTGGAAGGACGATATTAACAAATTCATAAAAACACAAAATTATCAACAAATTTCAGAAAACAAGCAAGAATGAGATCGGTTGCAAGAACCTTTGGTCTTCATGGGCTGGGAATAATTGCGTGAGCCCTTATCCAGGTTCCAAATCGGGAATTCAGATGTAAACAATAATAATAATAATTCCCAATAAAGGAGATTATGATTATTATTATGACTCCAATCAGGCGATCAATTTTCCATTTCCAAATTTTGAAAGGGAAAAATTTGAAGAAGCAATGCATGATCACCCCGTTTTATTTGAGATTTTCTTGAAAATTTTAAGATTTTGTATCAAGATCTTGAGAAAAACCTCTTAGAATTCTGAGATCTCAAGATTTATCTTGAGGTTGGCAGCAGTGACCAATGGTTAGTAGAAAAATCAGGGCTCCACGAATTTGAAAAAATACTGGAAAAATGAAATAGAACGTGATGGAAGTTTTGGAAATGAAAAGGAAGGGAGAGAAATTTTGCAAAAGTAAGAACCGAAACTCCTTCTACTGGATAAACGGAGGATCATAGAGACGTAAGTTCTAAAAAGTTGTTAGAAAAAATAGCTATCCTAAAAATGCCCATGGAAAGGGGAAAAGCCCTTTTAATAATCCATGTGTACACTCTCACCAGCGCAGCCTCAAAAAAGGAAGCATGTCTGTTCAAAGCAAAATTTTATGAGAATCAATTTTTAATTCTGTTTGATTTTTTGATTAATGTGTAGCGACCGCCGTTCTCTTTCGATGTGACGTATAAACACACATTATCGCGAGTGAACGATAGCGAATGGAAATGATGTAGTGCCAAATACCAGTGTCAACCCGGATTAAATCTACAAACTGATTAAACTGCCTCCGTTTCCTAAGAAGAATATTCGGCTGTGGTTCGCGCAGGTGGAGGCGCAATTCAGTAATAGGCGAATGACTTCGGAGAGCACCAAATTCTCTCATGTCGTTGGCCTACTCGATCCAGATGTCGCTGAACGGGTTGCGTATATTATCCTGGTACCTCCTAATAACCCATACTCAACTCTTAAAGACAGACTGATCAAAGAATTGGAGGAATCCGAGCAGCAGAAATTACGGCGTTTCCTCGAGGAATTGACTCTAGACGATCAGAAGCCTTTAATTTTGCTGAGGAGAATGCGAACCTTGGCTGGGGATAAGGTGACGGACGACTTCTTAAAACAGCTTTTCCTCCAGCGCCTACCCGCACGTTCGAGCAATCCTTGCGAGCTTGGAAACCGTCGATTTGAATACCATTGCACAAACCGCCGACAAAATCGTGGAGTCAGGTCGGATGTCGATTTCTTTGGGGTTGGCCGCAGTCTCCAGAACTCCAGATCCTCCATCCAATGACGCAGCCATCGCCGCCCTGCTGGCCTCAAATGAACTGTACAAAGTTTAATCGCCAATAACAGCTATTGCAGATCCAGGTCCAGAACCAGGACCAGAACCCGCAGCCCCAGTAATGATCGATCAAAGGATTCCAGTACAACCCGAGATTCGGTGTGCTAGCACCACTGTAAATTTAAGGACAACGCCACACGCTGCACTACCCCCTGTTCCTACAAAAAACCGTCGGAAAACCAGTAACAGCATCGCTAAAGGCGACGAGCGATGCACCACAGCCCAAGAAAACGCGTCGCCTCTTCATTCAGGACAGAGGTTCCGGACATTCCTTTCTCATCAATTCTGGCTCCGATATCTCTGCGATCCCGTCTTCATTTGCTAGCAAACGACAACCCGAAAAATTAGCTCTTTCTGCTGCCAATGCTACAAAAATCAAGACGTATGGTGAGAAATTGATTGCTTTAAATTTAGGTTTACGTCGGGACTTCAAGTGGCCTTTTATAATTGTGGATGTGGACAAGCCCATTATTGGCGCTGATTTCCTGAACCATTTTAATCTTCTCGTCAACCTTTGTGGAAAACGATTAATCAATGAGGAGACATTTCTTAAAACCCTTGGAAAAATCAAACCAGTCGACCCCACTCTCCTTAAATTATCTGCCGTCGACTCAGGAAGTGATTTTGTCCAGATTTTGAAAAAATTTCCGAACATTACCCGTCCTTCTAACCTCATGAAGACACCCATTAAACATCAAGTTGTTCATAAGATTAATACTACTGGTGCTTCCATCAGCGCAAAAGCCCGTCGTTTGCCCCATACTAAACTCAAAAATGCTAAAAGAGAGTTTCAGTGTATGCTTGACCTTGGCATCTGTCGACCTTCCAAAAACCCATAGAGCAGCCCCCTCCATATGACCAATAAACTTGATGGTAGCTGGCGACCTGTTGGTGATTATCGCCGCCTCAACGCTGTCACAATTCCTGATCGCTACCCAGTCCCCAATCTGCAAGATTTTAATACTGAATTATCCGGGGAAAAAATCTTCAGCAAGCTGGACGTTATTCGGGATTATCACCATATCCCTGTCGACCCTGAGGATATTCCAAAAACTGCTGTCATTACGCCCTTTGGCCTGTTCGAATTCCTCCGGATGTCCTTCGGCCTCCGTAACACGGCCCAAACCTTTCAGCGTTTTATGCACGACATTCTTTGTGAACTTCCTTTCTGCTTCGTGTATCTTGACGATATACTTATTGCCTCTTCCTCCCTCGAGGAACACGCGACAACCAGCTGAGTACGAATCGGAGTTCGGAAATACACGCTTTTTTTCCACATCTCACGCGTCTCTTTTTTCGGAAATATGTACGCCGACACGTACAAACGCAATATTTTTCGAGGTAGTATCAGATAAATGAAATAAAACTAGAATTTTCCAGATGCCTACGTCAACTGGGAATTGCGGTGTTGCCTTCCTAGATTCGCAGCTTGTTACTGTAGAAGGCTGTGAGTATACCTACCCATGGCTGTAAGATATTAAACTTTTAAGCATTGCAAATGAATCGGCTACAGATTTCCGCCGCGCAGCAATGATCAAGATCAATGAGCACATAGCTAGAAAGGAAAATAATTTCCGTGGACCACTGAACTGAATTGTGACCACAAAAAGCTAAATCATATACTAATTGGCTTCACGCAATACGCCCAACTGAACTGTGATCAAGTTCAGTGTTGGTCGGAAATAGGATGGGAGGGCCAGCTAATAGACACACCCACGCCAAAAGCAATTGAAATAGGCTCAGCTACTCGTATCCGACCCTACAAATACGTATCTTTTCCAACACTGTCATCTCCGTACTATTTATTTTTGAAATGTTTTTTAAATATCATAACTTTCAATGCTTAAGAAATATGGTCTGATATTGGGTATACATCGACCGTCATTTCACGGTGTTGCACTCGCGCTTGCCTGACAGAGTGTCTCCGTGCCCTTTTTGAGGTTTTTATGCTTCGTGTAAATGTTATCGTTATGAGGCGAAAATTTCCAGGAAGTATGTTTTATGAAAAGAAATGAAATTATGCGGGATCTTCTACCCGAAATAATGGAAAATAAGGACCACCCTACCCAACACAATATACTCGATCTACACTTAGTGGTTTTAAAAAATTCAAGGTAGGTGAGCACTTTGAAAAAAATAAAATAAATACCTTTCAGCTGTTTCAACTAAGGCACCAATATTCATCGTCTACAGCGTTTATGTAGTGTTTATAACAATCACAGTTGTATAAATGTGCATAATCGACGGTATTATTCAAAATATACTCGTAATTTTTTCTTATGATGTTAAATCAACAGCGCAGTGACATTTTGAGAAATTTGTCAAAATTTGCTGAGCTGTAAGCATTGTGTACTATAGTTTGAGGAAATTTTATATTTGACGTATTCTCTGAATCCACGTTCGACTAACTTGTGAAAACACCCAACCACTAAAATGTAAATACAATCATAGTTGTACAAGTGTATACAAGTTAAATTTCCATTCGAAGAATTTTTCACGGTAAAAAAAAATTATACTCCTGGGACTAAAAAAAGATTAGTGATTTATGTGATTTTTACAGCATCTAACGATAGATTAAATTCAATTGGATTTCGTTTCATCAGTATCTTTGATGGTTAGCTCCTCTGTAAGGTTGTAACTTCAGTCACCTGTAATATAATGTTAGTGTTTTGAAATTAAAAGCCAATTAGAATACTGAAATTCGATTATGAGTTTTCCGGGGCACTCGGCATTACTATGTGAGTTATTTTCAACATACTTCTGATTCTTGTAAACTTAATAATCCTCCATCTCCTTAAAAAAAAAAAAAAAAAAAAAAACAGTACTTGGAAAAAAATTACAATTTTATCATTATTTCTGAGTTGTTGAGAAAATTAAATTTTCCCTTATCTATTCAAAAAAAAAAACCAACTGTCTCGGAATAATGATTTCTGCTATTACGTTCCAGGCATTTTTACCGTGGTTTTGGTGAACACCGTGCCTTCATTTGCACAAAAATCGGGAGGTAGGTATTACCCTAGCACATAGAAAATCATTTATCAACTTTTTTGTATTTTATGAATTTCAATATACCGAATACCAGTCGAAACTAAAAAGAAACCCATATATTACAGAATTCTAAAAACCGCGTCTGTTTCCTTAGGTACCTCCGAGGCAGGCGAACCAGAAAAGCTCCAGCTATCAGTAGGTTAATATCAAAGGACGTTAAAACTACTTTTATTTAGGTCAAAGGTTTTACATTTTAAGAAAAATCGAAGGGAGATGGATGTACCGCTTAAAGCCTGAAAAAACAGCAATTGATATACACAGTAACTGAATAAATTTAGGGCTCTCCCTGGGGAGGGGCACAAATATGAGTGGTCGGCTAATGAACGAAGCCATATCACTTGGTTTCTGTAACCTAGATTCTCTTTATTTTTCATGATTAATTTGTCTTCCTCGTCAATTTTGAACACTGCGAACTAATTCAGCTGACCAATTTACGTTTGTTCATAATAGTTAATAATAGCTGCATTCTGGATGAAATTCAGAAGAAATTTGAGTCATTTCAAGCCAAATCTGCAAAAGGTAAGCTTATATTCTATCAGCGGTGGATCCTGGAAACCATTTGGGGAGGATTTATTCAAAATAATGTGAAAGTAGTGATCCTTTATTAACTACCTCCTCTTGAGTGCTTAGATCATTTTCTTGCTGGATAGTAATTGAATTCGTAGATCAGAGAGAAGTAATTCGATATTTGGACGATGAGTATCGGCTGACTGTTTCTTCATTGATGTTGGAAATTAGTGCCTCCCATAGTGTGATTTCAGATTCTTTTAACTCACTGCATTCTCGATTGGACAACGAATTTTGGAGAATTTTCAATGTTCATCAAAATATTATTCTATATTTTCTGTCATCAAGGGAAGGGGAACAATCCTCAAGACCAACTACGATGGTTTAGTCTGACAGGGAAGTACCGGAAAGTTTTTCCTGGGGGTGAGGGGAGGCAAAAAATGTGAAAGTCGCAACTGACTCAACTAAAAATTCCCAAGTATAAAAAAAACTTTTGATTGACTTATATTGGGGTTTCTCAACTGATGACTCAACTAAGAGTACCAAATATCAAAGCAAAAAAAAAAAAACAAAAAAACATTTTGACTTGCAGGATTTTTCCAAATTCTCAACTCAATTCACAAGTGGCAAAGCAAGTAAAAAAAAAATTGTTACTTAAATGACTTATTGGATTTTTTCAACTGATGCTGACTCACCTCAAAATTCCCAAATATCAAAGCAAAAGAGAAACCTTTTGACTTGTTGGATTTTTCCAAACTCTCAAAACTCTCAACTCAATTTTCAAATGTCAAAGCAAAAAAAAAAAAACCCTCCTACCTGACTTATTGGATTTTTTCAACTGATGCTGAGTCAACTCAAAATTCCCAAATATTAAAGACAAAAAAAAACCTTCTGACTTGTTGGATTTTCTTAACTCTGCCTGACTAAAATGGTAAACTTTTTCAACTGTTGAGTGAAAAATTCCTACGGGGGGAGTTGCCCCCTACCCCTTATCGGTAGGTCCCTCCATTCAATCTTCAATACTCTGTATTTGAAATTCTCCAAACTATTTACCGAGTCTTACAGAATTGTAAAAAGTCTTAAATGAATTGTGAAGAGCCGTGAGTCTTGAAGAAGGACCTTAAACATTTTCATAAGAATTTGGGAAAGTCTTGGATGAGGATTCAAGAGTCCTAATTAGGTTCAAGGAGTCTTTTTGAGTTTTATACGAGTCTTAAAATGCTCTAACTGTTATAAGAAATTGGAATCATATCTGAAGAAGCCGTCATTAAGTCTGGAAGCGTTGCAGAAAGACACAAACGAGTTTTAAACTGTTCCAGGAAGTTTTAAATAAGTTTGGAAAATCTTGTAAAAAATTTGGATTTAAGCACAAGATCCAATTGGCAAATTTTTCAAGGGTATTATCATATTTGAAGCAGAAAAGAAAATCGTACCGATTTCAATACCCCTTCCACCTAACCAATAAAAAGAAAAAACAAAACACTTTTTGAAGGTTTCTAAATACAAAAAACATCGCACCCATTTTGGTAGTGGCCTACAGATAAATGTCAGACTGTTCAGAAAAGATCAAATGATTTTACTGAGGGCTCCTTGAATGTAAGAGCGATTACCTGATTATGATGCCCCCTAAAAAACACAGTTTTATTGGAGTCTTTCCCCCTCCCATCAAAGAAAAAATATCGTAATTCTGGCAGGATTCCTAAGAAATAAGATCAGCAGATCCAACCAAAAAAGATCAACAAATTTGCTGAAGGCCCCTCTACATTGAAGTTCATTATAATAAATTTTGATCGTTAGGAGGTCCTGAAAAGAATTCTTGGGCCCCGTCAACAATTGTTTTTTTTTCGTCCTAATAAATCACTGTGGTAGTTTGAGACTAATAAAAGCTCTTTGGAAGTTTTTAAAATAAATACGTACTCTTTTGACTCGTCCAACTTTGTGAGAGCTGCCAAGACCACCCAAGTCTTGTTTACGATGCTTTATGACTTTGTTGTGGGGGAGGCAGTGGGAAGGGGGAATAGCCCATCCCAGAAAAAAAATTGAAATTAGAAACGTTCACAAATGGCAGCGTTTTACAGAATTTCAAATGAGCTAGCCACAGTCTTAAGATTTTCGAGAAATCATAAACGAAGATGAACGATTCTTGAAAGTCGTAAGTGAAATTTCAAGAGTCGTAGAGAGATAGGTTCCGAAGTGATTCAGAATCATATACCAGTTATCGAGGATTTTAAAAGAGTCTTGAAAAATTTAAGAAGTCTCGAGAAAATTCAAAAAGTTGTGATCAAGTCTCGAAGTGTCCTCTAAGTCTGTAAGAGATCGAGTAAGTCATCAGTAAGTTTGGGGAAATGCATCCGCCCATCTAAGCCTGAATTGTTTAATATTTGTATAATCAGGTCAGCGTTTTATAGTTCATTGGATTTGATATGGTGGAATTGACCCTCCCCGGGCCCCCCTACCAGGGAAAAAAACGAAAAGGGTTGAGATGAAATTAGTTCATCGATACATCACTCTCAACAATTTTCTCCTATTTTCAGATTTTTATTTCATCCTCTCATCTCACGTCTTATCTTTTTCTCTGAAACTAGAATACCAAACATTCCACACGGTTTGCCCCTTAAAAACTGAAACAAAAGAGGAGTACCCTCCATAATTTTTAAAGTTTATGTTATTCTGGCGCATTTCCCACCAACTCGCAGATAATTTATTAATAACAATGGAGATGTGACAAAATTTTTATTGTTTTGCTCGATAGCGAAAATTTGTTGATTTCAAATGGAATTTCCAATATCTGTACCCTGCTCCCAGTAAATATTCGTAACTTCTGTTTCTCGTCCTCAGGGAATGATCAGTGGTGTCGGAACGCGTAGAAACTTTACAGAAATTTAGAAAGCTTGCCCCCTCCCCCCACATAAAAAGAAAAAAGAAAAACAAAGATAAAATGGCGCTTTGAGATGTTTCAGAAACGAGATTTACGAAACTTTTGAGATGCTTCCATAAATGAGGACTTTTCTTTAGCTCGTCCACTCAAATTTTTGTACTACTCCCTCACCCTCGTTCTTAAGAAAAACTTCTGACACCACTAGTTATGACCAAATGCTATCACTTGTTACTAAAATTTTGTGATTATTTCTTGAATTGTTCGATTAAAAACTTGGAAATTCAAGTTGCGGGTCTCAGCCGATGGAATCGTAACTGTGTTATGGATTTCTCGTATAACCTAATATATGCAAATGAACAACAAGAACGACTGAGGCGCAAAGGCGGCTTTACGGTAAGACCTAGTACTTGCCCTTGTTTGGTCAGAGGTCGTAGGCATCGCGATGGTTCTGCTCCGGAGCACCAGACATCTGGATGCTGCGGTGGGAGCGAATCGAAGTTTCTCGATTTGGATATCCTTAACGGAGCACCAAATACTGGATACAGCACGCAGCGGAGTATACCAAAATAGAACTGCCTGTAAGCCTCACTCTGAAGAAGTGCTCTCGAACGGCTGTTTATATAGCCTGACTGTGGCCGCTTTCACCAGTCGTGACGTATTCTGGAGGGTGTAAAACACAACCCTACGCGTGACTAATAGCCAGCGACGACAGTCGCGCTACGAGCCGGGTTTCTCTTTGAAATTTGTGGTAACCCCAAAACTGTCATCTTGCACCTCCTTCCCATCGGTATGCAGAACAGTTCGGGGAATATGGCCAAAATGTTACCAAAATCGAATTTAGCGACCTTTGGAACCAATTATTTGATACCCATATTAAACTTTACAAAATACTAGAATCTTCTTCACTCATTGCATGGGCCTCAGCTTAAGTAGCTGAAGAAGATGATTATTATCTTCATAATGTCTGTGCGTCTGTGTTAAAAAGTAATAATTCTTAAGGAGGATATCTTGAACTCCATTTTGAGCAGTTCTTATCCGGATACAAGAAAATTGAGTTTATATGGGAAATGTAATGTACAACCTACAGCAAATAAAAAAACAGTATCCTAAGAGGGCGAGTTTCATGGGAAATTGAAAAAAGTTGAAAATTTTCGGATATGATTTGTACTAAAATTGATTTTATGAATACCCTGTTGAACTGATTCGGACCATTTTTTTTCTTCTGTGGTTACCACAACTTCCCTATACATACCGTTTTTCTGTCTATCTTCAGTCGTGAGAAGGAAGAAAAATTCACAGATAGAAAACTTTTCAAACTTCGACCATAATTCAGTCCCTTCAAAAGTAAAAGTATGCAAACATGTGCACATATCCTTGAAGTAGGTTGCCTACTTATCGCGTGGAAGGGGGTCATTTGAAAAAGACACCCTGTTTATGATGTTAGTTCCATTTCAACAATAAATGAGCAATAAAGTCCAATACATATGTTAGGGATTGTATGTATTTATTTGATGAAGAAATTTTAGTTTCACTTATCGATAAATTAGTTTTTTCTTATCCTGTAACTGTACTTATTTGAATCATTGAGTTGGTGCACATTAATCCACATATTATTCGATATTAGGCTACAAATAAGAAGCGAACATTCTTTTAATCAATTTATTGCATTACTTTCAGCAAGGAAAGAGAATAGAGAAAACCTAAGGGACGATACCGTAAAACTGTTCATGGCGAAAATGCTCGAAGGTAAAACGATGTATTAATGTCAATTAGCCCTCGATCCATATCATATGTCGGTGCCCAGCAATAGCCGGGACAAGACGCGAAGCATTGGGGCTAGAATATCCAGCACCCAGTGAAGTCAAAGGGATAGAGCTAAGTAAACTTCTCACTTTGGCTATAAAAGTGAGGCTACTAAGCTGATCCTTAACAGCAACTTGAGGAATAGTGCAATGGACTGCAAAGTCTGAACGCTCGGTGCATGTAGCGTCACCTCACACACAAATGTAGAAATGTAATGTCAATAAGCTCGAAATAGAAACTTTACTGAACATAGTAGACATTCATATTTACACAGTCAGATGTAGAATAATATAAAGATAAGTACTATTACGTAAGGAGAAGTATGTACGATTAGCTTGGAAGAATAGAAAATCGAAATTATTTGTAGAATATAAAAATAATGTCTATTGATGATAGCTTTACGAACTATTGCAAATGAGAACTTTTCTATTTCAGTTCCTGATACCAAAGCTGGGTTGAAATCGTTTGATCGAGGAAATTTCGTCAAAGTGACATATGTGACATATCTTGCAGCAGATTATTTTTACAGTTTTATTCTCTGCCGTTTACATCTGTTAACGAGTAACGAGCTCTAGAATATATTTATTTTTTGAACCCCAATCAAAGATGTATCGAAACGACTTTTCCGGTACGGGCAAAAGTCCTAATTCTGACAACGAAAAATGTAAATGTTGCCCACGGAGAATCCGATTCCGGCAACTAGATACTTATAAAAAAGAAAAGAAAAAAAATTAGAACGTAGTTTTTGAGGCAAACGAAAGAGTTCCGAAACGGATTACTCAGGAAATTTGCTCGTTTATTCCTGCGCGTGGTAGAGAAGTTACTCAGGAGATTTTAGTGGCAAAGAACAACCTGATACACAGAATCTTACCCATCCTTTCAAATAATAATCAAAATCAAAATTCCTTTATTGAAGAAATCATAGCATTCTTTTTGACATTTTATGTGTTAATCCTTTTATCCCGTGAGGAGCTGATGTTTCCCGCCGTCATTCCTACTTTCTCCTACCTGCTACAACTTTTTGGCAGTCCTCCCCCTCCCCGCAGAACTTTTTAAAGTCGTCTTTACACCGAATCCGTTGATGACCGAGACTGTATGGGTTACATTTTGGACTAGAGGTTTGTGGCTTCTAGGAATGATATGAGTTTAAGGTTTTGGGTGTGATTGTCGGAGAGCAGGGGTTCTAATGTTGAGTTTGGGATACGTCTGTTTCGCTGTGATTGGAATTTTGGGAACTGGGTAATTACATATGGTTAATGGAGACAGAACTATTACGTGTATCGCAGGTTGGTTGGGGTAGTTTGTTCAGGACATAGCTATGAGTGAGATCGGAGTATCCAGTTTTTAGTCTGAAAAGTATTCCTTCGTCTTTTATGGACTTTTGATAGGATGTTTTCCAAAAGTGAAGTGTAGTTTGTATGGATTTTAGTTTGTTAGTTGGTGGGTCATGATCTCAGTGTCGTTGGAAGGATTTGCGCACGAACAGGGACGGATAGGAACGGTGGGCCAGTGGGCCGAAGCCCACTGGACCGTCATCCAAAAGGGTAAAAAGGGCCGATCAGCCACTGGCATTCAATAATAATTAACACAAAAATGTAAGCATTTGGGCCGTTTTCAAGCTTTTTTCCCGGGTCGCCAAAAAAGCCGTATCCGTCCCTGCGCACGAATGACGTACTGATTTTTCTGACGTCTGATATCAGGATGGGAATGTCAGGGATTGGGGAAATGTTCAAGAAAACACCTGAAGAAAGTTCAAAATTGAAATTTTGACGACTTGTAGAGCATTCATGATAAAACTGTTCATGAGTCGGGAGGGTTTTGATTCAGCACTAAAAATCAGATCTAAGACTTGTTTTTCTTTCTAAAATTACGATTTTCGGACAAACTGGATGCTTTCAGATTTTGGTTCTTTATGCATCAATTGTGGAAGACCTCCCGAAAACATCATTTCAATTATTTATTTCGTTTCTAATTGTGTAGGGGAGACTGGGAAACAGTGGAACACCGGGAACAGTGTAACAGTGGTCATTAAATTGCTTCATAACACTCTAAAATGTTGCCGTTTTGGTTACTAGACATAATATTAGAAAGGAATCTGTAAAAATAAAATGCAGTACCTCGACTTTTCGACTTTCATCTACACCAAAAAGAATTTCAATTTATTTTTTGGTCTTCCTCCGCTGTAATTTTAAATATTTCTGAATCACAAATTTTCTCATTAAAATTTATCCTTTTGACGATTTAAATATATGAAAATTACAAGAAAAGTATGCATTTTTTAATGGAGTAGTACAATTATTTGTATTTGAATTGATAGTTTTTCGACAAAATGTCGTACTTGATAAAATGATGTGATGGGGAATAGTGCAACAGTATTTTTTTTCTTTCATATGTCTGGTTATAACAGTATTTCTTTTTTCCACACGTCTGTGTACTGCCGTTTATGAAATGTTTATATTTTCATATGCCCGGTATCCGCTAATTTTGATAAAACTGTAGTTTGTACGTTGTACCAAGAGATTTCTGAATCTACAAATATTATTCAGAAAATTTTGGATTCTTCCGAGCTAAGCAATTACCCTATCAACTTTTTGGCCGTGTTACACTGTACTTCAGGTACTAGGGAACAGTACAACAGAAAAATACATGGCTAAAATAATTTCTAGATTCTTCAGGTTTTGACATTTTCAGGCGGTAATAACACCAAAATGTAGCCAAAGGTTGTATCTTTCACGTGAGGTGTTAATGTCTGAATTCAAAATTAATTTGTAGTCCACAGATCAAAATGGACAAAAAATGTTACACTGTTCTCCGGTCTCCCTTACGGACTTTTTTTTTTTTTTTTTTTTTGGAAATGTTGGAACACCTACGTTTTAGCAATGTTAGTGACGAGTGCTTCATCATTCTAGACCAAGGCGGTATTACACATGAAGAATAGTTTTCTAAAAAAATTTCCAAGCAGAACCGTAAGTCAAAGTTGATTTTCGAGTACAGGTTCGGAGTCAGCGCTAAAAATGAAATCTGAAATTCTTTTTCAAAATCCAACATTTTCCGAGGAGATAGAATTTTTTCTAATTTCAGTATTTTTTTATACCCCGATTTCAATAATCTCCTAAATATCCAATTTTGAACGCAGGGAAAATTTTACTCGTTGAAAATATCTCAAATTCAATCTGAGGCATGTTCGTGGTGAGCGTTTCACCGTTCTCTATGGTGGCGTTCTTGATTAATAAGAAATTTTCTAAGAAAGACTGATGTAAATCTTGCATTGAATTTCAAATTCAATGAGAATAGTGTTGATGTATATAATATATTTTTCAAGTTCGAAAATATAGGCAGTAGTCTCACTAAAAAGAGAGGAATATGAGGTCGTCAGTCTAATTTCAAAAATTTTCTGAAATACTAAACACCCAATTATGAATACCTTTATATACGGTCGTTTTCTTATTTGAATCAGAATTAGTTTGCTCAGGCTTCTCCCGAAAAATTTGGAATTTCATACATTTGATACTTATGAATTTCTAAAGCCATCAAGAGTTCGTTTTTCTGAGATCTTGCCCCGAAGACAGGGAGGAGCACTAACATTATTTCTTGAAAAAAGGGGGACACTGCCCTTTCTGAAAATTCAAATTTTTGAAAGTAAACACAAATTAAAAGAAAACGTAAGAATGCAATCTTCTATCTTGTCTAAATTTCAGTAGACCATATTCTCATCTTGTTGCTTTTTCTCCAAGTTTTCTCTGTCCCCTCCAACAGAATACCTTTAACTACTAGAGCTTGTTATTTCTCTCTCAGTGTCCGAAAGCAAATCAACGTTTACATTTTTCACTTTAAATAGTCAGAATAAGTGGGTTGTGCCCGAATGGTATGGAGTGCATCCCGTGCAACCATACTGCTGCTAATTTTCACTATTTTACCTCACCAATTTCTTACGTGTATAATAACGAAACTGTAAGTAAACATAATAACATAGAACGTTAATTTTGCAGACAGTCCATGGTTACAATTATTACCATCTACGCTCCGTATTGGGAGCAAAACTGTTGCCCAGTGTTATCTCGCTGAGAGCCTGTTATCTCGTATTACGAGTGCTTATAGTGATATAGTGGAAGGTAAGTTGATTTACAATAACACAAAAATGTTCTTTGATTTGGTACACTGATACTCAGTTTCTGGAGTGCGAGCTGAGAATTGAGGATTTCGGTGGAGATCTCTCCATACGCCATTGGTGACAGAACATGAAACATGAAATACATTATGATCCGTTTCTAGATGCACAACTCTGTTAGTGATAAATTCAACGCTGTTTCGTTTCAGCCCAATTATATATTAATTTATTCGTGTATGAATTAATTAGCACCATCATACTTTTTCCAGATAAACTGGCATCTCTGTTACCAGAAATTACATTCGAAGAAGGTTCGTGAGTCATAAATTATCTCTAGATAATTTGGGCGCTGTCAAACAAAAAGCTCCCAAGCGACATTTGTTGACAAAATGAGTTATTAGTATCGTTGGAAAGAACGTGAAAAGTAGAATTTTTTTTAATTGGGCTACTGATACAGAAATGTGTATCCACGTTGAAAAAAGCTTATCATTAAACGCTATGTCTGTAAGTCGGCATTATTTACTGGATTTTAATGTTTTATCAAAAAACAGATTTTAACACTTGGGAGCTTTTTGTTTAGCAGCGTCCATTTGTTATGTGTAAATACGAAAAAGGTATAGCATATGTCATGAAAAAAAGGAGGAAAGTTCAGAATAAGATGCGGAGTAAGGCAGGCTCAATGTCTTTCAATCTATTTAACTATGTGCTCTTGAAGAAGTAATACACAAGCTGGAATTGGACAACAGAAGAATGAGAATAGATGGCGTATTCTTGACCAGTCTATGATCCTAATTTCAGATAGCATGAAAGAATTAAAAGTAAACAGAGATGAATTCATAGAAGCGAGCGTGAAAACAGGGCTGAGAATTAGTGCTGAAGAAAATATCGAACGGTTCGATAAGGAATATATAACTGGGGAAAGGTGGCTCGGTAGCCGAGTGGATTCGAACACTGCCTCCTCAGCCACGGAACGTGGGTTCGATTCCCAGTACGGACGGCTAATTTTTAGGATTAAAATATGATAATAAAATAATAAAATACAGGAATATATCATAAAAAACATTAACATTTGACCAAGCCACACCAATTGTAGCAAGAGATGTAGTTCAATTTAATTGTTCCGCCGGAATTCAAAAAGAGAACAATTGGGTTAGCCACACCTATAGACTACTAACACCTGACTAGTCTGGTGTGCCATGCAGGTTATATACCCCTTATAGAGAAGGAAAACTCTTTCATAACCATTTTCCTCAGTAAGGGCTTGTCACCAATAGTAATTATAATATAACTGAGGAAATGGACTATAACCCTTGTATCAAAATAATTGATCAAGGAGGCCTATGTCCCAGTGAGTGGACCGAAACATCAATCTGTTTCGAGACTGTATTTTTTTATTTATTTATATTTATACATGGGGAAAACCATCTCCTTTGAAAATACAAAAGAAAAAGAAATTACAAAGAGAGTAATAATGGGTAGACTAGAAAGACATTTTTAAAGGCAGCTATCAATCAACATGAAGGCAGAGACGCATACTGGGCGAAATCGTGATTCTAGGCGGCCAGAACCCAACTACACGGCTTTTTAAAAGTTTGCTACGTTCCAAGTCGAAGTTTTATTAAGAAGTTGAAAAAACCGAACAGGTCAAAAGGTGAGGTTTTTTTTTGCTTTGATACTTGGGAATTCTGAGTTGAGTTAGTTGGGACTTCCACAATTTTTACCCCCTCCCCCCCTCTCTCTCTATAAAAAAAACTTTTCGGTACGTCCCTGATTCTGTCGCATTTTGGTTAACCTACCCCTCATTTCAGTGCGCTTCTCCCTGACACACAAAATTCCGACAGCCAAAATTCATGAATAATGATCAATGTTATTTTAATATTTTATATTTTTACTATTATCTATGTACAAAAACTTATTAATATTCAGTTAATCCTCGTACAATTGTTGATGTTTGATCCTGAATATCTGTTAAAAAGAGAAAAAGGAAATTCATGAAGTAATAATTTTAGTTAATACAAAAATATTTTAGATAGATTCCCATCCTAGAACTGGGTATCAGTTCTACCATAAACCCATGTACAACCAGCAGCTAAGAAAAGGTGGATGTTTGAGTTGAGTCAGTCGGAAAAATCTAACAGGTCAAAAGATTTTTTTTGCTTTCATACTTGGGAATTCTGAGTTGAGTCAGTTGGGACTTTCACAATTTTTGACCCCCTCTCCCCCTCCAGACAAAACCCTTTATTACGACCTTGTCATGAGGACTCAAGCTAGCCTCCAGCTTTGACTGGGAAATTCTAAAGTGGCTCGACAATATGAAATCTGCTCGTCCGGAAATTAAGGCGCAGAATTTGGTACATACTTTTTCAAGTAAAACAGACCCGTAGCCATTGGGGGAAAACTGGGGCTGAGCTCCCTCTAAAGGTATCCTGAGCCCCTGTAGGGAAAGATACCACCCTTAAAAAATCATCATTATGCTGAACGAGAGAGAAAGAAGGGATGAAGAGAATCAATATCGCATGGGACGCTTGGATCGGGAATGGGATTGGAATGTAATGGCCCCAAGTTACCCGAGCCTGTTCAGACAATGAGGTGAGACACCCAAGACCCGAGACCTGAGTAGCCGCGTACACTTGCGATCGTGCTCGCGATATATTCATGAGAAAACTTCGTCGAAGCTGCTTTAGTCGTCCATTCGGGTTTCGTTTTCGACACTCGCCATAAAAACCGACAACAGTAACGTAGCCGAAATTTTCCGGGGTTGGGAGAGAACAAAGTAAGATTTTCAAGGGAGAAAAAGTTGAAAATTGAGGTAATTTTAAAGATAGCCGATATTAGAGGACTATTTTATAAAAATGAAGGTAAAATTACTGCTTGAGCGAAAATTTTTCGAAAAAAAAAGTGTTTTAAAGGCGAAAAATTGCTTATTTTTGCATATTTTACGTTCAATTTCAGTTTCAGGTTCCTTTTTTTTTTGGGGGGGGGGGTATTTATCCCCATTGCGCTCCCTCCCCCTTTGGCTACTTTATACTGCCTTGTATACATTTTCACATTATAGGTATACTGTGTGTATCCTGAAGCCCCCCCTGGTAAACAGTTAGCACCCCCTCCGCAGATGGCCAGCTATGGGCCTGAAGTAAAAACATATACAGTAGACTCCGGATTATCCGACTTTCGGGTTATCCGAGTTCAATTTATCCGACCCTACCCTCCGACTTATCCGACCTACTGAGGTCGGTTAATCCGAATTTCTACATGAGACATCTAATTTTTGATTTTGGAATGTATGTAAATACATTACATACGTTGTTCAACCGGCGCGACAGCGCGGCGTTGCGAAATTACGCGGCCAAAAAAAGAATCGCGTTTAAAAAAAAAAAAAAAAAAAAAACTTTGGTCACCGACGATTAAAAAATTATAATTGTGATTTATTATTACATACCCAAGTATCGTTTTTTCACTTATTTATTCAATTTTCTAAAGAAACTATTTCTTTTTAAATTTTGTGCACGTTATTTCTATATTGAAAATATTCATTTCGGATTATCCGACCTTTTCCGGCATCTGACCAACCTTCAGCCCCGATTAGGTCGGAAAACCCGGAGTATACTGTACATATGGTTTGAGGAGCCAAACAAGAATCTTTTGAACGGCCGGCCGACCGGCCAGGGGCAGTTTTTCCCTACCCTCCCTCACCAATCCACCTCTAAAATAAGTAGTAACTAAATATTACAATAAATGACATATAGATATGACATAACTTACCAATAAATAATTACAGCCTAATTACGAGTACTTTTCGGCTCTATCATGCATTTGAATCCGCTTCATAAGTTTTAGACCGCACTAAACACCAACGAATATGAAATTCGAAATGAAACTGAAACCACTTCTAGACCCCAGGCAACATATCAAACATGATCACGATGAACGCAGTGTGCCAGTAACTTGTAGAGGCACCGACGCGACGGCGCCTTTTTAACTTACCATAACGCGGCTGGCGCAAAGGAAAAGATACGCACACAAAGTACACTACACAACCTTCGCGATTCTCTGTGTTTAACTGTGTGACAGAAAATTCTGTCATTACAATGAAATTCTGGCACCTTGTGTCAATGATTACTCCGGTGGGCGGAGTTATAGCTGTGACACAGGGTCTGACTCGATTTGGCTCAATTTGTCAGTGACAGAATGACAGAAATTGTGATTTTTCCGCAGCGGGTCATTACCTAAAATATGAATTTTGTTTTGTATCTTCTGATAGAAATCGGCATCAAGTGACGATGATCCTTTCCGTCTCTTGTTAATGTGTCCCTTTTCCATACTGTAAAATATGATCATGTTTGTGCACGATACATATAATTTGCCTAAATTGCGTATTATTTGCAATTAATTTTCTAAAATTATTTCATTTAGTTGTACCGAAACCCGAATCATCGGAAATACAAACAAAAGCTTCAGTGACTGGTGAAGGTTGGTTATTAATTTTGTATTTATACGGACAATGCGGATCATTGTCAGATGGAAGCGGCATCTTTGATCACTTACGGACCTTCTCTTTGTAATTACTGTAAATTACTTGAATTATTTATATTTCATCTAGGTAGACCAACATCGCCAATGAAAAAAGAGATATGGAATTGGAGTGATCGTGGTTCGTGATTAATAATCAATTATTATTCTATGGGCTAGTATATATAGAAACAGAATAAGAGGAGTAACGGGCCCTTTTATCCTATTTACATCTGTTTCAATTATCTTAAAATTTAACATGTATAAGTACATAAATAAGTCAAAATCCTCCCCTTATCATCATTACTACTATTATTAAGAAATGACTAGAGGTATAGGTATCAACAGAAGATTCAATTAGTTTTAATAGTTGGTCTTAAGTATTTGATTGAGCTAAAGTAAAAGCTGTTCTTGCATACCAAATTCACCTTCTCTTACATGAAACTCTTCGAGGTGAAATTTGAACAATTGTTTTGTATTTATACACATATTTGTATTTCGTTTTTTTTTTGTGGTTTGTGTGTGTATTTTGCACTATATTATCAAGGGCTTGAACTGAGCATCAAAACAAACTAAACTGTTTATGTTTCAGGACAAATCGAGTATTTTAAGAACGTTCATTTTGGAAAATCCGAATGTACGTTTTTGTGACATAACTATATATTCGGTAGAAATTTATTAAGTTGCATTTTTAAATCTGGAATGGCATGACCCGTGAAACGCAGAGCCGACGAAAAAATCGACTCTTTTGTCGACATTCCAAATCCATCACATTTCAGACACGACATTGTGATCGAATTCGATACCGTATTGACATCGACTGTTTAATCGAATTCTGTCTCGACATGGACTTTTATATCGAATTATGCATTGACATCGGCTACTGGATCGGGTTATGCACCGACCTCGATGTAGAATCCGGTTCAAAAGTCGATGCCAATACAGTAGCCCGACTTTTGTATCGAAGTCGAGTATCGAATTTGACCAGAAGATTTTGCGATGGAAACGAGATGGATTTGGTCCTGGTGTCAACACTTGTTTCACGGGAAGACATAGTTAATAAATGTTCAAAAAAATAGTGTGGAAAAGGGCTAACTTTATGGTTGGATTACAGACACTTTCTTGAAGACAGTCCATGTGTTAGTTAAATATATTCAGAGGTTGAACGATTTGCATGACTACATTAGGGACTTTATAAATGCAAAAAAAATGCGATTAGCACCTAAGAAAAGTAAATCGAAGAAGTTTGAAACTGATGATGAAGGTGCTCACGACGAAAAACACGTAGAAGCTGGATCAGGATCTACGAACGTCGTTGGTGACATAAATATTCGTGATGATCAAGGGACCGAACCAAGAATTTCTGAAACCGGTGGTGATGTGGATGTTCGGAAAGGAGAAGAGACAGAATCAGGAATTTCTGCCACCGCTAGTGGTGAAGATGTCAGTAACCAAGAGTCAGAATCAGAGACATTGAGTACTGTTGACGAAGAAGACACTAGAAGACAAGCAGGTAAGACAGCTGAGTCAGGAGCGAGCAATCTTCGTTTGTGATCAAATAGGTACCCATGCCTGACTTACGCAATGGAAACGTTCACTGATTTCCTCGGCTGCAAAGTAGGCACCAGTGAAGCTCTCCAATTGAAATAAATTTATTTATCTTGACTCCCAATATTCTCAACCATCAAAACTGCCGAGCTGTATTCTGCTTCACAGACAGTACTACGTGCACAATAATTCAATAATACCCAGCTGTTAAAGGAGCAATGATGGACACGAGAACAGCTGGGTATCAAAACTGACTCCCTTATTTTTAAATTTGTTGAAAAATTAGAACAACTTCCCCTACTTTTACAGATCTGCAAATTTATTTGGAGTCGTATGACATGATTCATGATGAGAAGTTCGTGGCTCAAGGTAGATATCTGAAAGACTACTTCGTTCAAATAGAAATTGGTACGTATACGTATATACTTCTGTGTAACTAACTCTGAAGCGGGATCACCGCATTCAGTTTTAGCCAGGGCAATCAGAGCATTGCCCTGGTTGACCAACCTGTTTGCCCTGGCTGGCAAAAAAAAAGACCCTTATTATCTGGCAACGCTGAGCTGATGCTCAGCACTAACGTCATGCTTCACAACTTCGAAACTACGATGCTTCCGAAGATTAATGATCACTATTCGTGATAAAGTGCATCAACAATCAATAATTCCATGAAGTGAACGTCGCGACTTGTGTGTTTGTATTCAAATTTGATATTAATTTAAACTTGAATCAAAAATTAAAGCTTCCTAATCCTGCGATTTACCAAACTGAAAAGAACTTGAAAAACATCAGTACCACTATGGAGGCGTGATTGAAAAGTTCTTCATCAAAATCGAGAGAAAATATCGGCAAGCAGGACGTGAATATTTCATATAATTTTTTCCTCAAAATTCTTCACAGTCTCTTGTTTCTGAAATGAGTGAAAATGAATATTTTCACTTTTTCTTTTTTGGAGCTACTTAATACAAAATAAAATAAAATGAAAATAATAATGGGGAGAGGCAGGGGGATGACTGAATAAATATTAAAAAATGTTGAAATATTGCCCTGCCTCCAATGTCATTTGTCCTGGCTGAAATGCAAGGCTGGCTACGGGCCTGCACTGCACTAAATTATTGTCTGGGATTGCAATGACATATTGTACAGAGTATTATCCTGCTGTCTCTATAGGAGGTATCATAAATAAATATTACATCCTTTTCGAATTTGTTATTGTCGGGGGGTGGACAAGATTGGCGAGAAACCGCGGCACATGGAAGGAGATGGTGGAAACCTATGCCCTCAAATGGGCGGGATAGCTGGCTGTAGCACACCTACCAAAGGTTGTATAAATAAATAAAAAAATAAAAAAATCTATTTACTTCAAAGTGTTTTTGCGCCTAAACACCTTTAGAAAGCCTTTGATACGGTTGAACATGCATACCTGTGGTCAGCTTTAAAGGCATAAGGAGTTGAACCAAAAGTTACATGGCTAATACAAAAACTGTACGGAAACTCTCGAGCATATGTGAAAACCGATAGGAAAGAACACGAATTTAAGATAGACAGAGGAGTGAGGTAGGGGGATTCTCTCTTCCCTAATCTTTTCAACTATGTGCCAGAACAGATATTTAGGGAAACGGGCTGAGAAAAAAAGGGAACAAAAATTGATGGAGAATATTTGTGTACTTTGAGATTTGCTGAAAACGTGGTAATAATTGCCGACTAGGTCGGAGAGGTGGTGCAGCTGGGTCAGGAATTAGCAATGATAGGTAAAAAAAAGCAGGATTTAAAATAAATGATAATAAAACAAAAATAGTATCAAATGGGAAGAAAGAAAAAATATTTATAGAGGGAAATGAAATAGAATGGGCAGAAGAAATTGAATATTTAGGACAATCAATATCATTTGAAAATGGAAGGGGGAAAGAAATAAGTAAAAGAATTCAACAAGGATGGAAAAGTTACTGGAGTTTAAAGTCAGTTTTATAAAAGTAAAAAAGTGTACTTGAAAAATGAAAACTAAGACATGGGATAGCTGCACATAACCAGTGTAGACGTATGGCACCCAGACTTAGGAATTAACTAAAAGAAGGACGCAGAGATTACAAAACACGCAGATAGCGATGGAAATGAGCATTTTGGGCATAAAAAGGAGGGAAAGAAATAAAAACGAAATCATAAGAGAAAAATCGGGAATGGTGCAAAAAATTGAAATGAATCTATGGTGGCCACATCGCGCGACAAACTTTGGATAGGTGGGGTAACAAAGCGGAAGTCTGAACGTCATGCGATGTAAAAAGATCGAGGGGAAGGCCGTTGACAAGATGAAGGGACGAGATAGGCCTTCCAGGGCGAAGAAAAGATGCCAATTGCAATAGTTGGGCTCCGTATGGAGAAGCCTTTGCCCGAAAAGGGGCCGAAACAAAGGAGAAGGGGACTTTTCCCCGTTTACAAATAGTAAAATTTAAGATACACGTTCATAAATAAAAAGGCTGTAATAAATAAAAAAATACTTACACCAAAATATTTGCTCCTAAACAGCATGTGTTCTCAGCATGGAACGGTATTATAACTATGATTACCAATAATTTGAGACATTCAAATCAAAATTTCCATAATTTTATTCAAAATAAAACCATCTAATTGACTTCTCATGTGTTAGACGGAGGTCCATTTGACATACACGGGGACATTGATGATTTTCGAGCCGAAGACGCTAACGGTGAGGATGAAGTCGAAACTGATCGTCTCCAAATAACTGCGGAAGTGTTCACATGGAAAAACGCATGGAAAGTTATCAAAATCGGTGATAAAGAAGACTGTAAACGTAAGAATTATTTGTACTTGAATTTACTAAGTAATAAGAAGACAACATATGTTGACAGAAATGGGAGGGTTCTCCTATTCATCCCCCTTTCTTCTCACCACCACTACTGCCACCAACACCACCATACAAACAAATTATTCAGAGCGTTTCGCGAATTAGTTCACCTATTTCTTTTTTATAAGGTGTGGTCGGTTCGAAAAGGGTCAATCAGACATTTTCAAAAACAGAGGCCTAGTTCATTTTGAAATGGAAATATTTTTCCTCCCTTAAAGAAAACCGTGACGTTCCATCTGATTCGGAATTTCGAGCGGAAAAATATCGAAAAACGAGTTTGAAGATTCAAACTGTGAAAATACAGCTACGATTCGCAATTTGAAAAAATTTAACATGCGTGTTTATTATTTGAGAGGCAACTTAATTTCTACAAATAAATTTATTAAATTGATGTATTATTCTTAGAAGAACCGTGATATTCTATTCTTACGTCCACGAGGCAGATGAACTGGTATTAAGGTTTATATTTTCAATTAATTAACCCAAATTCGTCTGGTTCCCGATCGGTCGTCAGCGACAGTTATTTCGACACTATCGATCTTGCTCATTTCGACTGAAATATCGGCAGTTCGGCCGAAATTACAACCAATCAGAAGTCAGCATTTTGTATCGGAAACGCCCCGTCTGTCGACAGAAGTTCAGAAGTTCGATACTTTCTCGACAATTTTTCGACAGTTCGACAATTTTCGATTCGATGTTTCGATTGTTTGTTCGACAGCATTTCGACATTTCGGCTATTCCTTCGATACTATTTCGGCGTCTTTTTTTCGACATTCCGACGGCGCGTTTGACAATATTTCGATAGTTTGGCCATTCCTTCGATAATATTTCGGCGTTTTTTCGACAGGGCGTTCGACACTATTTCGATATTTTCTCACCCTAGAAATTAATCCCTCCTCCCTTTTCGTCCAGGGATCCTTTCATAGGCGCAACCTGGGGGAGGTACGGGCCATAGCCCCTCCCTTAAAAGACCTGAGCAAGGAATTTTAAGCTAAAAATTACAAGCTGAGTATTTCATTTTTCATTTACCCACCCCATTCTCCCAATTTGTACTGGCTGAGCGCGTTCTCTCTCATTTTTACTATTAATAGATATGTGTCCTTCACTTCTGTGAACCTGAAGCATTTCTTTTCAGAGTAGGTATAAATGTTTCGCGTCAGACAGACGGATTATTAAAGTCATTCGAATACTGGAAAGAATAGAAAATTCAGAATTTCACCTATATATATTTTTGAGAAAATTGAAAACATTTTTTTATAAATTATTACACATGCGAAGCGTGATACACTGCGTACTGTGGAAGTATTCCGCCGTCCATATACCGAGAGTAATCACCGTCGGAGCCACATCTAGAAGAAAGTGTAAGATTTCAATGCTAAGTTACTGAAATATTAAGTATTCACACCACGAGTTAAGGTCTATATCCTAAATATATTCAAAATAGATAAATATACAATCTAATTTTGCGACCTCTGAAAGGATCTACAGAGAAAACAATAACGTTCGATTAATAGAAAATTGCGAAAGCATCATCATAGATTTTATGGTATAAGAAAAAGGGAAAAAAATGTCGAGGGCTGGTCTCGTGAAAAAAAAATAAAATAAAGGTACCCATTCATGTCCTTATACCTGTATTGTGTTTCGAACAAACGTTTTTGCAAAAATCTAATTTTCTTCAAATAGGTTTCATACAGGGGCGGAAATAGAGCGATTTTTTTTTTTTTTGGGGGGGGGGGGGCTGAAGCCCCAGTGCCTAAAATCTTCTATACACATAAACATGAATATATGTCTGTCTGTCTGTCTGTCTGTGTATGTCCTTCATATTTCCATGGAAATTTCTATAAACAACACAGCTGCAGACTTTACTACACTGTTCATCTGATCGCCATGAAACTTTGGGAAGTTGTTATCAAACTTTGGGAAGTTGTTCAATGCACTCCCGCGAAGGTTTGGGGGCAGTAGTGAGGGGTGTGCTCCCCCGACACGCTCCTGTTACTATGACATCATCTGAGTATATCTGAGCGAAAACTGTGCCAATTAGTGGTGGTTGACATTTCCATGGAAATTTCTTTTAACAACACAGCTGCAAACTGCACGTGTCTCCTGCAGTGACATATATGTATTGTAACATTTCTGGTTTTCTTCTGAATTTGTAGAAAAATCTATAGTCATTATTACGTGGAATGTAAGGAGCAAACTGTGGATTTACGTAGGTATTTTCTTGTGACTAATGCATTGGAAAAAAAGGTTCTCAAACAGCTTTGAACTTTGTAGTTTACTTGCTTTGGGCACTCACACACATCTACCTTGGGTCTTTTTCGTTATCAGTGGGATCACGATTGGTCTCCTCTACACTCTTTATCCCTTGAAATTGGAGGGCGATAATACTGAACTCACTTAAACCAACTTACTTTAGCCAACTCACTTAAGCCCACGGTCAAGGGTAATAAAAATCCAAAAAAATCATAGCCTCCCCCCCCCCAAACAAAAATAATTAATAAATAAAAAAACTACAAAAAGGTAGATTTTTCACTGTAATATTTCCTTTGTAAGAAGAAAAAAAAGAAAGAAAAAAAAGCAGCATGACATCACAAACGATAATAGCGATACTCGTATAGTTTTATATTTTTCACTTAGGGGGGACAATTTCGAAACTGGAGGGCTTATCCCCCTAGCCCCCCTATATTTCCGCCTCCGTTTTATGCCGAAAATAGAAATTGAACAAAATACTGAAAATCCAAGAAGGTGATGCGTTGTTTTCAATTACAGAAAAATTTTCCCTTCATTCTCGACAAAAAATTTGACTTCGGTTTCCGAGCGTCGATCCTACCCACAAGTATGCTATGAAATGTCAATTCCTCTATGTACATATAATTATCAAGTTTCAAGAAATTTAGTGAGTCGTGCCCAATTCAAACAAAAATTGCAGTCCTGGTCATTATGACAGAGTTTTCCAATTCTAAGTCCTTTGTTCTCTCTCTCAAGGTATAATTTACTAACTTTTAAATTTTTAAATGACCATGATTGAAAATGAATAACTTTAAATGACTTCATGACCTTTTTTCAAAATAAATGACTTTCAATGTCTTAAATGACAGTTAGAACCCTGTTCATATATGAATGGGGAATTCAGGCGTCAGAATAATGATGTAGGAAAGGATTTCATCGCTAAAATTATTAATGAGATAATACGACTCGAGCATACACTCTATCATATGTATCATTTAAAGATTGCATCGGCGATGTTAAATTCATAATGGTAGATGTACAATGACAAGGAATTCCATTCCATTCCTAATTCTCATTCAAGCTGCTGCTAGTCATCGCGCGGGGTTACAGACAATAAGGTTTTGCCCCACTCAAGAAAAACAGAATTTTCTGTGTTGTACAGCACCAGATTTACCTACAGGCACTCCAACAAGCACCAGCTCGGAGCGGCCAATTTTGAGAGGCAGCCGAATTTTGAGCATTTTTGTTTTCAGCACATTTTGGTGGGTCACCAGCCAGACACGGTGCTGTAAATAAAAAACTACTGAACAAATACAAAAAAATTTCCAGCTAGGTGCCTGGGAGCCCAAGTGCTTGTAAGCGACTTTAATCTTAATCCGGCTTCATGATTTCCACAATAATGCTATTGAAAAAATTAATAGAATCCCAATCCGATCTCTACTTAGTCTACCTAATTAAAATAATCAAACAGGAATAGGTATAGGAAATGATAACTAATTGATAATTAGTGATGACGGGAACACATGTGGCATCAGTTACTGTGTACATTCTTGAACAAAATTTGCGAGTACAGGGTGTCCCAAAAGAATGTGCATAGCCAAGAGGGGGGGGGGGCGAAGAGGAAAACCTGAAATTGAACGTAAAAATATGCAAGAATGAGCAATTTTTCGCCTTTAAAACACGTGTTTTTTTTAAATTTTGCTTGAGCAGTAATTTTACCTTCATTTTTTATAAAATAGTCCCCTAATACATATTATATTGGCAATTTTCAAAAAATACCACAATCTTCGACTTTTTTCCCCCTTGAAAGTCTTACTCCCCCCCTCCCCTTGAGAAAATCCTGACTACAACATTGCCCAAAAGTCAGGTTCCAATTTTGCTCGGTACACTAGACATACTGCCTGATTTTCGCCCGTCTTCATGCGTCTCGAGACCAGACTCTCAATGTGACCACGGCAGACACACGGACCATTTTTGTGTACCTTCTTGCCGTTCTGCAAACTGTGCAGTTCGCGGGTTTAGTTGCTGAAATTGAAATGATCAGATAGTGGGACCAGACTTCTAGGACACCCCTCTCACTCTGAAACAGTCTACTGTTTCCAAGATGTACCCAATTGATATACTTTGATCGACGTATCATCTTATAATTCGCTTACAAATTATATCCTCCTTCGATGTGGAGAAGAATTTCGAGTTCAAGGAATAACTGAATACAGCTTCAAGCTTTGACTGGAAAATTCCTGGTTCTACAATGTAAAACTAGAAATGCACAGACGCAAAATTAGGTACATACATTTTAATGAAAAAACATAGGGTCTGAGGGGTCAAGCAAAAACTGTTTAAACGGCCGGTGGACTGGCTAGGGGCAATTTTTCCCCTATCCTCCCTCATTGATCCACTCCTAGAATAATTAGTAACTGAATATTCCATTAAATGACAAAAATGTGACATAACTTACCGATAAATAACAGTGCATGCAAATCCGCTTCACGAATATTAAACCACTGAACCACTCAGCGACGCATGAAATTTTAACTGAAACCACTTATTCCGCACTTCCAGACTCCGGAGTCGAGATAACACACTCGTACCTATTACCGAACAGGATCGTGGGAATATTCGCAAACGTGTAAAGGCGCCGACGCGACGACAACCTTCAAAGCTCAATTCTTTTGCACATCACTATGCGGCTGACGAATATTCGATGATCAGCCTAACTTCGGACACTGTTCGATAGTAATTCGACAGCAATCAAATTTACTCGTTCCACTCAGTCGAACTTCCGACACTGTTCGACAATAATTCGACAGCAATCAAATTTATTCGTCCCGCCCCTTTATTTTCAGCCAATTAGAAAGCTTTAGTCGAAGATTTCGATAGTTCGACACATGTCGAACTGTCGAACGACACTAATTTTGTCAGATCGGGAATTTCTTTTCCAGGAGGCCGGTTTAACATTACCAAATAAATTAAATAAGTTACGGCAAGTAGGTTAATTGTGGGAAATTTATTTTGAAAATTCAGTTTGAATTTGACCAGATTCGAGCTTCAGAGTCAAATATAACCCCTTTAAATGGGCAAAGTTAACTTGACTTAGAGAATTTGAAAAGGTATGAGGTTTTTTTTCGAATTGAAAATCCAATCAGATTTTTTATTCAACCCCGATTTGAGGCCATAATTAGCTTCCGTCTTTCTCCGTTCTACGGGTTTTCCGGGTCACTCATTTCAAATTAGATTTTTATAACCTCTCTGACTTTGACTTCTTAAATTGGAAAATAAAAAATTGATGTATCTGAGAAATTGACTGGATGTTCTTGGGACCATTGAGCTTAAACAAGCTTTAACAGTTTTTTCCGAATAAATAACTCGAAGGAAACCTGATGTCGACAGCCTGTTCGATTTCTCATTGTCAGCCAGTTTGGCTCACATTTGAAGAGGTTGTTATTTGGACTTTGGAGTTCGTTCAGATTTCAATAAGGTAAACTATCGAAATGACGAAACTAGAGAGCAACATTTGGCATTTATCAAGAAGAAAAAGAAAACCGTCTCTTCCCTTTTCTGATGAAAAGAACTTCATCTATTTATCTTTTTTTTTTTTTTTTTTTTTTTTTTTTTTTTAATGAGTGGCTTATTGAATGGGGAAGAAGAATACAGTCTCTTTCCCTTCCTCAGTTTAATTATACATTTACTTTCTTATTTGTCGACGCTCCACATTCCGATGATTCATGTCAGCCATACATACATTTCTTATGCGAGTATAATACAAAAAAATTTTTTTTTGGAATTGTGAAGAAAATAAAAGGCTTCTTACCTTCGTAAAAGAAAATGGTTCTTTTCATGTTCTCGTGAGACAGGCATAAAGTGGCCTTCTGGTCAGAACAGAAGTCGTCTTCAGAGGTTAACTTGGAATCAAATTAAAAATCTGACCAAATTTTCGAAATTATAAACACTAGGAAACCCACATGTCGATATTTTGTTCGATTTTTCAAGTCAAACCAGTTTTTCCTGTTCAAAAAAAAATCAAATTTGAACTTTCGAACAAAATCTGGGTATGACATGGAAACACCTTATTTTGTTACTTGGTTCAAATTTTCAGTAAAGTCAAATTAGTCCTTCAACTGGGAGAGGGAAAACGAAATTGGGATCTCAGTCGGGGCCAGTTCAAAATCTGATTAAAATTTCAAACTACCTAAAAACCTTATTCCTTCAACACATCGTTAGATTTTTCAAATGAGGCCAATTTTGCGCATTAAGAATAAGTCAGATTGGAATTTTGGAACACACAAAGTGGCAGATTAAGAATATCATGGAATTTTCAAGCTCAGCAACCCAAGAAAACCCTAATCCAATACCCTGCTTCATTTATTTTTTGGCAAAGTCAAACTAGTTCTTAAGAGAAGTCAAATTTAGGGTCCACATCTGAGTCCGATAGAAAATCTGATTGCATTTACGAACCCCGCAATCAAAAATACCCTTATTTTGATAGTTTTTAATATATTTCCATTTGAAGTTCCAAGGTTGGTGGCACGTCGCAGCCCCCTTCGGAGTGTATGAGAAAATGTTTTCAACTTGATAATATTATGATCTATACCGTAGTCCTTGAGTATGTTTATTTAATTGTCTCTCCTTGTACTAACAACTTGAATTATTTACGGCGAATTGAGTATGCAATTCTATTCATATTTATAAATACATGCTGCTTGTGGCTGGTTTTCTGGCAGAAGATTCGAAAGAAAAAAATTATTCCAAGCTGATTACAAAAGCCCTCGTCCCTTTGACCTGGGCTTCTGATATCACAGTGGGAGCCTGTGTTGCCAGATCTGGTCCAAATGGACAACATTTAGGGATTTGGAAAATGTTTGAAGTATTCTAGTCCATTTTCTGGTCCATTTAACATTCCTGTTCTTTTTCTAATTTTGTAAATATTTATATCGCAAACAAAATTTGTTCTTTTCTTTCGCTGCAACATAAATTACTACCTTTTCACACCTCTGGGCTGTGGACGGAAGAAGTCTGGAAGTCAACAAAAGTAGCGTGCCGGGTAAGCAAAGACTGTTCTATAAGCCATAACTGTGTTGGAGGACTTGTGTCCCATACTATCGCCAACTTTATCAATCTTTATCATTGGAGGATGCCCCCCAATTTGTCCAAAGACTATTCGTCCGAAGTTTTTTCGTCCACGGGACATTTCGTCCGCAGCTATTTTCGCCCGAAATGTTTTCCCATAAAAAGTAAAATTTTTATTGCAAGCACCATCATTACAAGGTATGCTTAGTCAAATTCTTAAATTTTCCAACATTACACAATAAATTTTACAAAGCTAATCTTCGGGGATTTTTTTTTACTTTGTTTCCTATTGCACGAAGGTACACTACAATTTCATCTCTCTCCTTATACTCACTATACTTTCGCACAATTCCATCGATTACATCTTGATGGGTAACATACTTCTTCTTTATTGGATACGTGACTTTGGTATGGCCTCCTTGAAGTTGGGTCATGACAAGCTAATTAGATTTGTAGGCGTAAATGAGGCGAGTAAGGCAAGTCAACTGGAGACAACTAAAAGAAATTTAATTAAAAAGAACAATAGCTACTTATATCAACTAAATCCTTAAACTAAACTCCTACTATCCTACTGCAGCATTTGACCAACACAGCACCTGTAAGAGAAAAACACAGTTGAGCACCTTCTTCCAACTGGGACTCCTAAGACTATTTTCGGCACCAGACTGCACACCCCTTCTCTCGCCAGGCTGGCTCCATTCATTCTCATCCTCCGCTCTAGTTGGAACCGCACTTGTGCCAGGCACACCAAGCGCTCCTATCACTGCCAGGGAACCACCACCCTCTCGCGCCCTCCGAGCAGGGTTGATCAGACTCCTAGCTCGGGTCTGCGATCCGGGGGCAGGCCCCTGCCCTATTGGAACCACAATCCTTCTGCCGGCTAGACTCTGGCAACGTCCCGGGCCACATGCCTCACGGGACTCCACGTGCCAACCCGTTGCACACTGCCTCGTCCGGCGATCTGTGTACACGGCTTTCCCTAGGCGCCTCAGCGCGCCACGACCACATGATACACTGCCTCATCCGGCGTCTGTGTACATGTCTATCCCATGCGCCACAATGCGCTGCATCGCAAGTACTGCCTCGCGCAACCCACGGTACCTGCTTCAGGCAACAAGACGTGCACTGCCTCCTCCGGCGATCTGTGCACGGCACCAAGATACCTAAGGCCTCTTCAGTTACTCACTATCAATCCTGATGGAAAATGTATCCTCATTTCCGAGCAAGCATCTTTTCCTCGTCAGTTCTCATGACTAGCCTATTCTTTTCTACCAATCTGGTGCCAACTTAATACTAGACTAAATTACAATATCTACTCTATAACTAGGTTAAGCTCAGTACGGCGTGCCCCGTGAGCAACCCACATATACTCAGTGAATTACTCACCAGTAAAAATTATCCAAGAAACACTTCGCACAACTCCGAACTTCACGATTTCGCGTATTTCGCACAACACCGCTCTAAACAGTACCTGTAGCTAATGCCCGTCGTGTTTCGCGACCGGGGCTCTGCTCATCAGCTACCCTTAACACAAAGGCAGTTTCAAACCTCCCTACCTACCTAATAATGTCACCGAGTCAACTACCTTGATCACTATACAACCGGATGCACGACACAATAGCCGTTGGCCGGCCGTAGCGATGACTTTACAAACTCCAGGGTTTCGCAAACCTATTTTAGTAGGGCTTCTCCGTAACTAACTATACAGAATCGCATTATCTGACTTTTACTTACGAAAATATTCTCCTGGACCACAGATTTCTGATCGAAATGCTGTCAGCATTGCATTTCCTTCATCACAAAGAAAACACTAAACGGATATAAAAATTCGGACGAAAAAAATTGGACGAAACGCGTCGTGGGTGAAATGCCGTTGGACGAAAAGTCGTGGATCAAATGTCTGTCGACGAAATTTCTTGGACAAAAATACGTTGGGCAAAATATTGTTGGACAAAGTGTCGAGGTACCCGTTGGAGACACTAGCGTTCCTAGCTACAGTTTGATTACCTATTATTTGAATTTGGCCCATTTGGTCTAATTTTTGCAAAGTGCATATAGCAACACTGCTCTTTTGGGAATGTTTTGGTCCTCTATGGTAAAACCATGTTTCGCGATTTTTTCTCTTTGGTCTTTTTTTTCATGATGACCTGGTCATTTTAAAGAACTGAATCTGGTAACACGTGGATCTCTATCTGACTTAGCAAATATGTTGAACTTTTTTTGGTTTGTTTGCAAAAGTATCCTCTCGAAATCAAATCCTGCGCACGTCCTTGCCCTCGAAACAAATGTCGACAGAAGAGATACGTTACTTTTTTGACTGAATATTATGGTCGAATTTGATATACAATACGATGCAAAAGTCAAGTTATCATATCGATATCGTTTCTTCGATCGAATTCCACATCAATTTCGATAGAGAATTCTATCCACAAGCCGATGTTTGCATGGTAACTCGACTTTTCATATCAACTTCAACCATGATTTCAAGTTTTAAAAAGTGACATATTTTGAATTTCGACGCAAGAGTCAACTTTACATAAACCATGTTTCAAGAGATGTAATTATGTTATGTTGTATAGGTATATCAAATACATTAACTACAGATACCAGTAGTGAAAAACCTTCGAGTAAGTACAGAAGTTACCAATTTACCAATTTTTCGTGTCATATATTCTACTGTTGGTCGATTTTTTTCTTCTGGATATTTCTTTAAATTGAATCGGCAAGCTACTGTACTGTCCTACTCTATTTACCACATGCCAACTGATTTTTTTATTTATTTTTAGAATTTGCAAATATGCATCCGTTCAAATTGTTGTCACTTTTGGAAGAATATCGTATGGCCATGTTGTATAGATTTGAAAGGCAAGTTCCCACGATTGGATACCCTATCATTCTACCAGAGAAAGGTTTCTCTTACCCAGTCATCGAGTTTGTGTGGAATAAAGACAACGAAGATGAACCTGACTTCAAGTTTAATATAAAAAACTAATGTACTTTAGTATCTATGGTATTCCTTATCTAGTATTATAAATTTATTTATAAGTTAGTTAGATAGTGGGTTGTTTTTATAGTGTTTTAATAATTAAAGATAACTTTCTAAGATAATTTAAGTAAATGAAAGAAATTTTTATGTGTGTGAGCGACTGGTTAATAAAATTATACCGATGCATTTTTCTTGTTATTAGTACACGCGACAGCAGATTATTTCGCTGGACTCAAGAAATGAGTAACGTGAGATTGAGGTTAACTTTGCAATTTGTTTTTACACGTGTAGTATGAGGAAGCAATGTGAATTTTGAAATTTCAATGTAATGTCATTGGTAATGAGGTAACATCTAAAAACGTTCAAGAAAGAAAAAAAAAAACAAGAAAAAAAACACATATCTATGACTTATGTTGAAAGATTTAATATTTTCTTCATACCTCAGAAGGCAATTTCGAATCTTTACCTCAGAAAGAACTTTCAAATCTTTATGAGAATCAGGTGCTCAAGAGTAAAATGGTTTTGAAAATTGAAATAAACGCAGAAGAGTATTCAAGAAGCCTGAGCCAGTCTACGAGAGTTTCACCAAGTTTTACAATATGTTGAAGAGTTTTAGAAGATCGCAATCAAGTATTTTAGAGTCTCCAACACTCCTGTTTATGTTTTGCCTAAGAGCTGTAGATGAAGATACATGATAGGAACGATATAATTCAGTGATCATACATGCGGCGACCCTCTCCTTTCGAACGCAATATGTTTTTGTATAAATTGTCCTGCCTGGCTACTTTTTCTACGTAGCAGGATGCGAACGTCTAACAAACGTCTTTTGTCTCCGGCATTCCTATACTTTCTATACGCGATCTTTTCAAAACCGCGTTCTTCATCTTATTATTATTCGAATGGCTTACTCTTTAGTTTAGATACACAGTTTACGGTTAACACGCATGCAGATCTAATTGTACTATCGATCGTTCAATACACGCAACTTTTCTACTTTCTCGTTTTTTTTGTTGTTTTTTTTTGTTTGTTTTTTTCAAATACCCTCGCTGTGGTTCAAACTTGAAAATTTTCTCGTAGAATTTTCGAAAAACCAGTATACAAATTGTTTTGATAAGCAAACATATGTACTAGAACTATAGCTTTGTGCAAAATCCAAAATCACAAAATCATTACAAGTCATGAAACCACAGAAATTCTTAAAAATAATTTAAATCATACGTTTGATTTTAAAATCAGTTTAGAAATGATCATTGATTTTCAAATCAGAAAAATTAATCATAATAATTTCAATTTTGAAAACGGGATTTCGTGTTTACGTGTGCGTTAGAAGAATCATGATAGGGGACACAAGAACATGAAAAATTTAGGTTGAATTTGACCTAGATCTGAAATTCTTGGCTTCAATTTATTCATATCTATTTTTTTTTTTTTCTGGAAGGATCTGACTGAAAGACGATCTATTTTTTTTCTGACAATCTAACCTAAAGATCATCTATTTTTTTTCATGATCTTATTATGAACGACCGTTTTGCCTCTAGGGAAAGGTCAAAAAGGAGTTCATCAAAATGGAGATTTAAAATAAGAACACAGGAAACAAACCGTCGAAATAGGAGTTTTTTAGGTCACTGGTGGCCCCCATACATTCCGTCAGATTTTTGACCAAGCTCCGGTTTGGACGCAAAAATAAAAATTTCCCTCTTTGTAAGCAAAAATGACTTGACAAAGCAAAAGAATTATCTTAATTAGAAAGCTTGTGTGAAGTTAAATACTAATATATTTTGGTGGAAATGTGAATTTATACCGTTTCCCGTTTTTCAATAAGTAAAAAAGAAATTATTATAACGAGTAGGTACAATTTATTTATCTAAGCAGATCTTATTTTTCTGATTCGAATATTACATCGACGTTTAAGATGTAACCTCAGCTAGGTTTCCCAAAATTCAAATTTTATAGTAAAAATAACGATTTTACAATATTTCTTTTACGTGTACTTCAAGCGCATTATTATGAAGCTTAAATGACTTATACCACAAATTTCTTTTGAAAAAAAAAAAATCAGAAATTTTCCAACTCGAGGTCATATAAGGGTTCGCAGAGTAAAACTTGAAATAAGTACATAATACTAAAGGGTTCAGAAAATTATTTTTAAAAAAAGTGTCGAAATAGGAACTATTTTTGCTGTTTTAGAAAGTTTTGATTTGACTCTAACTGAGCACCCCGATGCGCATCAGTTACCCGCGGAAAAGCTACCCATTTGCAACCCTCAGTTACCTTCTGATTACTCAGAAACCCGTCAGTTCCCTTGGTTCCCTTGGTTCCCCTTTAGTTATCTGGGTAACTATTGGGGTTTAGTTACCCTCTAGTTACCCGCGGAAAAGTTACCCAGTTATCCTCAGATTACCCAGAAACTCATCAATAACCCTTGGTTTCCCTTTTGTTACCCGGGTAACTGGCGGGATTTTGCACATATGAAATCAGAAAAAAAATAACGAATGTAATATTCAAAATCAGCAACCAAAAAAATATTTTGTTGTTTTTTTCAACGTTACCTATAAGTTTGAAGTTTCGATTTTCCTACATTTTTTTTATTCCACTAATTTTGTTCATTTGGAAATTTCTTTGCTTAACGCAGTATTTGATCCTCCTTTTGCAAATTGTGTTTCGCAGATTTGTGTAAAGGTAATTAGAGCTTCAATTTTTTTATTCTTCTTAAAATAAAAAAAAATTAAAAAATAACTCAAAACATAAAATGGAACAATTCGAAAAAAAAGTATTTTCCCTTGTAAAATTTAAATTTAGTAGCCCGTATCCCAAACTGAGTAATGGTACAATATTCAAAGTCCGCGACAAGGAAGACCCTTAATTCCGACCGAAATCTTCCTTGATTTTCTAGGTTGAGTCAGTTGTATCCATTTCAAGTATTTAGCCTTTTGATTCACTATGGGGCTAAGAGAGAAATGATTAAAATGTTACGGTATGAATATATATTTCTCTTATCTACCACAAACTTTCTAACCATATTCAAGAAAAGATTTTTCATTTAAACAAAAAGACTCTTTGAAAATTGTTACGTAATATTTGGACTTGAGGATTCAAATTGAGTTTGGCCACATCAAAAATTGGATACAATGATTCAGGTCAGCTACTGAAGCTCCAATTCAGATTTTCCAATTTTCTTCACTCTAAAACAGCTCTACTCATTTCGTGTCCTGACCCACTATGGTGGGGGAGGGAGAGAAGGAATAGAAGATGAAATCTTTTCTTAGATTTAAATTCCATTGTACATCGGTTTTCTGACAGTGGGCATGATATTAACATCGGTTCTGAAAGCAAAAACTAATCGCTAGTTTTCATTGTCAAGTGTAGATTTGAGAACTACGGTTACAAAATGTGACAGGTATTCGGAAGAAACGATCCAAAGACAAAAAATTATTTTGTTACTTCGTTCTATTTTTGTCTTCTCTTAAATTTAAATTTCAATTTTTGTACTGAAATAAAGACCGGATCGGAACTTCAAGAAATCAGCGACCCAGGTAGCCCATAAACCCTCATTCAAATTAAGTCAGTTCCACCAATTCGAAGGGTGGGATTTTCATTTTGGGGACTGAACTGAGGATGGATCAAGCAACTGTCTAGATACTTACATTGAGAAATGCAAAACATGAACAAATATGACTATTTGTTCGATATACAATATTTTCATGTTTGTGAACCCCATTTCTCGTTCGGAGAGGGGAAATTTTTAACTTCGCCAAGAGCTCAGAAATCTGTTTGATTCTCCTCTCAGCTGGTTACCTAATGGTAGTGATGTGCTTATTGCGGAAAAACCAAGATAAAACGTGTATTTACATTATTACAGAAAAAGTTGTATCCCCTATTATTATTGAATATCGGTTCTTTTGGTTTTTAACTCTAGCCCCCCCCCAGGCATTGGATTGGATCACAAGAAAAGGAGGTCAATTACCAGCATTTTGGTCTGCCCCCTTTTCTTCATAATTACCTTCTGGGGGTTCTGGGCAATACTAATTAAAAAAACCTTCAAGAATGTAATCTGATGACACTGATTATAATTTTGATTTTGAAATTTAAAACGATCATAATTTTAACCATTCTTCCGTGAAATGATTTTTTAATCTTTAATCGTGATTTTAAGGCTATTTCGAAATTATTTTAAAATTATGATTTTCAGTTATTCGGTTTTCGATGTTATCCATCCTTGTTAAGGACAGCTTGACCTCTCCGTCGAAGGATAGAACTTTTCTAGCGACTGCTCAGCATCTTCTAACAACGGCTAAGTGTATCCTGTCGATATCTGAGTGTTTTTTATCTGTGGAACAGCATGTCGGTGTGACCGGTGACCCAAGAATTAAAAAAAAATAAATAAAAATAAAAGATAAAACAAAGAAAAAGAAAACCAGTTTTTTTTTTTTTTTTTTGAGAGAGAGAGAGAGAGAGAGAAAGAGAGAGAACATGCCACTTATTCGGACACTTACGAGGTGGGTAATTATGACTTGCCATAAAATCTTAATTTTCAGCTGCTATGAGAAAAATACTTTCTACATCTCAGTTGAAAATTTACAAAGAATGATTTATTTTTAAACGAGGGAGAGCATAGGGGCAGCTAACCCCTCATGCCTTCGCGGAAGTTGGGAAATTTTAGTAGACAGATCAAAAGTGAAGAACATCTAACAAGTCGAAAGAGATTTCGTAGTGTTTCTGTTAGTCAATACAAAAAAAAAAAAAAAAAAATGAATACTTGGGAATTTTGAGTTACGTCAGTTGGTAATTTAACAAGTCCCCTCCCCCGGCAAGAAACTCTTTGCTACATTTCTGTTTCAAAGTATTTCATGAAAACATTGGCTCCTTGAACAGTGTCACGTGATAAAGGAGTACGAATCAGGTCCATAACAGCAGGGGTATAGTGCAAACGAAGTTAAATAGACAGATTTCCCCCAGATGATTTAATTTTGCCTTGTGAATAAAGACTGGAGCTAGAATTCTAAAATAAAAAAAAATATCTTTGTATAGATAAAAGAGACTAAGATTAATATCTTGCTTCGAGTCTCCGTTTAGAATAAAAGTTCACGCTACGAACAAGTCTGCTATGAGAAGAGGTGCACCACTTTCCAGTGCTTCGCCATTTCTACCGAAGATTGTACGAAATATGAAGTAGTATGACGGCTACCCTCTCCCCACTTCAAGGCGAAAAATTCCTTTCTCCAGCCTCGATTTTGCAAAGTTGAAAATGTAGGATGATCCTGAAAAAATTGAAGAAACCAAGAAACCAAAAAATACCTTTTCTTATCACCCGTCTGTTGATCGTTTGTGTATTGAATTATGATATGTATTTGTATTTAAGTTTTCTGTTTCGAGTTGTTTACAACTTGAATTCGAACAGTGAATAACAATTTTTTTTACAAATCATGTGTCTAGCTTACTTGGTTTCTCGTCGAAGCATCATGACGTTAATGCATTATTTCTCTCTGAGTCATTCGAAATATAATCATGCAGTTATGTCAATACATACAAGAAAAAAAATGTTTGCTTTCGAAAGAAACTTTCATCGTATATCAAATATAGTTGATGGATATGACTTGACATGCAATGATAAATTGCAGGTATACGACCATCTTTTTCTGTGAGAATAAAATCACTTGGAACAGATCTCCGTTAGTGTTCTTGCATTTGTTTCTATGACCATTTTCTAGTTAATTTTCTGAGTTCACCTTAGAGTTTGCCCAGTTCTGAACAGTCAGTATTTCTTATTTACACATTTGATGATAACTGTATTTCATGATGATACATCAATTGGGACAACGAATCCTACTATGTGAGTTAATTTACCGTAATATTTTTAATTTTAAACCACGGAGCTCTTTCAGCAAATTTTGAATTTCACTGTCCGCCTGCTTACTTGTCTACGTGTCTACCTTTCAGGCTGATAAATGGCAGATAGACAGATAGATGATAGACACAAATATGGAAAGACGTGGAAAGATGGGGATTTAGAGAAGCAACAAGAGAGAAGCTTAAGGACTAACAGAAGGACAGACGAGAAGATGAAAAACAGATACGAGAGCAAAGAGTTGCAAAGAACTAAATTAATGAAATACAGACAGAATTTCTTAGCTATCTCTGAGTTCATTTTTGGAGTAATTTGACCTATAATCTGTACCTGTAGAGGTTTACAGCCGGTTGTAATTTTCATTTTGGACAAATTTAAGTTTCTCAGTAATATATAGTTTCAGCCCGTTGAAGATTTTCCCACTAAAAACATGAAAATCTAGTTGCGCTGCGTACACGTATTAGAGTGGAAATGCCACTACGACCTTTTGTCTTTTCAAAGAAAACGCACGCGCATGGAATGCGAATGTCAGTGGCGCTACGCCTACGACGTATCTTTACTACCACTCTTGCATCTAACCCCGTTTTATATACAGAGCTCATCAATGTAGTAGTGGAAGTGGTTTTCCGAATGCGTTCCACTTGGATACGCACATCAAAATCTTCAACGGGAGTACCTTGTTTTCCACGATCAATATTTCAGGTTATAATACTCTGTGGACTTCGACTGGTAAGGGTTGTAACACAAATAACTTTAAAAATGAACTCAGCGGCCCAAGAAATGCTGCAGCCATTACTAAATCAATGTACATAAATCTCGATATTTCAGGTTGTAGCCCCCTGTGGATTTTAATAGGTAGGAGTGACAGTTTAAATAACCTCAGAATTGAGCTTAACGTTGCAAGAAACCTTATAATCGGAATCCTTGAAACTGTTAACCCCAAGTTTTAGTTTATGACTCTATAAAGAGCCTTTGTAGTGAAGGTAGGCAAAAATTACCTTATAATGAGTTCAGTGTGCCTGATGTAAACCGTGAACAAGAGTCACGACATGCATTTGTTCAGTTTTCCTCAACTAGAATTCACAACTGCACTAATAAATCCTCGAGAGTCGCATCTTTGACCACACCCATGCCCCCTAAATCAAAAAATATACACTGAGGCAAAAGATGACATCACAGTGAAATTTTTCACTGAGGTTTTGGATACCACATTTTTGCACTCAATTTTTTGTGTGAGAGTGAGAATCGAAAAAACGGTGAAATAAGTGCCACCCGAACAGACAAAAATATAACCGTGCATAAAAAAAGGAAGCTGAGGGCGACATGGGAAATGAAAAGTTTTATACTTTTGTCCTGGTTCTGATGACGGATTGAATGAACTTGACACCCTCTAATAGTCGGGTGATGGGATTGCCCTGTGACATTAGGCTCAATAGTCAAAATTCACTATCAAGGGTTTCTTTTCTAATTTTTGACATTTTATGTCGTTACTTTGGCACACAACGGAAAAAAGCGTTACTTTTTGGAGCGTGACGAAAAGAGCGTTACTAAAATAATAATAATAAGTAAAAATAATAATACTGACTGGACTGACTGACTGATTCAACAATCTTCGTTCACCTGCGAGTACCACACTCCTTGTATCAGCCTGTATTCCCTTGCGTGCATCACGTCTCTTGTACCAGCCTGCGAGCACTACGCTCTGCTAGTGCATCATCTTGCAGACGAGTCTGCAACCACGGGAGAGCATTTTCCTGTCTGCTTCGCGGACTGCGCCGACATGAGAATGTTATCGTCCAGCAAATGTAGCGTCCAAAACATAAGGAACATGATGCTCACCAGGGAATATAGTCTGATACAAGGAGTGTGATACTCGCAGGTGAATGAAGAGTGTTGAGTTAGTCTAGTCAGTCCAGTCAGTAGTGATCTCGATCTCAAGATCGATCGATAAGATCGATCTTTTAATCGATCTTATCGATCATTTAAAATTCTCGATCAAGATTGATGATCGATCATTTTGGTCATGATCGAAATTTCGATCTTTCACAAAGTAACAACAGACCTGTTTAGTGTGACGTCACATTGTTCCACAGCCGGCGGCAGCTAGCTGCGGCCTAGGTGTAATGTAAACTTCATCTGTGATAAGTTAAGTGATATTGATATGTGATAACAATAACGAAACATGAAAGTGTAGTCGTTTTTAATTATGTGAGACTAATCCTGTTTTCAAACTCCAGCTGCAAAAATCAAGTAAAATATAAGAATGCAAAGGCAAATCAACTGACCAAAATATATGCAATAGGATTCATAGAAAAAATGTATTGTTGAGCTCTTCAAGATGGAGAATAAAGAAAAATAATCTCTTTGTACAGCAAGCCTTAATATGTTTTTTATTCCAGGTTGCAGCTCGCAGGTTCAGTTATCAGTTATTAATGTTGGGAGATGTGCTTTTGTGACAAATTTAACAAAATTTTCAACTTCAATAAATTTTCTAGATTTTTTACTCATTGACAGCGAGAAATAACCAAAATTCATTTGGATTTTGCAGATTTGCAGATGCAGATAAACTTACACCAGTAAAAAAATTCTCTGATTGATCAAGATCGATCTTATCAAAAATCGATCTTTTTACATAAGATCGGATCGAATCGAATATCGGAAGTCGTATGATCGAAAATTTCGATCAAATCGATCTTTTTTGAAAGATCGAGATCACTACCAGTCAGTCTAGTCAGTCCAGTCAGTCCAGTCAGTCCAGTCAGTCCAGTCAGTCCAGTCAGTCCAGTCAGTCCAGTCAGTCCAGTCAGTCCAGCCAGTCCAGCCAGTCCTCCAGTCAGTCAATCCAATCAGTCGGTCAAGTCAAGTCATTTCTTTTACTCTCAACGCGAGCCCTGGAATTCACCCTTTCTAGCATTACCTCAGAGACGTCGGGGAAGCTATTAGGGCTGCCTTATCCTCTTCTTATCTTGCCGAAAAAGCGGCCTAGATTGAAATATAGCGAGTTACTACGTGTGTTCGAACCCGCGACCTCCGGATTCCGAGACCAGTGCGCTATCCACTCGGCCAACCAAACCCCTCACTATCAATGGTACCAAGATGACGAAAACATTTGTGCTCATTTTTCATTTTACCCTAAGCTTTTTTTTTTTCTGCTACAGTAACATAATAGGTCGAATACAGAATGAGTAAAGCTGGAGAGGTATAAACTTTTAAATCGTGAGTACTGGCTCTCAGTGAAGATCTACTTAGAGAAGGGTAGAGAGGTTGCTGACTGGTCTGTTTGTTAGTTTGCCGTGGTCTGTCTTTCTTTTTATCACACTACCTACTCGTACTTGTACGTTTATTTTTGTCATACTGGATGGCTAGCTACTTCAGTGATTGTCTGTTTGGTTGTCTACATGTCGGTCTGTCTTATAAACTGGCTGATTAGCTGATGGTTTGTCAGCGTGAATGTCTGCCGTTTCTCAGGCTGGATCTTGGGATAACAGTCAAACATCCGCAAATTGTTGAGTTTAAACAAATACGTAGACATTCTTTCGGTACGTAAGGGGAGTTATAGCCAGAATTTGTGTACGTAGGGGTAGACAGATGATATCAAAATTTTTGAAATCAAAAGGCAATCTGTAAACCATGTGATATTCACTTGTACACGGTCCTTTCTTTATATTTTCCATATTTGATAAATTGTAGAAATATGAAATCGTTTTAAATTCGAATTATTCTTTCTGTACACATCGTGTTTCAGGCATTTTGATTTATCTGTTGGCTGTAACTCCACCATGCCTCCTCGGTTGGTATTAAACTTCATGACTATACGTATTTACTTGGGTAGATATCTATTTACTAGCACAGTTAAAGTTGGAAAGCTAGTTATTGATAAAGTATAATTGAAATAATGACCTACAATATTTTAAATGAAATTCGTTATTTTAGGCGAAACTGAAACTAAAGTAAATCAGGACGAACCGTTCCCCATGACCGTAGGTTAGTTTCATCAAGCGAAGCAGCTAAATGAATTCGTTATTACAGAAATTTGGAATATATTATTAATTATTATGTTTTCGGTGTATTTAACTTGTTATTCCAAGTAGGTAAATGTGGCAAATGTGATTACAAACTCTCTTGTGGCCACTTGTAATTAATGAGCTGTAAGAACCTCGAAAAAAAGAGAATTATACAGGCATAGAGCGATCTTGTTCTCATCATTATTTTACCTAACTTTCTCCACTTTTTATGATACTAATAGCACATTTGGTCACATCAGGGCTTGTGACCACTTTTAAAGCATGCATCTCACTTTTCATTTCCATCGTTTTTGTATTTGTAGATTGTTTTAATGCGCTCGTACTTTTGTTCTTATTTTCAAACAGTGACAAGTAGTGCTCTTCTTCACGATATATCCGCGTATTTTGATGTCTTCCGATCTAGTTACACGAAAGGTGTGTATTAACGTGATTATATTTCTGCGTGCTTCGGCTATATCTATGATTACTAAGAAATAAATCAGAATTGAGATAGAATATAATCAACAGAGATTAAATGATATAAATGATTGAAAATTTAGCTCTGTAGTTTCAGCAGAAATAATTTCATTCATGTAGGTTCTAGAGCGGTTATTCATTTCTCACCGCTATTATAATCTGGATGAATTGGAGTGTGTTCATTTTAAGAATTTCTGAATTTGAACCGGATGCTCTTGAAGTTTTTTTTTTTGTAGTATAAAAGTACCGTCACCAAATTTTAAGCTCTTTATTACTCATGCCCAGCAATTTTAGAAGTTTAACATGGGATTCACTCAAAAATTTCTCAGTGAATACTTCATTGCCAGAAAATACCTTCATAGTAAGACATGAAACAAATATTATGTAACCGAGATGTCCCATGATAAGATTGTAAATTGTAAAGAGAAAAAAAAGTATTTTCTGGGCTCAGAACTGAATTTGTGATAGGTGTTCGAAACTGAGTGTTCAAAAATCAAATTAAAAATGTTTAGTGAAAATGTTGGCCATGTTAAGAGCTTTGAGAAGCAGACTAACTTTATGGGCCTATTGTTCACCGTGATTTCAAATTCAGCGGCAAATTCTCCAGTGCCAACATCTGAATTTCTGCGAAAGGCCTTCAAATTGTACAAAAAGACATATTTTAGTGTTTTCAGCAGCAAAATGTACAAGAGCTATTCTTTTTCAGAAACTGAGAATATTTCGTGCTAGCAAATTTCGAACCCTACTTTTCAATTTTTGTCTTTTTTGGAGCAGCGGGTGAGGGTTATTTTGGGTTACAAAATAACATCCGCAATAGGTTCTACCAGTCCAACTCATCATGTAGACAGGACAGTTGCCATTTTTTAGATGGGAAAAGCGTAGGGAAATGTCGATTGTCGTGTATGTTACCATCTTATCTCAATACAACCATAATTTTTAAATTTTTGTTTCAAGTAATTCTTTTTTCTAATTATTATTCAGAGGGTGTGGAAGTATATGTTACGAAATTCTATTTGCTGTCAGTAACTTCACATTTCCTGAGAGGATGGCGTAAAGTTCTGTTACCAGGTCGTGGTCAATCTTTAACTCTGTCTCAAAAATACGTGCCTTATACATTTTTCGACACCACAAATGGCAATACTGGTACAGTTTTGATCCTTGAACACGATCCAGTCATTAGACCACAATCATTAGCGCATGCGACAGCGAAATTTTTAAAAATTCTGTGTGTAAGGAAATTCTTGAAGTTCTTTTTTCCGTACACGTGGATATCAGTGCTTTCACCATTGACATGATTTCTATCGTCTTGAAAAAAAGAGTCGCCTCTTCCCTAAATTTTGATATTCTTGCTCTGTAAACCTATTCAATATTCTCTACTATACGTACAAACTAAGTATTATGAAAATGAAAACTCTAACAAAAAAATAATAATGAAACAAAATAAATGGTACCTTAATATTCTCACTTCCTGAAGAACGACCCGTAACCCATACACCAATCATAATTATTACAATATAGGCCTACGTTGAGGTCTATGGTTGGCCGGAGGTCCCGGGTTCGAGCCCACGTAGCAACTCGCCAGAATTTTCGACCTAGGCCGGTTTTTCGGCCAAAAGGGAAGAGGGCTAGGCCCTAACAGCCTCCCCGACGTATCTGAAGTAATGCTCGAAAGGGCGGATTCCAGGACTCGGGTGGAGAGCAAATTAGAAAAAGAGCATAGGCCTACGTTTTCCTCAACCAGTTTTTTGCACGGATTCCGAACCTGGTCTTCAAATTTGGATGCAGGCTTATTGGATTTTGAGCACCAAATAGAACCCAATTTTATTCCTCTGATATCATTAAAAAGTCTTAATAGTTCTGGACCTGTGTTTTATGCTGAGTTAAAATCTAATGTAAAAGTTTTGACTGAGACTTTCTTAAAGCTCAAATATTATTATAGGCTCAGAAAGCCTGAATTCAGATTTGACACGAAAAAAAAGTGTCTAGACTTATATTTTGCTTTAATTCTTGAAATTTCGATTGAGCTCTTTTGCAAGCCTGGAATGGCTCTTTACTGACCGAAAAGGTAAAATTCTAACGGTATGCGAAAAAAACATGCGCTCTTGTTTCATAGGTTCAATCTGAATTCCCCTTCTTCGTCAGTCAAGTGCTGTTTTTGAGCTTTGGTAAAGGTTTCAACAAAATGTAAATGTCAGATCAGAGTCAGCATAAAAAGTAAGTAGATTTAAAAACAGCAGATACATATTTTTGATTATATCAAAAGCGTGAAACTGGGACCTACTGAAAGCTTAAAAGCCTTTCTGGTGAGAAGAAACTGTCTACATCCAAATTTGAAGATCAATTTTAGAATTTTCACAAGAGACTGGCCTGTAAATGTACATATTATAGTTCAGTTCTAGTTTGTAAATAGGTCAGAAATGTACCTGGAAAACACCAAAAATGGATTTTCTGGACAATTTAAAGATATTTTCCAAAGAATACAGGTGTGGCCGAAAAAATCAGCTACTGAATTCGAAATAAACATAAAAGATAGGACCGAAAATGTTGGTTCACTTTTTGTAGTGCTAAAAATGGTTAAAGTGAATTATATTGCGTTTTCTTCAAACTTGTGTTCTTGGATACCCCAATTCTGATACCCGGAAAGACTTATTTTCTTGAAAATGATCAGCATTTTACGAACCTATAGGATTTGTTGGTTGTATCATTTTTCATAAAGGCTTTTTTGGGTAATAGAGTAATAACTGAAAAATTCATGATATTAAACTTCAGACCTAGCAGGGCACATGTTAATACATTCAAAAAAAGAAGAAGAAAATACGAAAATTTGGAAGAAATTCAAGTGACATCCGGTACAAAATTCGAAAAAATATTTCATAAGAGACAACATGATTTATATAGATGAACAATTATTTAAAAAATTAACAATCAAGAATTCATCTTCAAAATATTCTGCTCTTTTCTATTCCTGTATTTTCCGCTGTAGGTAACCGACTGAAATGAAGCTTATTGCATTATTGATAAATATTATAACGGCGTTAACTCTCAAGTTTTCGTACTCATTTTAGTTCTATCTAGGATTAGTCTATTCTTGGTTCCTTATTATGAGAAGTAAATTTGTGAATATGTACATACTCATACTCCCCCTCACTTAAGACACTATGGTTTTAAGTCTACGAGTATCATTCCTTTCAGATAACGAGGACTACGATCTCATGATCCAGGAATTTATGGAGAAGATGTTTTTTGCTGAAAACGGGCAAAGTACTCTCTGTTATGCACTGCTGATTAGTTAATGCAACCTCGTAGACTAAACAAAACTGTTTGTTTCATACATTTGCTTTATGTTTTTAAAGAGGCTGAACGTCCGAGTTCAAAAATTCTTCACAGAGAAAATTTCATCAAAGTAACATACTTAGCTTACCTTTCGGCGGAATACTTTCACAGCTTTCTCTTGTGTCGTGTGCATTTTCAAACAGGTAAAGTATGCTTGATCAGGTATGTAGACTCAGTTTGGGAGTCAGTTTTCCCTTGAATATTAAAAATTATATAAATAACTTACAAAAAGAACAACTGGCCACGTCACCGTTGATGTTCGCCAGAACTCTTGGAACAATCGGTATGAAAATGGATGCTTTTGTAGAAATTCAAAATACTCACCTTTTTCGACACAACATTGTGGTTCAATTTGATGTTGACTTCAATACGAAAGTAGAATTACCATGTCGACCTTTTGGATAAAATTTTACTTCGAATGCGATACAAAATCCGATTCAAAAATTGATGCTCATATGATAACTCGACTTTCGAGTCGAATTCTGTATCAAATTCGGCCATAATGTCTTGTCGAAAAAGTCAAGAAAGTGACGGCTTTCGCGTGAAGTAAGATACCTAGCCTAATATGGTCTCTTATACTTTTGGGCATGTGAAATGCCCTCCAAAGTCCAAAAAAACCAAAAGTTGCATGTGGTGGTAGGGGAATGTATCGACTGCCATTGTAGAGGGGGACAAGTCAAAATATTTATACAAAAGTCGATTTTTGGGAATATTTTGTACCCCTCTCTCAATTAACTTTAAAATCGTTCAAATCATCAATTGAACTTTTATTCAACGCGTTTTACGAAATAATCAGGCATTTAAACAAAACGAGTAAATATATCGGAATTAAATTAATTCAGCATGATTTTAATGATAAAAGTAGGGGAGTCACATTGGGAACAAAAATTAAAAACTTTCAGATCAACCTACTTGAACTTTCAAAGGCTCTGACGACAAAAACTATTATACCGCTGGATAGCTCTTGAAGTATACTTTTTAGATATCTATTTGGAAAAGTTCATAACAAAATTCATTTTCGCTTATTTTTTAGAACACTAGACTGAAAAAAGTTCGAAGGTGCAATTTTGTTTTTCTCATGTATTTTTTCCCCCTCCATTCATTGGCTTGTAAGTGATTACTTTTACAATAGCTGCATTTCCCGTGAAAAAACTGATATAGTATGATTTTTCCGCAAAATGGCACCATCAACAGATGAGATAAAACGAGGAGTCACAGTAGGAGAGGGGGTCACACTAGTATACTTTACCTTATCGACATTTGTATTGAAAGAAAATACTATTTCGGAGAAATAAAAATATACCTGGGAACCGCCGGACTTCAGAGAAAGTAAGATAATTTGAGGGAGGGGGCACAATGGTCTCACGTTTCATTGTTAAACACTGATATCGGTAAGTGCTAATGTAAAAATATTAATCAGTGGCTGATTGCAGGGGGCCCTCAAGTCGACAGCTCTGAATTTGTGAAACCAGTGAGCCAACGTCTAACGGCTCAATGCAACTCTGTTGGTCTCGAGTTTCGCCAAATTATGTTAGCTTACCATAATGTACTAAAAAGTGAGTTTTTTCAATTTGAAAACAATTTGATTATCCGTATCAAGAACTCTTTGGTACGTCCACGTTCGCAGATCTTCTTTTTTTCATAATGTCGCATCATTTATTGTTCTTTACGTCTATATGTAAACGCATAGTATCATTATTTTTCAGAATTCATTGGCGAGAATGAATCGATTGATGACAAATTTAGTAAGTAATAATCGCCTACTTTCAATAATTGTAGGTATAAGAATAGTTCTTCCAAAACATGGTAATTGCACCCCTACAAGAGGACGAGCATCAGTGCAAAAATTACAGTGTTTTGTGTTTCTTATGAGAATGAGTTCTATACTTCATTCTCTTCAAAGACAAAATATGAATGAAAAATGAATAAAAATCATTAGTATAAGAATTATTGACCAAGTGTCATTTTACTCCTGAACATATACCTTTTAAAGATAGTGAAGTATTGAACCCTCATGTCATGGCTAGTAAAATTAAGCAAATGGACTGTTACGCTATTTATAGCATTGAAAAAGCATGATAAAACTGATGCGGTGACCCTCTCCTCTCCAATGTACATTTCCGTATAAATTATTCTGCCTGGCCACTTTCTACGTAGCGCGATACGATCGTTTAACAAACGTCTTTTGTCTCCTGCATTCCTGTACTTCCTATATGCGATCTTTTCAAAATCATGTTCTCTTTCTTATTCTCATGACTCACTCTCCTTTTTTTCACTCGATCGACCAGGCAGGACATCCGTTTAGTTCAGACACAACTTGTGCTTAGCACTCATGCAGACCTGTTTTTACTATCAATTGATCAATACACGCGTTTTTTACACACTCCCGTTTTCTTGATTTCGTATTCTCTCACTCGGGTCCGGACTAAATACTTCTGTTTTGCTAACTCGAAAAGAAAAAAAAAATGCGCTGAAAAAGTGGTAGAAGAAAAGTGACATGTTTGAAAACATGATAGACGAGAAAATAGAGCAACTTGTCTCTGACAAATCTATCAAGCTGCCATATCACTATCATGCATATCTGTCAAATTTTTATCCACAAAGATCACGTATTTATTTTTTCTTGTTTCCTGTAAAATATATTTTTTAGAGGAAACCAGTTTTGGAAAAACACTCTTCGGTATAGTTATTTATTAATTAATTTTTTTCAGTAAAGAGTAGTATTAATTGTACCTCTTTCGATTTTTCCCCCAGGAGAAATGAAGAGTTTTCGAAGTGCCCGCTCACAACACTCAAAATGTATGCTTTTGTTTTATTAGACATCAGCGTTAAGCTAATTTATTTATCGAACAAGTCTTGATACTTACACAGCCATATTTTTACCTACCTGCAATATAAGAACTCTTACACAACGATTCAGAATTGGATCTAGTTAGACCAAAGACGGGAAATGACCGGTAGAAATATTTCCACCTCTAGGCACGCATTACAACATTTCTGTCAACTTTTTGATGGTCTCGTGACCTTCATGATGGTCTATAGAGTCCTAGAACTTGAAGAACCTACTGAAATATGTAATCCTGCGAAGCAATATTTATTAATTTATTCATTATTAACACCTTGGGACTCAGGTCCATGGCACAGGTAGGCCACTGCGTTGCCGAGTCCACCCGTCCATTCTTTTCCACTTTTTTCTATCATGGGCAGCTCGGTGTCATAACATTCCAAAATGGCCTATAATTTCATCCTTCTGCGGGTTGGTGGGCGCTTCCTCCCCCTTTTAAAATCCGATGGGGTCTATTCGTATAGAATTTTGTTCCAAGTATCTCCTCCCCTAACCATGTGACCCGCACACTTAAACTATAGTTTTTTTGACCGCCCACTCAATATCTAAGGCCCTCTAGTTTTTTGTCTTATTCGTCCCATCCATATTTTATCCTTCAGTTGGATCCCCATTATGCCACTTAGCATATGATTTTGTGTGCTTCTCAGCACCTTAATCTGCGATTTCGTTATGGCCCACGTCGAGTTGTCGAGCCCCATAAGTTAATATTATGTTGGGATCACACACTAATTCAGAATCTTTGTTTTCGATGCCAGATTAAAGGTGCTTTTTAGTATAACCTTATCTACTCAAAAGTTTTTCCATTCATTAGTTACCTTGATGCTTAGTTCTATATTCATTTTATAAAGGCTAGAGTTTGATTCAAATATTTGTACTCAAAAACACACTCAATCAAGTTCCCGTCTAATAGAAGGTCATTCATACCCACATTTGGTTATTTTTGTTTTGGTGTAATTAATTTTAAGGCCCACCCTTTTACTTTCAATACAGAGCTCCGTCATATTTTCCAGTTCGTCTAGACAGCTACTCATCAGGACAACGTCATCCGTAAATTTGATATTACTAAGCTGCTGGCCATTTATTTTGATCCCTTTTCACTCTCCCAGTCCAAATTGCGAAAAATTCCTTCCAATACACTATTAAATAGATACGGGGAGAGTGGATTACCCTGCTTTACCCCTTTGTCCAATATGAATTCTTCCCTTTTTGTCCAAACTTATAAATGCTTCAGAACTTTTATAAAGCTTCGATCCCTTGATTTCTTAATGCTTAAGCTTTATAATTAACTTTCATTTTATATTCCCTCGCCTCTTCTCGATTACTTGATTAGGGGGTAAATATGTGGTCAACTGTCGAGTAGCCCAGCCTAAGCCCTGCCTGTTCTTTTGCCAGGTGAAAATCGAGCCTTGGGTACATTCTATTTTTCAATATTTTAAGAGAAGCCTCGCCAAGGTTTGAGGAAAAGCTTATGGGTAGATCACTCCTACTTGTATCTCCTTTTTTATGTAGCTAGATAATCTCAGACATCTACCACTGCTCAGGCGAGAAAGCAGTCTCCAAGAATTGGTTGAAGAGTTCAGTCAGGAAAAGTTTTAATGTTTCTGTATAGTTAACTTTAGAGTGGAATTTTCAATTTTATCGGAGTTTGCTATGTATCCGGTTTTACCGATTTAAGAGCTTTATGTACTTCGACCTCCAATATTCTGGGTGAGTCCTCCTCTCCCCTCTGATTTTGATTGGTATGGCTCCCTAACTCCTCCATTGCTGCTATCCTTGGTGGAGCATACAGTAGTTTATAAAAGCTTGTTGCTTCATTTATAATTTCCTCTCTTCCAAATTCTTTTTAAATTATGGTTTTTAGATTTAATAAACGGTAATAGTTGTTGCCCTTTGAAATAGCCTTTTTTGCCTTCTTAATTAACCAGTTGTTTTCGAGTCTCTTTCATTTGCTCCTGGACAAACTGTAAAATATCTTGACGAACCTCGTGCCTAACAGTTTTGTCTACGTACTTCAATTTGTTCTTTATTACTGAGTCTGATTTTACTCCTGAGTTCAGTTCTTCTCTCCATCAGCGCTTTAGTTTTCATGCTGAGCTTTTCATTCGTCTGGGGCTTGACTATTTTGTACCTACACCTTGTTCGGTTTTCCCCGAGGCCTCTATCAACCAGTTGTTCTTTGTCGTCCTGAAACACATTGAAGCACTATCCAATTTTATATTTAATAAGTTGTTAAATACCTCCGTAGTTATTTTTTGGGCGCTTAAAACTAAAAGCAATACCTGCGCTTATTCCCAAATGTTACGAACATTTTCATTAAGTCTCACTGAAAACACTTAGGTTTGAAATTACGGAAACTTATTCGAATAGCCATCTTATTTAATGTGGTGTTAATTAAGGTGACGGATGCAAATAGACGCAGGCCAAAATGTGACACCAAGTATGAAAACATCCAAGAAATCAGTTCGTAGTATTTTGGCGGTATTCTAAATTCGACACCTTAGAGCAAAATAGAGCTATAATTGGGGGGAAATGAGTTTTTGGTGTCATTGAAAAGAGAATTTCACGCTGTATCATGTGCAACACAGCATGTCAATGCTGACAAAACACCAACTTTACGTAAGCATGACGTCACGATTCCGTAACACAGGAGTGATTCGGACCGGGCAAACTTTAGGTTCGCTAGCATCGACTGAACAAAAACTGATAAGGAAAAAGGGGCAAAAAGGATGATTTCAGCACAGCAGTTTATGGTACTTTAAATGTTTTGTTCAAAATATCCCGAGATTGAATGCGATTAACGGAAAATCGAAAAGAACGCATACCTTGTAGCAAATAAGATTTCCTTTCAGGTGAGCTCATTTTAATCGAAATTCGAGTGATTTTCTCTTTCGAATAAAAATAGCATTACATCATTATTCTTTTTGATTCAATTCGTTGTTGTTGTTGTTGTTGTTTGGCCGGTCCGAATATAGGCTATTGAAAACTTTTCTTCTCCCTCTTCTGCCAATTTCAATAAAATGTTTACATGTAGCACTATTTCGCTGTAAGTTGTCGAATTGTTCCATTTTACTTAATTCATCATTTTCCACCAGTATTATGATTGCGAGTCCATAGAAACTGTTCCTAGTTTAGTATAGCTTACAGAAAAGTCAAATATCCTTATTGAGTTGGTTATGGTCGCTGTGTGGCATATAGTTACGTACCCGCTTCGCAATCCTTGAATCTTGGGTACGAGTACCTTCAACGCCGGAAAGCTAGCGATATATTCGAATACCCCACTAACATCCTAGCGATTACAGCGACTACAGTATCAATCGAGGTGCACAGAAATCGGGTCCTGTAACCCCCGCCACTACAAAGGAACAAGGCAGTACAATCGCAGAGCATGTTACCACTAGATCAGAAAGACTGAAACCATGTGTGTGAACGTCGTGGACAGTTTACTTAACACCCTGAAATACATAGCTAGCGAGGGAACTGCGGCTGTACACTCTTCGGCACAAGGAAGGAAAATTCGTATGGAAGTCTCATTCTTTTGACATAATTAAAACGATTTTTATCGAACTAGAATACGGTATTTTGAATTATTATGTGCCTAACTGAGCTGACCATCCACTTCCTGCGTGAAATGAACAAAGAATTTGATTTGGTTTTGTCGATATGTTCGGCTATTTGGCATTCGCTGCCAACATTTTGCAAATGCCCATACCAGCCGAAGGATTTCCTGGAAATACGGGGGGGGGAGCCCAGGGGCGAGCAGCTGAATGCGACGTCGGTTGTTGAGGTAATTTACCATTATAAAAATTGCACAATATTGATGCCGAATAGATGATAAATTTTAATTTGTTTTCATTCACAGCTACGTTTCCAAAGGTAGTCCAAGCGTTATATAAATACATAGATACCTTGAATAAGCTAAACGACGATCTTCGAAAAATTGTTAGACAGGCCGCCGAAGGAATTCAGGACAAATATCCAAATAAGAAAATGTTTGTACCGGGAGGCGTTGTAGATGGTACGTATGATTTTGTAATATTGTGAATAGATACTTAAGCCTACAGTTCAGGATTGAACTATAAAAACCGAAATTTTCCACCAGCTTGAGACTCAAAATGTGCCAGAATAGTGAAGTTTTCACAACCAATGTGAAAAAAGAAAAGGAAGGTTGCTATGTTTTGAGGTCTCCGAAACCCTGATACACCTTTAGTTCCAAACATTTTGATAGATCAAATATTACTTTACTTTTTACAGGTGGCTAAGTTGTACCTACAGGGGAGTGAGGTTTTGTATCCAAAAATCAATACTGAGAAAAATAAAGGAAATTGGAGGATTCTCTGAATGGATTTGCTACCTCATACTCACAGTGGAAGGAAAAGTCGATGCACTGATAGTCCAAATATACCCCCCAAAACAATGGAGGCTAAAGAAGGGGGGGCGGAAGGCATTCTAATCAAAGCTGGAAGAGCTTTTGGAGCAAAACAAAGAATATTGTACAATGATAACGGAGGACTGGAATGCGAAAATTGGCGGAAACGAAGGAGGGTTGGAAATCTTGGGTAAATATAGTTTAGGAATAAAATAGAAAAATGGAGAAAGATCAACTGAATTTGCATCCCATCAAATTCTTAAATTAGCAAATACTTTCTACAAAAAAAAAAAGACAAGCCAAAAGATTCGCATGGATGTCCCCCGATCAAAAAACCAGAAACGAAATAGACCGTATTTTAACAAATGATATGAAGATAATACAAGACGTTTCCACATTGACTAATTTCAACTTTTCATCAGACCGTAGAATATCACGACCAAAGATAAGATGGGGAAGGAGGATGAAATACAACAATTATAAGAAAACAGAGAAGTTTGTAATAAAAACTATCCCAGTGCACAGGTACGACAAATACAGGGAAGAAGGGCCAAAGAAATTATTGAAGGGAGACAAAAAAAAAAAATTGAAAATTAGTACAAGAAAAATATAATATCATGGAAGAAGCAATTAAAGAAGGTAACAACGAATATGGGGTGGTTAGAGAAAAAGAAATAGCGGATGATAAACTAACAGAAAACACCAAAAGATGGTCGAAAAAAGAGAGCAACTGCAAAAGGAAAAATTTTTGGCACCAACGTCGAAGATAAAATTGACAGAAATTAATCTGAAATATGAATTCAAAGTGTATGTTGTGGTCGAGTTCGTGAGTCAATTCGATGAAATTAGCCCGACAACAAATTCGTAATGACTGAAGAACATTTGATGCAGCGAAAGTGGAAAGCAGTTTGAAAAACAATGGATCTGTAACTAGCAGCTCCACTACTCGAAGAGGATTGGCTCTCGGCTGGAAAATGAAGATAAATCCTTCCTTCTTGAATTAATTCGGACTGAGAGCGTGGAAGGTGTCGCGCTCTAGAATTTCAGTAGCGTGAAAAAGATGAATTGATGTAAAAGTAATCATTTTAGAAAATTGCTCTTATTGAAATGAAAATGGACTCATCTGAAAGGAAATTTCAACCTCTATCACTATCAGTTTGGTTATCTTCATTTTTTTGAAAAACTTTCATTTTTGAAATATTTTTGGAAAAATAAATAGGTTAATGTGATATTCCCACATCATCACTACTACAAGTTTGCGATGACAGCCGACAGAGCGCGCCACCACCTCGACCAGCCCGAATTCAGTCGAGCGATTTTATTTGAATGAATGAAGAATCTTATTCATTGAATAAATTGACTTATTTGAATAATAAAACACCTTCAAACTGCGAAGCTGCAGACTGCAGCCGCGCAACAAAGATCAACATTCAAGATCCAAGCAACTTTCTCTGAAGGAACTGTCTAGAAATAATCGATTCTCAAACTTGAACAAAACCACTTCACGGAGCTAGAAAACCACTTCGCGGAGCTAGAAAACGTTCTTCTAGTAGAATTTTATCAATAATCTTCAGGAAAAATTTTCTAAAATCTTCCAAAAAAATCTCCTATTCAGGAAAAATTTGCGATAATTTTCGAAGAATTTCATCGGACATAATTGAGAAATATCTCCAATGATTTCAGGCGAATTTTGTCAAAAATTTTAGGAAAAATTTCCAATGATTCCTAACAATTTTATCAAGAATCATCGAGAAGTATCTCTGATGACTTTGGAAGAATGTCCTTAGACAAAATTTTGATGCTTCACAGAGATTTTCGTCAAAAATGTTCGGGAAAAATCTCCAATGATTTCTAAGGAATTAATCAGAACCCTTGGAGAAAAATGTGATGATTTCCGGAGAATTTTATTGGAAATATTCAGAAAAAAGTCCAGTGTTTTCCAAAGAATCTTCGAGTATTTTTAGAGAATAGTAGCGGAAATTTTTGGAAAACAACTCCGATAATTTCCGAAGAATCTCATCAAATATTCTTAGAAAAAATTTCCAATATTTTCCAAGAAAGTTTATTAGCATTCTTCGAGAAAATTTCCTGAGAAATTTTTGAAGAACTTCATAGGAAATATTCGGAGCAGAACTACGATGGTTTCTGAAGAGTTTCATCGAAAATCTGCTGGAAAAATGTTCAATAGTCTCCGAAGAATTTCATCGTAAATTTTCGGAAAAAATCTTGGATGATTTTGAAACAATTTCATTGTGAATTTTCAGAAAAAATTTCCAACAATTTCGGAAATCTTTGGGAAAAATCTCCATTGTTTTCCAAAAAATTTCAGAAAATTTCTTTGGGAAAATGTCCGGGTAATTTTTGGAGAATTTTATCGAAAGCACTCAGGAAATAACACCGAGAATTTTAAAGAACGTAGGTGCCGAAAATCTTCAGAAAAAAACTTTCGATTATTTCCAAGGAATTTCATAAAATATATTCGGGATGATTCCTTTGATTTTCAAAGATAATTTGCGACGAACCTTATTGAAAATATTAAGGGTAAATTTCCGATCATTTTCAATGAATTTTACCTGGCATAATTGAAAAACATTACCTATCTGATGACTTCAGGAGAAATTTGCAGGAAATTTTAGGAAAACTTTGCTATCATTCCAAAAAGGATTTCATCGGAAATCATTAGGAAGTACCTTCAATGATTCTTGAAGGTTTTTTTCAAAAATCACTTTCTTGGAAACCATTGGAAATTTTTCCTACGAATTTTCGATGATATTCTTCGGAAATTATCGGAGATGTTTTCTAAAAATTTCCGATGCAATACTTTAAAAATTACCAGAAATTTTTCCCGAAGATTTTCGAGGAAATTCTTTGGAAAACACTGGATGTTTTTCTGAATATTTTCGATGAAATTCTCCGGAAATCATCACCTTTTTTCTCCAAGATTTCTGACTATAATTCCTTAAAAATGACTGCAGATTCTCTCCGAACGTGTTTGACGGAAATATCTGAAAAGAACCAACATTTTTTCTAAGGATATTCTTTCCAAATCATCAAAGATACTTCTCGATGATTCTTGATAACATTGTTTAGAATCATTGGAGATTTTTCCTAAAATGTCTGATAAAATTCACCTGAAAAAATTCATTAGAAATGATCGGGAATTTACCCATATATTTTCGACGAAGTTCGTCGCAAATAATCTTTGAAAATCAAAGGAATCGTCCCGAATATTTTTCATGAAATTCCTTGAAAATAATCGAAGGTTTTTTCTGAAGATTTTCGGTACGATTCTTCAAAACTTTTGGTGTTACTCGTATTCCCCGAGTGCTTTCGATAAAGTTCTCCAAAAATTATCAAGAAATTTTTCTCGAAGAATGTTTATGAAATTTTCTGGAAAACAATGGAAAATTTTCCTAAAGATTTTCGAAATTATTGGAAATTTTTTCTGAAAATTTACAATGAAATTGCTTAAAAATCATTCGAGATTTTTCCGGAAGATTCACGATGAAATTCTTCGAAGATTATTGAACATTTTTCCAGAAGATCTTCGACGAGATTTATCAGAAACCGTCGGAGTTTTTCTCCGAATATTTCCCATTTAAATTCTCCAAACATTTTCAGGAAATTTTCCCGAAGAATATTGATGAACTTTCTTGGAACACATTGGAAATTTTTTAAATAGAAATTTTCCATGAGATTCTTCGGAAATTATCGGAGTTGTTTCCCGAAAATTTCCAATGCAATTCTTTAAAAATTATCGGAAAATTTTCCCGAAGAATTTCGAGGAAATTCTTTGGAAAACACTGAAAAGATTTCCGATGAAATTCTTCGGAGATTTAGAAAATTTTTTCTGAAGATTCTTGATAAAATTCTTCAGAAGCCATCGGAGAATTTCCGGAATATTTCCCGTGAAATTCTTGTCGAACAGACCGCTTGCCTGGCAAAACAACGTGCATCTGCATGGTTTCGCGAAAAACTAGTTTTCCTATGGCGGAAGGAAAACCGACTAACCTTCGATTCAGTTCACCACAACTATTTATGGAAAGCTATAAGAAAACAAGGGTTGAAGCAAGATGGATAAATAAAGTCAAAAAAATGTACGAAAATTCAAAAGCCTACATAAAAATGGACAAACAAGAACGGGAATTCGCAATTCAAAGGGGAGTACGTCAAGGTGATCCACCAACCGCGAACTTATTCAACTGCATCATAGAACAGATTTTTAGGAACCTAAACTGGGAACAACGGGGAGTAAAAATAGATGGGGACAGGCTGACCAACTTAAGATTTGCGGATAATATTAAGTAAAATAGAACTTCAAAATATGGCAAACGACCTCATAAACGAAAGCAAAATAGCAGGACGGTCAATAAATATGAAAAAAATAAAAATTATAACAAACAAGGAAATGGGGGAATTCAAAATTGAAGGAGGGATAATACAAACAGTGAAAGAAATTTAATATTTGGGACAAACAATTTCATTTCAAAATAGGAACAAAAATGAAATACCGAAAACAATGAAGGGAGGATGGAAAAACTATTAGGCCAAAAAAGAATTTTACGAAGGGAAAATAGCAAAGCAACTGAAATTCAAAATCTGGGAGAGTTGTACCTTACCATCACTAACTATACGGATGTCAAACATGGGCAACAACGAAAGCCAGTGTGGAAAAAATTCAGTCCACTCAAAGAGCAATAGAAAGAAGTATCTTAGGAATCAAAAAGCTGGACAAAATCAAAAACACGGAAATCGGGGGAAAATCAGGACTGAAAGACATAGGATACACGATCAAAAAGTTAAAAGCAAAATATGCGGGACATGTAATTAGGCAAGAGGACAGATGGGGAAGGAATGTTTTGAACTGGATACCAGTGGAAGGGAAGCGCAACAGAGGAAGACCACAAACAAGATAGGGATACAAGATAGTTCAGGAGTGGGGACCAACTTGGGAAAGAAAAGCACGAGAGAGGAAAAGATGGAAGGGATGTGTAGAGGCATTTGCCCAGAAATGGGCCAATATTGGGAGAATAAAGTCTGACCAGAGTTAAATATAAGAGATTTTGTTAGCCAATATACTGTAAAATAAATAAATAAATAAATAAATAAAATAGGTTTTGATGGCTGTCCAACAGCTCTGAACATTCTGAGATATCAGAATAGATTATTTTGCTTTTTATATTTTGTAGATCCGATGTTACATCAACTTGTTTGTAAATACATTCAGAACCAAATTCATGAGGAGAATTTTGGGCTCATTCAAGAGTATTTGAGAGAGTACTTCACTCAAGTAGTTGGTATGGATTTTCTGCTGTTCATTCGTACATCATATAAGGTTTAGATACGACAGATGGAAGATAACTGGTTATCCATTGTTGCACATTGCTAATAATTTTCTCATCTAGATGTTGGTCCATTCGATATGCACGGATACATTATCCAGAATGATGCTGAAAATGTTAATCACGAGTACCTTAGAACGAAACGTCTGCTAATAACCGCCCGGTGGTTTTTATGGAGAACTGGTGTAAAGATTTCGAATTGGGGTTTAACGGCTGCAGCTGCGGCTAAGGGTAAGAATAGTGCTTTTCATTAGACCGAGGAAACGTAATTCGAGGCCGTTGTGGAATCTCGAAACCATTCAATTCGAAATTGATTCGATATTTTGAATGCACATTGACTTATCAACACTAAACCTCCTACTACTATCTCTCTTTTTCTAAATTAGTGTTGCTTCACTGCATAATAAGTGTATTTCCGAATATAACTACAATAATGACGATCGCAGGGTAGTTTTCTATAGAAACTGAGAATATCAAACGGGCATTTCTTTTTTGTTACTCTTTTTTTTTCACGTAGCAGAGAACATTCAACAAAAGGGGCAAGTGACGACTTTTGTTCACGACGATAGACATCTTGTCCATGGCAAAAGCACTAATATCCACGATTACGGATTAAACAAACTCAAAAATGTGTTATCAGGTGCGCCACTGACTACTATCTGGCACCTGGATCATGTAACCCAAAATACCCCTCCGCACCACAAAAATAATAATCATAATGTTATTAAATAAAGAAAAAATTCGAAAGTTAGGGTCCAAAATTTGTTGGTAACAAAATAATCTCAGTTTCTGAAGAAAGACCCTCTAGTGTATTGGTTTGCCGAGTCTCACTTTCATTTTTTCATAATATGTTAAAACTTGTGATTTCATAATAATACAAATTATAATAAATTATAGATTGGAATTTCTTCGAAAGCAACACAGCTCGGGCTAAGAGAATACAACTGAAAAATTCGCGTATGTATAGATATTTTTCATAATGTATCTATTAGCTGGCCCTCTGAGGATAATATGTATTTCTAATTCAGCACAATGTACGCTGAAATAAATTAATATAATTGCATTCATCCCCTTCATAGTGAATAGTTTTGTCACCTTCCCAAGTTGAAGTGCAGAATACATTCTTGGACCATAACCTGCTTTAGGGTCATTCAGTTCTTTTAATTCTTCATGTAGTTGCAATGTATCCAAAATTGGGCTCATTATTTGAAAAATTGAGAAATTGAGAAAAATGTATTCGCTCTTTTTTTTTGGAATCTGGAATGTCGAACTGAAATGCATTCCACTGAATTCGATATGAATTCATTTCAGAGACGTACCGAAGAGTTATTCCTGAGAGCGGCGGGGGGAGGGGTAAAAATTGTGAAAGACCAAACTGACTCAACTCAGAACTTTCAAGTATCGAAGCAAAAGAAGAAAACCCGTTTGACTTGTTGGGTTTTCCCAACTTCTCAACTCAATGCCCAAGTATCAGAAAAAAAACAACTTTTTAACTTGGTGGATTTTCCCAACTCGCCTGACTGAAATGGTAAATTCTCTCAACTGCTGAGTGAAAAATTCCCTCCGAGGGTTAGTTGCTTCCCCCCTTCTATTTGTACGTCCCTGATTCCTTTCTTCCCGAGTGTGCTTATTCCTGGAAGCATCTCGCGAAGTAATGTTTTATTTGTTCTTCATAATTACAGAGGTTATGAGAATAACATCATTTATCCACCTTGATCCAATGAATTCACCATTTCACGGGCGATTTTGAAATTGTTTGAAAATACTTTTTGAGGTTTCACCCACGTATATTAGAGCGCATCTCGAATATATAAGAAGGAATATCAACTTTTTAAAGATATCACCCCTAGAATAGGTGCTCTGTCGGATAAAAATAATACGATTTGAAGGATTTTGAAGAAAAAAATGTCCTATGATGGTTCAGGGGCCTCAAAGTCTTTTATGACAAAATGCCCGTAAACTGCATCATTGCGTAAAATGTTCTGTGAAATATGAAGTCACCCAAAGTATTTTTTAATTTTGTTTTATTTCATGAGGAAGATTCGTGACAGACATGAGAGCCAGCCAAGGGGTATACGTCCCCCCCCTCCACAAAAAAAATAGTTTTGTAAAAATTCATAATACAAAAATTATTTATAATGACACAATTTCTTCTTCTTGAAGTAGTTCTTGCTACCTCCTGGACGTATACCTTATTCCTTTCTCCCCTCTATTCCACCATATCTTCGCTCACTTCGCTACCCCACTTCCACTCACTTCCTTGGTTCTGAATTTTCAGAAAACGATATGTTCCGAGGAAAAAATGATTGTTATCTCTTGGATATATCTTACCATTTTTTTCTTTCAACCCCCTCTAACCAAATTTTCTTCCCTCCCTCCCTCTCCCCGTGGATTTTAATAAACGCATATTTACAAAGCAGAAATATACTTTTTATCTCTTACAATTACTTTACTACTTTCAATTCATCCCCTCCACCCTATCTTCTGCTCTTAATGTTCTTGCCAATGCATTTTCAATCATAAAAATGATTGTTATCTCTTGGATATATCTTACCATTTTTTTCTTTCAACCCCCTCTAACCAAATTTTCTTCCCTCCCTCCCCTCTCCCGTGGATTTAATAAACGCATATTTACAAAGCAGAAATGTACTTTTTATCTCTTACAATTACTTTACTACTTTCAATTCATCCCTCCACCCGATCTTCTGCTCTTAATGTTCTTGCCAATGCATTTTCAATCATAAAAATGATTGTTATCTCTTGGATATATCTTACCATTTTTTCTTTCAACCCCCCTAACCAAACGTGGATTTTAATAAACCCATATTTACAAAGCAGGAATATACTATTTATCTCTTACAATTACTTTACTACTTTCAATTCATCCCCTCCACCTATCTTCTGCTCTTAATGTTCTTGCCAATGCATTTTCAATCAAAAAATGATTGTTATCTCTTGGATATATCTTACATTTTTCTTTCAACCCCTCTAACCAAATTTTCTTCCCTCCTCCCTCTCCCCGTGGATTTTAATAAACGCATATTTACAAAGCAGAAATATACTATTTATCTCTTACAATTACTTTACTACTTTCAATTCATCCCCTCCACCCTATCTTCTGCTCTTAATGTTCTTGCCAATGCATTTTCAATCATAAAAATGATTGTTATCTCTTGATATATCTTACCATTTTTTTCTTTCAACCCTCTAACCAAATTTTCTTCCCTCCCTCTCCCGTGGATTTTAATAAACGCATATTTACAAGCAGAAATATACTATTTATCTCTTACAATTACTTACTACTTTCAATTCATCCCTCCACCCTATCTTCTGCTCTTAATGTTCTTGCCAATGCATTTTCATAAAAATGATTGTTATCTCTTGGATATATCTTACCATTTTTTTCTTTCAACCCCCTCTAACCAAATTTTCTTCCCTCCCTCCCTCCCCGTGGATTTTAATAAACGCATATTTACAAAGCAGAAATATACTTTTTATCTCTTACAATTACTTTACTACTTTCAATTCATCCCCTCCACCCTATCTTCTGCTCTTAATGTTCTTGCCAATGCATTTTCAATCATAAAAATGATTGTTATCTCTTGGATATATCTTACCATTTTTTTCTTTCAACCCCCTCTAACCAAATTTTCTTCCCTCCCTCCCTCTCCCCGTGGATTTTAATAAACGCATATTTACAAAGCAGAAATATACTTTTTATCTCTTACAATTACTTTACTACTTTCAATTCATCCCCTCCACCCTATCTTCTGCTCTTAATGTTCTTGCCAATGCATTTTCAATCATTTTTTTCGCAGGGTGTGGTGTAAGATGAGTATGAAGGGAAAAGAGTTCAGGTATGCCAAAAAGGCGAAAATTATTGGTTTTTTCAAAATTCACGGAGGAGGTAAGTGGAGGAAGAGTTGGGACAGTGAGGAGCCGGAGCCGATGGTTCGGAGAAGAAGAAAGGAGTAAGCTATTTTTCAAGAAGAAGAAATCGTGTCTTCATTTTTTGTTTGTTTGTAAATATTCATTTTTGAAGAACCCACGGGGAAGAAAATGGTTCACTTACCTCCATTCTGTTTTTTTATACATATAACACATCACCATAAACAAAACTCAAACATAGAAACACATTAGGGGATGTTTTATGCTTAACGAAAGATTTTAGGACAGTTTTCCTGTTCAAGAATTTAATATTCCTATTTTGTCATTTTGAAAATGAGATACCTAATTTTTCAAAACGAGTGTGATTTTTTTGATTTCTTGCAGTAGAAATATAAAATTGTTTTCATTGATAAATGTGGTCAGAAGGTAGATAAGATATTTCAATATATGCAATAGACAGAAATTCATATTCTGCTTCCAGTGATACCAATAGTGACACATTGTAAAAATTTCAGTTCAGTAATTTTTGCTTATCACAGCAGAATACTTCTGGACCACTTTTCTTTCCTCAAAATCTTTCAAAATTTATTATTTTTACCTGGCAGAGCACCGACTTCGAGGGTGAGACTTGTAAAAAGTTGAGATTTTCTCTAGGTGCACTCTAACGTACGTGAATTAAAACGACATCGAAAAAATCAGGGGCACTGTAGTATCTACATTATGTATTGTTTGACGGAAGGTTGCGAGGTTGGGGCCAGGAGGATAACCCAATTCGCAAAAGTGCTCAAAAAAGTCGGAAGCTTCCAGCAGAAAATCGGAAAGACTGGGAAGGAGAGCAGCTGTTTTTATCTTTTCACTTGAAATTTCGAACCTTTTACGAAAGAATCAAGAACTGTTAGAGTCTAGGAGATTTTTTGCTCGTCATCTGAGCTTTGTAATAATTCAGTCAGGGCGTCCCCCTCGCCCTAAAAACTGTCCTCTTCACCAATCATCAAGGAATATATAGCTGCGTTTAGACTCGCCAGATATGTAAAAATTTTCTCATTACGAATTAATATTTTCAGACTTCGCTAACATGCACCCTCTGCAGCTGTTGCGGTTATGTGAAGATTATCGTAGTAACGTTCTCTACTTGTGGGAAACGCCAACTTACTCGTTGGATGCTACCGCGGATACATATTACTATCCCTACATCGGGGTTGAATGGAACGCAGAAAACAAAGACGATCTTGAATTCAAGTTTGTTGTAAAACATGGGGCCGACTAGAATGTTGGGGGTTTTCCATATAAATTTCAATATAATTAAGTTAGATGTAGACGACATACCGAAACCACTTTTTAGAGAGAGGAGTAGGTTAATTTTGGGGAGAGCTGGGGCAAAACTGTTCCTCCCTCAGAAAGTGGATTAAGTCACAAGTTCCATTTAAGATCTACTCGCGTATAAGGGGATTTATTCAGAGAACGCGTACACTTCGAAGAGGTAGTCAAATTTGTTTCGAAAAAAGTCTCATATTTTATTTCACAAAATTAAAAACGATAAGACACGAGTGGAATGTATCTCCAATGAAAAATTTTCAAGGCATCATACATTCTGTATGGGAGGAAAGAAATCACCCCTCGCCTCTCTTTCAAATTATGTTCCTATATCTGCTTGTGGAGGAAGAAGAGATTTCAGATTTTAACTAATTAACTCCAAAAATTATGGATCACTTTAAAAAAAAAGAAGGATAAAACATATTCCTGTTGGATCTGCTTGTTGGCCCTAGGAGTCTCAATTCAGCGATTATGTAATTTAATATTATGAAATCTCCAGTGGTAGAAAAAATAGTTAGCTGCTGAAGTCAACCCCTTTCACAACCTCCTTCTGGTAATCTGTAATGAATAAATTTAACTTAAGTTATATCTAAATTCTGTTAAAATATATTTCGTAATTAAATTGTTTTGGAAAAAGTCTCATATTTCTTTACTTTAAAATTAAAAACGGTAAGCCGAGTAAAATGTATCTCCAATGAAAAATTTTCAAGGAATCATGAATTCGGTGTTGTGTGTGTGGGGGGGGGGTAATAAACTCTATGAAAGAAATCACCCCTCATCTTTCCTCAAATTGTCTACCTCTATCTGCTTGTGGAGGAAGAGGGGATTTCAGATTCTAATTAATGAACCTAAAAATCACTTGAAAAAAAGAACAAATGTATTCTTGTTGAATGTGCTAGTTGGGTCAGGGAGTCTCAATTCAGCCATTAATTAATCGAGAGTTATAAATTTCAAATGGTAGGAAAAGTAGTTAGCTATTGAAGTCAACTTCTGAGAAGAAGGACTCCCCTTTCACTACCTCCTCTAGTAATCTGTAATGAATAAGTTTAACTGTTCGAATATATTTCGTAGTCGAATTTGTTCTCGAAAAAGTCTCATATTGCATTTTAAAATTAAAAACGGTAAGATGAGAGAAACGTATCTACACTGAAAATTTTTAAAGGCTTTTTAAATTCGGTATTGTGAGGGGGTACTAAACTCCATGAAAGAAATCACCCCTCAACTCTCCTCAAATTATGTACCTATATCTGCTTGTGGAGGAAGAGGGGATTTCAGATTTGAATGAATGAACTTGAAAAATTGTTGATTACTTGAAAAAAAGGATAAAAGTAATCTTGTTGGATGTGCCAGTTGGCCACAGGAGTCGCAATTCAGCTCGTATTTGGTGGCCAAATTTGTTTTGAAAAAAGTCTCATATTTTATTTGAAAATTAAAAACGATAAGACGAGTGAAATGTATCTCCAATGAAAAATTTTCAAGGCATCATAAATTCGGTATTGTGTGTGGGGGAAGGGGGTTCTAAACTGTGTAAAAGAAATCACCTCTCAGCTCGCCTCAAATTGTGTACCTGTATCTGCTTGTCGAGGCAGAGGCGATTTAAAATTTTAATTAATCAACTACAAAAATTGTGGATCACTTGAAAAACTTGATAAAAAGTATAGGCGCAATTGGGGGGCTTGGAGGGGGTCTAGCCACCACCCCCTCCAAACTCCTAAAGAGCCCCCCCCCCTCAACACTGAAAAATAACCAAAGGAAATGATGCGGGGGTGGTGTTGCTTCTTAATAAGGGGGCTTAAGCGCCCCAAGTTCTAAGCCCTATTTGCGCTTCTGATAAAAAGTATTCTTGTTAGATGTGCTAGTTGGCCCCAGGAGTCTCAATTCAGCTATTATGTATAATTTAGGTTATAAAATTTCCAATGGCAGGAAAAATAGTTAGCTATTGAAGTCAACTTGTGCGAAAAGAACTTCCCTTTCACTACGTCCTCCTGGTAATCTGTAATGAATAGGTTTAATTTAAGCTGTATCTAAATTTTGTCCAAATGTTTATTTCTACGGATGTAAATTGGCTATTCACTAAATTTTTCTTTAAAATTGATCTGATAATCAGTTGCATTAAGGTAGATAATATGTTTAAGTTTGTTTCAATTTTTATATTTTTAGGAAAATTCCCGTTTCGGTATCTATGTCTCTGGTAGGTTATCTGTAGTGAATAAGTTTAAGTTGCATCTACATTTTGTCCAAAAATTTATGTCTAATCACATATATGAATGGGCTACGTGTTACATTTTTTTCTTAATTACTCCGGTGATAAATTTCATCACGATTGAAATACTCCTTCACATATGTATTTCAATACTTACCGGTTCTGTATTGCAAAACATTATTTTGAATTATGATATCCCCTCGTTTTTTCTGAAATTGTTTGTGACAAATGAATGATTTATCAAATGTTAATCGAAAGACTACAGATTTGTTTTTTACTTTTAATATTTAAGACCATCTGCTCGGATAATATGACGGGGTAAGACGGAGCACTTTCTCAACTTTGATTTTCAAACAAATATTTAGGTAGGTGCGCATCGAGCACGTAAACAAAAAAGAAAAATTGTTACAGAACGAAATTCACTGTACAAATTCTTACTCCAACTTTCATAAAAACCTGGCTATACAGCCGTGCCTTCTTGTTGACATACTTTTGATTTTCTTGACATTATGTTCTGGTATGCGACGCCAAAAACTGTAGATACAGTTGTGCACAACAAACGATGTTTTCGAAGCAGTACTTAAGGTATAGGGGTGCTTTGGAAAAATATTGACACATTTCGATAAAATATCGTCAACAATATGATTTAGATATGTTTGTTAAGATGTTCTGCTGAGAAGGGGCAAGAAAGACGAGAAGGGTTGAGGGGAAGGTATTACCCCATTGAGCTTTATCCGAGTGCCCAGCTTTTCCTACGAGCGGGGTTTTCAAAATGTTCTCGATTTTGTTTTACTAAGTTTTATTCTGTACTCTTCTGTCGCCCCTGGGCCAGACTTCCTCTCGGTGACCTTGAGAATGGGCCGATATATCGAACTGGGCGGGGCATATGAATCATCGTGCAAACAGTACTGCCTAGCTCTGTTGTAACAATATGTTTTCCACTTGTATTTGTAGCAGATTTTTTGTATTGTTGGGGAGAATTTTGTTCTCACCTTAATTCTTCATTAAGATTTATTAAACATACGCAGCTCATATGTGGTTTTGAATATTGTTCAGAAAATTATAACAAGATTTCAAAATGATTTTGCAATTAAAGTATCCGGCGTTAATCCGTGAGTTACTATTTATCATTTTTCCCCCATCTTTTACTTTGATGTATTTCTTAGAATGAAAAAAGTCTCCTTGCAATGGACGGGTAATTTGGCAGTTCAAAATTGACACCAAAATTACTCTGACCAAAATCTGAATTCATGATAAACATAAGTACATTTACATGTATTGAGATCTCATTACTATAAGCTCGGATTATCTCAGGGTTTTATCTACAAAAGTTGTCAGAAAAGTATTTGGAATAAAATTCGTATTGCGTAGGTATGCAACCAGTCGAGCAAGTAAGTAACGGAGGGGGCAAAACAACTCATTCTAAGGTAATATACAGAGTTTCAACTCGCCAACTGTCTTCATCACCAATTTATAGTAATTTATTGGAAACATGTTAAGTATACCCCTGTCATTTTTTTCTTAAGAATTCAAATAAAAAAATTAAAAAAATTAGAAAAACTTTTCTTGATACAATTATATCTATTGGTCTTCTTTAAAATGCAGATCATGTCGCATCCACCCTACAGCCCCGATTTGGTAACCTGTGACTTCTGGCGGTTCCCTGGTCTAAAAGCAAATTTGCGCGATCAGCGCTTCAAAACAGACGACGAAGTCATGTATAACGTTGACAACTTTTTCAGACAACTTCCGCCCGCTGAATTCGAAAAAAAGTTTCAAAAATAGCGTGTGGCTGATTTGTATTGATTCAAAGGGACAATATTTATTTTGAAGAAGACCAACAGGTGTACTAGACAAAAAAAATTGTATCAATATGTTTTTCCGAATTTTTCGTATTCTTCAAAAAAAAAGTAAAATATGGGTACACCTATAACATGTTTGCATTAAATTGCTGTAAACTGGTAACGAAGACAGTTGATGATGAGTTGAAACTTTGAATACCACCTTAGAATGAGTTATTTCTACCACTTCCGTTACTTACCTGCTCGATTGGTTGCATAATCACGCCATTCGAATTTTAGTCCGAGTACTTTTCTGACAACTTCTGTACTACGTCTGGTTGGCCGAGAGTGGATACCGCGCTGGTCTCGGAATCCGGAGGTCCCGGGTTCGAGCCCACGCAGCAACTCGTTACATCTCGACCTAGGCTAGTTTTTCGGCAAGTTGAGAAGAGGGCTGAGAGAACTCTCAACGGCCTCCTCGATGTCTCTGAGGTAATTCCCGAAAGGGCGGATTCCAGGGCTCGGGTTGAGGGTAAATTAGAAAAGAGCGACCCCTGCGTTCTAGCGAAGGAATTTTGAGCTATCTTTGTATCCTAAAACCATCTTGATTGACCGCGTTAACCTTTTTAAAGTTGGAAATGACCTAGACTGAGAATTGTTTACTGAAACAACTTAAATTATGAACGTTAATAATTTTCCAATGTCAATTTTTACTTTTCCCGAAAGAAAACTTAGATGAGAAGGATCAAAACTGGTTCAATTTCAAACATCTCAAAAGAGAGGGAAACTTGGAATATGGAATCATTAGAGGTGCTTGAGGCGGGAAATATGAGTACCTACTGCTCCATATATTTTGATGACTCTTATTTTTAGAAAAATAATAATAAATTTTGAATTTATCTCGCAATAAGCCTACAGGAATAAAAATAAATAAGTACATAAAAATATATATGAAAGAAAAAACTGACCTTTTCTTGTCACAAACATTCCCAACAAGTATTCGCCAGTCAATTGAGAGCGTGAAATTAGTTCTAATGGACCTAGATACTCCCCATACAAAATTTGAACACAATCTGAGGTCATTAACTCGTGGCGCTTTTAACCTTGAACCTATTTGTGTAATACTGAGATTTGACAAAAAATCGCGAATGTCTCGGAACATATTAACTTCAGGACAAAAATGCATATAACATAAAATATTTTTTGTTAAATTTTCTATCAAAAAAGTTTCATACAACTTTTTTCTAGAACGCGTATTCACCGAGATAATCGCAAAAAATGTATGAAAGTTTTGGGGAACGTGGCTTTTCTTTTTTCTTTCATAACCAATCTTTACTACTTAACTAAATCGCAGTTATCTAAAAAAAATATTCACTTTAAGACCAAAATGTATATAATATAAAATATTTCCTGTTAAATTTTCTATAAAAAAATCTTATAAAACTTTTTTCTAGAACGCATTACTACTGAAATGATCGTAAAAATGTGTGAATGGTTTGAGGAACGTGGATTTTGTTATTTTGTCTTTCATAACTAATCTTCCCATTCAATCACAGTTATCTAAAGAATATATTCATTCTAGGACCGGAATACAAATAACATACAATATTCTTTATTACATTTTCTCTTTAGAAAACAAGTGTCAGGTTTCGCTTAGGGCACTATAATAAACATTATAGGTAGTTTCAAGTACTTCGGTTTTCTTACTTGCAAGAGCAACGTAACCACTTCTGCACATGTTTTTCTTCATCTCATCGTTCAAGAGGTGTAGATGGACACATGCAGAACTGTTTACGATTATTAAAAGCTTGATTTGCAAGAGGTAGGACTGTTGGTCTAACCCCAGTGATAAAAAATTTGCGGAAGAGCCTAAATTTGAAATGTTAACTAGGTATCCATGAGCCATAACTAATTCCAAATTTAATGATTGAAGAAAACCAGACTTTGCAATCTAGGGTTAACAAACTGTTTTTATTGAGTCTTGAGCATTCTAAGATTCCGTTAAAGACTTGGTACGGTGGACTTAAGATGACATATATCAACAATAAGAAACAGCGATTTGCCCATAGGAAATGACACTGAATTCTGAGGACACGTGACTGTTCCCAAACAGCACAATTTTATATCTCACGCGCAAATTGTTAACTATTGTTGCTATTCATACATAATCCGAGGTCTACTTTATAGTAGGTACCCAACAAACTGTCATCGGCAGAGTCAGGTGGGGGAGGGGGCAAACTTGAGCGCTTACCCCAGTAGACAGAGACTGAAGTTATATTGTGGTGTGCATTACCTGATATTAATAGATATTTCAGCCATATAAATAATAAACCCTATGCATATTTTCCGAAAATTCCGCGCCTTTTTGCGATTATCTCGATAAATATATTTTCTAAAGAAAAGTTGTATGAGACCATTTTATACAAAATTTAGCAAGGAACATTTTATATTATTTGCATTTTGGTCCTAAAGTGAATATTTTTTTTAGATAACTGGATTTAGTTAAGTAGTAAAGATTGGTTATGAAAGAAAAAAATAAAAGCCACGTTCCCCGCCAAAACTTTCATATATTTTTTGCGATTATCTCGGTGAATACGCGTTCTAGAAAAATGTTGTATGAAATCTTTTTTATAGAAAATTTAACAGGGAATATTTTATGTTATATGCATTTTGGTCCTAAAGTTGATATGTTCCGAGATCTTCGCGATTTTTTGTAAAATCTCAGTATTACACAAATGGGTTCAAGGTTAAGAGCGCCACGAGTTAATGACCTCAGATTGCGTTCAAATTTTGTATGGGGAGTTTCTAGGTCCATTGGAACTAAATTCAGTGCGCACTCAATCGACTGGCGAAAACTTGTTGGGGATGTTTCTGACAAGAAAAGGTCAGTTTTTTCTTTTATTTATATTTGTAGTTACTTATTTATTTTTATTCCTGTAGGCTTATTGCGAGATAAAAATCAACATTTATTATTATTTTTCTAAAAATAATTCCTGTTTGTGACGTTATCACTGGTCATTCCATGCCAATAAGATTAGCAAATGGCTCTTTGGTCATCAGCCTTTCATACTTGAACCATACACGTAGAAAAGATTCTGGTCTATTCCTAAAATATGCCTCTGAAACAAAGCTCGTGTACCATCAATTTTTCACCCGTGAATTCAAGCCAAATAGGATGACATATGCCTCTCTGTATGTTTTGAAGTCCTGGGCAACTATCATGCCCCCTCCCCAAGGGGCAGAACATCACTTAGATTGGTGTAAGCTCTCAGTGTGTAGAGTATGACAACTTGTCCATTTAACGAATTTTTAGCTCCCTATCTACCATTACAATTTTTTGTTATATTAACAGACTATCCGCCAAATTTTGGTAAAAAGTGAAAAAGGTCCTCGACTGAAATTTGTAAAACATTCAGTCAAATTTATTGATAGTTCTCTAAAAATGAATACTACATTTCTGAATTAAAAAAAAAAAAAAAGAATTAAAAAATCTAAACAAGCTGTAACTTTACATGACAGCACCTTCACAACGAACGCTCGAGTGCCTGATCTCCCATGTTTTTTTAAAAATAGCCATTTTGTAGAAACATCAAAGTTTCGAAAACGAAACTGTATATGGCAGAACAGATACTGAGGCAGACTTTTGGAATATGTAGACTAGAACCTTTCGAGGGCGCAGGCATGATAGAGCGTGGGAGAAGCTTACCACCAATCCTCTTTAAAAGTTGGCAAATTCAATTCCAGAGACTCAGTTGGTAAATTCGCGTATAAGAAGTTTTGTTTTTCTTCTCTCTTTTTACTCAGCCAGTAAAGAATTTTTGAATTTTTCGCTTCGACATTTTAAAAACTGTTGATTTCCTCTTCCTCAATAAATTTGTTTCTCAACAGTTCTGATAATGACTCTTGTGTTTTAATAGCAACGAAAACTTTTTTTTATTTTTATTTTCAATTTTGACATTTTTAATTACCTATCTGATGCTTCTTTTAATAATAAATATTCATAATGAATAAATACTGGTAATAAAACTAAGATACCAATTCAGAATCATTCATTCGTGGATTTCTTGTGCTTAAAATTCAAACCCAGAACTAATTGCTTGTGTGTGCCAGGCCATTTTATATTTCAACCAGGGCATGCTAAAACCTTTTTTTTTTTGTTTGTAAAGTGCTAGCCAAGACTTTGCCTTAACTGCCCTAAAATGTTCGCTACAGGCCTGTAATGAAAAGTTCGAATTTCTCTTGCGAGAAGCAAAATTTTCTCCGTTTAGTTGTATATCAAGCAGGTCTTGAGAAAAATGATCTTTCATTAGGTAGACAGACAGACTATAGTCAGAAATGATGTCCTCTCACCAAAATTTCAAATCGTTTTGCTCCAGCTGTCTCCAGTCAAAATTTCTTCGAGTTTTTCAGCTTCGCTCAAAGAAACAGGAAATTTCAAAAATGAACACACTTTTATTATTTTTGCTAAAACTTTTTTTTGTATTTTTGGAAAGTGCTGGCCGTCGTGGTCCAATTGCTAGCCAGAGCTTTGTCCTGACTGCCCTGGCGTTATAGCTACAGGCCCTTTCAAACCACATCCATTAGCTCCTCAAAAATGTATTATTGGTGTGTGTTGTATCGCATATTCACATGTTCAAAGCGTTATCACATTTGACATTTTGATTTTCGTCTACACCCTCGCAAATATTATCTGAAAAATGAGGTAACGCCTACGATAAGTTGAATATACAATACAACACACGCCAATAATTAATTTTTCGAAATTTCTCTTCTTTTTTGGGGGGAGGGGGGGGGGTGGCCCAGGAGTCAGATGGACTAAAATGGTGTAGAATTGTGGTGAGGTGATCATTTCTGACAAGATGAAGGTAATGAAACAGGCCCGTATCTAATCGCTTGTGTATTTCTTTCAGGGAATGAGGATACAACACAACTTTATTATTTTTGCTAAACTTTTTTTTTTTTTGGAAAGTGCTGGCCAGGGCGGCGCACTTGCTAGCGAGGGTTTTGTCCTGACTGCCCTGGTATTAGCTACAGGCCTGTTCAAACAACATCCATTAGCTCTACGTGCATGTATTTTGAACAGTTTATAATTTCTCATAACTACGGAATTTGGAAATTAGTGAATTGCAGTGCTTAATTTTTTTATATGTTAAGCCTGCAGGTTCATTTCTTTTAAGCATTATTCATAGAACTGAAAGGAAAAAATCAACATTTGATTATAAAGACAAACAGATATTATTTTTGCAATGATTTAGCACTATGCTTTCTGTTTTTTCAGGCATTTTGGTGCTTCTTGTTGTACTAGTTCAACCATCATGGTCAAAAGACTGTACAGTGGATGTAAACACATACGGTCTGTGATAAGCTTTGTATTCTAAACTTATTATTTCGTTTCCTTATGAATCGATAATTTCGATAGAACACCACAGATATTAAATGCAAGGAATATATAATCATAATTATATTATCATGTCTAATATCTGACCAACTTTCATTTTGCTGAATAATTATACGTATAACCTTTCATATTTTTCCCCACTGGAATATAGTGACTACTGTGGATATTGTTGATAATATGAATGAGTCTTTTGAAAAGTTTCGGGAAACTGTCAAAGAACCTGGTACGTTTTCCTTTCTAATGTACTCAAACTTTTTATTATCATGTGTATATAATCCGTGGCTTTCGAACACTAAGAAGAATATTAATAAATACTTATAAGGCAGATGAACCCAATAAGGCCCTAATCAAAGGTTTTGGCTCTACAGAGGCTTTCATATAAGTGCTTCCATTTTATTATTATTATTTTTTTTTTTTTGCGGTAGTCGTCGACTAAAATATATCTACAAATTGACTATCTTTAAATTTTTCTGCACTACTGCACGCCCCTCGAAAATACCCCTTTTTTCAAAACCTAATAAAACCTGGCGTACCAAAGAAGGGCCGACTTATAACCGAATAAGGCCCAATCTGAAACCTAGTGCGATCCGACCTGAAATTCAGAAATTTATGAGCATGTTTATGAGTAAGTTACAGCTAGAAAAATAGACAATTGATTTACCAGGATGGGCCTTATTAGGTTACATATCATTATTTTTCTTGAACATCACATGCCTCGGCTCCAAATTGCTCAAATTTCACTTTTCTGGCGTCGATCGTTAACCAACTAGCACTACAACAATCATCCAACGTTTAATTTCTGATATAAATTCCATTTTACTAATATAATAAATCGTCCAACCTACACGAAAAACATATAAGAGCACTTTCTTCGTCAAAAAAAAAAAAGTCACCACATCTCATATCGGTGGACTGATATCCTGATAAAAACAAGTGGACAGTGTTACCACATCAAAGAGGAACAACTTTGCTGTATACATGTAATTCAGTCTAAAGCATAGCAACCAAGATCGGTACATTCGGCCTTATTGGCGATCAGAGCCTTATTGGGCTCATCTACATTTTGTATATTACCTGCGAAAAACTTTATTTCCAAAGTAGCTTGCTTATCGGAATTCAGCCGAAATTTTAAAATACGTTACCTTCTGGTATGTGAATGCGGTGCCTAAAATTTTATTGAAGTTGAATAATATTTAAATATAGTCAGTCACCACACAGTTTGAAATTTAGTATAAGACTTACCAAACATTGATAAGTTGTTGATTTATTTATTTATATTTAAGTCCTCCCCCAACAGGTGCTCGAGGGTCCCATTGACAGGAAAGGATAGTATGTACAATATAATTCTTAAAGACAAAAAATAATTTTTAAGCGAAGGGTGGGGGATAAGGAAGAAGGAAAATATAACAGAAATAGGGAGGAGGAGACAGACACCAGAGCAAGGGCAGAGCGGAGGTTGAGGGACACGCACAGGTCCACAGCCGGCAGTTGAAAATTGTGAACTGAGAACTGAGGATTGAAGGAAGCCGTGGGGCCGAAACAAACCACACTTGTGCGGTATGAGAAAAAGAGTTGAACAGACTAGGACCTACATACCCTCGAGTACTTTAATGACTGATGAAATATACTGTTTCCTACTCCCGAAGAATATGTCGATCCCAGGGTCTTTTTGGGTAATATTATTATATAATGCAAGAGTATTGTCCGTACTTGATCTTGAGTCTCTACGTATTACAAAAATCAATATTATTTCCTTCCAGTGAATGTAGGGACCCAGAACTGAATACATGTTAAGTTGTTGGAATCCAAAATATTGTTATTCAGAACATCCCGCAAGAAGATTACCTTTGTCAGACATATTCTAATTTCTAGACCCATAATCTCAAAGCCAACCAGAAGTTCTTTATATACCATTTCAGAAGGATAATATATAAAGATTTTGCAATATAAGTATTTCAAAAGACTTTTTTGAATTTTCTTAATTTTATCTTTACCTTGTTGAGTTTTAGGATCCCATACAACAAAGGAGAACTCTAATATCAACCTGACAAAACAAGAATAAAGAATTTTCATTGTTTCAAAATTTTTATAACAAGTTTCATTTCTCTTTATGAAGCCAACCATTCTTTTATATTTTAAAGTAATAATTTCGAATCCAAAATGATGCTTAAGTCTTTTACAAAATGTACACACCTAAGTGTATCCTTTTTTATTTTACGTTCGCGTAAAATGTAGCATATTTTTCTTCAAAAGGTAATTTTTTCACACTTATCAGAATTAAATGGTCACACGTTACTATCACTCGACTTCACTCATGAGTCAAGAACTTGTTGCAGTTTAACATAATCATTTTCAGATTTTGTAATTTTATAAATTTTCATATCATCTGCGCACAGCAATAATTTTGAATATTAGATTTTTTCAGAAATATCATCGACAAAAATTGGGAATAGGTATGGACCCAAAGCCGAACCCTGGGGAACACCTGACACACTGCTCTTGTAACACGTAGAGGCCCCTCATTTATATTCGACAAACTGCATTCTGTTATTTAAGTACAAGTAAAATAGAATTATTAGATCTTTTGAAAAGCCAAAGCTGTACAATTTTTGGAGTATGATTCTGTGGTCGACAGTGTGAAAAGCCTTAGAAAAATCTGTGTTAATGGTATCCATTTGCCCATACTTGGGGAGGGTTATATTGACATAATAACATGTGATGTTCATTAGACTTGTATGCACTGAATATCCCTTTCCAAAGCCATGTTGACAGGGACGTAAGTTACTTTTGGATTGATTGTGTAGATATTTGCGCAAGATAGTTTCAAAAATTTTGGCCGCGAGTGGAATTAGAGAGACAGGACGATAATTTTCTATTTCATTTATTTTGCCTGACCTGTAAAGTGGAATAATTTTCAATATTTTTCATATTATTGGATAAACACATGTCTCAAGGACAGTATTGCAGATATAAATTAAGGGAGTAACTAAAAACCGTGAGGAAGCTGAAAATATGTATGGTGGAATGGAATCAGGGCCACTTATGCACCTCAACCTTATATTGTCCAAAAAAATATAATTTTTAACCGATTTAAAATAAATAGCTGAAATTGTTTAATGGTTCTATTTGGTATAACAATGCATGATGGCACAAACTGTTATCTAAACATTAAATTTCATGTTGGTGAGCACAGTAGTTCCAAATTTTTCTGTAGTTACTAAATTTAATTTTCCTACAATACCATAAACTAGGGGAACTTCGGATTTGTGGGGGAACTCCGGACATTGCCAATTTTATACATTAGATTTGGAATATCGATTTTCATCACATGACGGTATAGCTCCAAGTCTTAGCTCTTATTTGACATCCTAGTTAACGAAGAAAGAACGCATCTAACCAGTACATTCCAGTTCTGGCGATGTCCGGAGTACCCCCACGAATCCGAAGCTACCCCAAGTTACGGTATATGATATCGTGTAGGGGAAAGTGGGGAACAAGGAAAAAAATAGGAAGTATATAAACATGGCCATTTTTCAATGTTGCAACGGTAGGCGTAGTTTATCAACAGAGACACATTTTGCTGAGTTGCAGCAGTTATATGATCAAGTTAGAGGATGTAATTCAGAAAAAAATTCGAACATGTGTTTTAATGAAACTGAAATTTTCCCCTTCTAATTTCGAATTTTAATTAGGACAGAATTTTCGTACAAGTGCTACATAACCTTGTTGTCCAGGATCAAGGTGCTCTAATTTAAACCCATTCTCCATATTTTAATATGGGTTGTTATTTGTAGGAGAAACCTTGGGCAGGAACGATAAGACATTTTGTACAACAACAATGAGATAATGAAAACAAATCACCACATTTTTTAAACTCTTATATTACTAGCTAATTTATGACGCCTCCTCCTGGGTGATACCTTGCTGTAGTCAGGAGGCTTAAGTGTAAAAAAAAAAAAGACTCTCTATGACATTACAATTTGTTAGAATCGCGACCAAAAGCACCTAGGAGAAGGCAAATTCCGACAGATAAACTCTGTTGAAAGCAATGAAAAACTACAACAGTATCTCTTTCCAGGAAATGTAGCTTTTCCGAAAATTAATTACTGATGATGGCGTTCCAACAGGTAAATAATTTTTTCGGACGTAAAAAGCTCCCCATTCGGATGTCCAGGAGGAAGCTACTTGGGGAAGCATCATCATCGGAAAGTTTTAAAACGAAAGGCGCAATTAAATTAGGGACCTGGAATGTAAGAAGCTTGAATGGAGTGCGAAGATTAGAGAACCTTAAGAGAGAAATGAAGAGGCCTAACCTAGGAATAGTTGGAATAAGTGAGGTTAGGTGGAAAGAGGAGAATGATTTTTTGTCAAGAGACTTCAGAATAATAAATATAAAGGGAAGAAAGGGGCAAGCAGGCGTCGGAATCGTTATGAATAAACAAATAGGTACTAAAGTTATATATTATAAACAATAACAGAGTGAAAGGTTAATCTTGATAAAAATGAAGACCAAACCAGTACCTACAACACTAATACAAGTATATATACCTACTAAAATACTCACGAGGACGAAGAAATTGAGGAGATATATGAAAAATTAGAACGACTTACGATGCATGTTAGAGGAGAAGAGAATCTTATTATTATGGGCGATTGGAATGCTAGAGTTGGTGAAGGAAAAGAAGGTAATATAGTGGTGGACTTTGGATTAGGAATGAGAAATGAACGAGGAAAGCGTTTGATACAGTTTTGTGCGAATTATAACTTAGTCATCAGAAATATGTACTCTATTAAAAGTCATTATAGAAGAAGGTATGCATAGAAGAGTCCCAGTAACGAAGGCAGATATCAAATTGATTATATTATTACAAAACAACGTTTTAGAAATCAAATATTAGGCTGTAAAACTTATCCGGGAGGCGATATTGATAGTGATCATAACTTGGTAGTAATGAAATATAGGCTCAAATTGAAGAAACTAGGTAGACAAGAAGAGGTAAAAAGATGGAATTTGAAGAAGTTGGAAAATATTGATACTTAAGAGAAATATCAAGAGGATATTAGGTATAGAGGCAAATCACTCCAAAAATCAATTTACAATTTTAACATGACGATGTTTCAACATCACTGTCATCATCAGGTAACACAATCACGTACAAACTAAGCAACCCTGAAATCTGTGGTCTAAAAGCTAGTGATAAAATTAAACCGTTTCACTGCATATTAAATTCAGTTGGCTAACTATATCTACCCCCACCTCCTTACTGTTTAACTGTATTTCAATTTCAATTGGTTAACGTTACCCCCACTTTTTGTATTATGTTTCGTGTAACTGGCGTTTAAACCACGGATTTCAGAGTTGCTTAGTTTGTACGTGATTGTGTTACCTGATGATGACGACAGTGATGTCCAAACGTCGTTGTGTTAATAAATTGTAAATTGATTTTTGCAGTGATTTGCCTCTATACTTAATAATTGAAGATAATCTCCTCTGCCTTACCAGTATCGAGAGGATATTGTATTAGAATTAGAGGTTGAAAAAACACAGGACATTAACAGCGTGGAGGAAGAGGGGTAAAATAAAGGAGGGAATATTAAAGTCAGCAGAAGAAAATGTAGGTAAAACTAAGAGAGAAGAAAAGGAACCATAGATGAAGGAGGAACTCCTTAAGAAGATGGACGAACGAAGAAAATATAAGAATGCAAAATAGAGAATGGAGATTAGCTTATGAAAAGTTAAGAAATGAAAAAGAGAGAGAGGGAGTGTAAAAAGGCAAAAGAAGAGTGGATGAAAGAAAAAAGTGATATGATAGAAGAGTTTATGAATAAAGGACAACAGACTTGACCTATAGAAAAGTAAAAATAAATTTTGGAGAAAGAAGGAAGAAAGCAAGTAATATAACAAATAAGGAGGGGGACCTTATTTACACAGCTGAAGGAAACGTGAAAAGGTGGGTAGAGTATGTAGAAGGACTATATAGTAGAGATACGAATGGAAAGGGAGGGCAATGTGGAAGAAGATGAGAGGGGAGACTCAATTTTAAGAGAGGAATTTGACAAAGCGTTGAGAGATTTACAGAACGGGAAAGCTCCAGGAGTAGATGAGATACCCGCTGAATTATTACAGAACTTAGAAGAATATGTACTTGATAGATTGTACAAATTAGTATATTATATTTCTGATAAAGGGGAAATGCCAGAGGACTTCAAAAAGAGTGCTATTGTAACCATACGAAAAAAGCAGGAGCAGATAGGTGTGAGAATTATCGAACAATTAGTCTTCTTTCGCATGCGTCTACAATATAAACTAGGATAATTTACAGGAGAATTGAGAATAGAATAGATGCAGAATTAGAAGATGATCAGTTTGGACTTAGAAAAACTAGAGGTACTAGGGAAGCAGTGTTAGCTTTGAGATTAACTTTAGTGGCGTAGCGGTAAGAACTCGGCTTCCTAACCCGAAGGCACCGGGTTCGATTCCCAACGCCGGTATCGTTATCAGTAATGCAAGAAAGAACTCTTTGTAATTATTATGTATCATGGATTTTACTATGAAGAACAATGAGACATTTTTCCTAAGAAAACAGTTCATACTATTTTTGGACATCTGGGTACAATAATTTTCATTTTAAAAGACGTAACTATTTTCTGTGTCCCATATGTACTCCACACTTTCCCATATATGCATTAAATGGAATAATCTTAGATAATACTCGAGTTACATTTTTAAAAGTATGTTAATGAATTGTATGGATATCAACAATTAAGAAATTTTCTGTTAGATAAACTTTGATATTAATTAATTTTCAATATGGTCGAATATCAAGCAAATTTTAGACACCGAGTTTACATATCAAAAGTACCTTAATATCTGTTTTAAAAATCATCTTAACTATTTAAGCTTTGGGTATTTATTTACGCTGAGAACTGAACATCGCAAAGTGTTTGAAATGACAAACTACTTTTTTTTTTTCAGCTAGTACCAATATGGATATCATGTTTGCCAACTTTCTTTTGGAAACTTTCAATAGTAAGAAGTTGCATGTGTAGTATGAATAATTACCACCGTTATTTTAAGGGAAGACCGCGAGGCACCCTACCATTTGGACTTCTCAACGTTCAAACCATAATGGACCTTTAGAAAAGGATATTAGATTAGTTAATCTAGTTAATAGAATAGATTTTCAGTTGCTCTTGAAGATCCAACCAGGCTGTAGTTGACAAGGATTTTTAGGGACAGGGACAGGGAACAAAAATACTAACTAAAATATAAGAAATTTCAGTTGAAATCGAATAAAAATGGCCCTTTACTTTCCGAATTTTTCTGTATGAGTTTGAGTTGAATACAGCATGAAGAACTCATAACTCAAATAAGTTAACCTTTTAGAGCAAGATTCTTTCTTTTCGCAAAAGAAATTCCATAGGTCGAATGGAGGTCACTAATAACGGGAAAAATAGTCAAAAAATCTTCGCGCATACATTTCACTCTTTTCATCCCTTAGAATTACCTAATGCTTTTTGGTATGGGCATGCATCATGATGTAATCTAAATACTGCTTTTTGGCATATTTATGCATTATGACGTAATACCAGTACAGCTTTTCAGCATTATCATGCATTGAGGTTTGGATGAATAATTTAGAAAGTAATTTTCGACTTTTTTTTTTTTTTTTTTGTAAAAAATCACAAAAAATAATATAAAAATGCAAAATGCACTTTTAGCACTGTGAGCTTTCCCGTAATGAACATCAGGTAGAAAGTACTTGAAGCAAGATTGATAGCAGCCGGCTTATCAACATCAGGTTGAGATATGTTCGGATCAATGCTGAAATTTTCTGGTATCTGACTATCATCCTCAGCATCTGCAGGGAACAAGGCAAATTGTCGCGTACAAAACAGAAAAAAAGAGAGAAAAAAAGAAAGAAACTGGATAAAGGTGTAGACTTAGGTTGACTTTTACATACTGTCAGCATTCTTCTGCGATGAATACTTATCATCTAGAAGGTTGTTTTGATCCTGCTCTGTAAGCTCTCCCTCGACATCATCATCATAAACATCTGGGCTTCCACCAATGGGAATTCCGTCTCGGAGATTATTTAAAAGCCATCCTCATCGTTTGATACTCGTAAATCACTTCTCCATCACTATGAAACTTTGGTTCAATATGTCTTCTCCATTTGGCAAAACGATTCGAATTCCTGCGAATTATAATTATTACGTAGTATCATGTAATTCACATGATATTGCTTTTCCACACTGCACATAACAGGGCTTGTACTTCACGTAAAAAACAAATTATCGAGTAAATAATATTTTACGTTCATTGTTCTCAGCATCCATCGTTCATACCACTTGATATTTTTCGAAGTCAAAATTGAATTGCATTAGAATTGAAAAACACTTAAAGTTGACCACGATTCATGAGGCTGCATCGTATGCGGTCGAATTCCTGATAAGAGTCCTCTAGCGAAAAATATCAGTGATGCCGCGGACAAGCGTACAAATCGCTAAATGCATGAAACAGCCAAAAAGCATTACCCCCCTCAAGCAATGCCTGTCTGAAAATCCGTGTCATGCGCTAAAGGGTTAATTCATCAACTCAGTTATAAGTTTTCCCCATGTCTGCTGGTGCAGCGCATCTATTTGTAATACCAGATTTGGATGGAATACAAAAAATTACAACAGGGACAAAACTTTTTATCAAATAAAATTGATACACTATTACATGAATAACTTGGGGTCCCTCTTTCCTAATCCAAAGGAAGTCACGCGGAACACACAGGTAATTTTGAATAGAGAGTTTGGTTGGCCGAGTGGATAGCGCGTTGGTCTCGGAATCCGATGGTCCCGGGTTCGCGACTACGCAACTCTCCAGATTTCGACCTATGGGCCGGTTTTTTGGCCAGAAGGGGAGAGGGCTAAGACAACCCTAACAGCCTCCCCGACGTCGTCTCTGAGGTAATGCTCAAAAGGGTGGATTCCAGGGCTCGGGTTAAGAGTAAATTAGGGGGGAAAAAAGTGATTGTACATAATTGAAAACATCTTTGTATTACTTACGTTTTAGTTCCAGAAAAAAACACCGGAGACAACACTATTCCATCGCAAGAATTTAAACATAATTTTATCAAAGCGACCTATACAGTATATCTTTCAACCTTGTATGCTCACAGTTTTATGATATGTTGGTTATATGACTTAGCAGGTAAGAAAATAAAATTTTTACTTCTTTTAGATACATCTGTTATCTGTAAATCGATGATAGAGGGGCCTGTGGCGATCCGCCTCGTAGTGTTTACTAGAGCAACTTGACCTTTGGAATATTGAATGGAAAGGAGTCGAACAAAATGTTAAAATAGGTTTTATTGGGTGTTTGATTTCGAATATCTGATTTGGTTTTTGATCCGATTTCGATTTAATTTTACTAGGACAAATAATTTTAAGATGACCTTCATCTCAAACTACATCATCAGCTCTCATTTCGTTACTCATATTTCAAAAACCCAGGTGTTAATGCACCTACCTAATAAATAGGTACATATATTTAGGCTCTTCTGTGAAATCTAACATGAACTGTTGTTTGCAGGTCCAGAATTGGAGGGTTTGTATCCAATCGACAAGGAAACATTATCCAAATGTCGATCCGTTTTGGTATTTTTACTTCAACCTTTGTATACTTACTTAAAGACAATAAATAACGGTAAGAATTAGGTTTTTCAGTTTTATGGATTTTTGTTTCACTCTGGAAATGAACACTGTCGAGTTAGCAAAAGTGAGACAAACCGTGTACTAATTTTCGCTAATCCGGTATTTTTTTCAGACCAAATCAAATACTTTTCAGATTTTCACTCTGGGAGAACAACATGTACGTTTTTTAAAGATAATCATGCAGGAATAAAATCTTCATAAGTGCCAATTTTAATTGAAGTGCGCGAACAGAAACTAATTTGTTGTCACGAGAGTGGGCATGATTCGAATAAAATGATCCACGGCGGATCGTAAATGGAAGTCCGTTCTGGATCACCTATTTATTATTTGAATCACGTACCAGTGATCCGATAAAAATATAATATTTGCCAGATCATTTTATACGGAAATATTTGTATCTGTGATTCGCATCATTTCTGAAAAACTCAACATCGAATGCAAATATTTTTTCTTTCTTTCTCTCCTATTTTTTTATTTTATTATTATTTTATTCGCAAAAAAAGCAAATAATGTCACTGAAGAATCACCAAGGCTAACTGATTTAGTCAAACTCAAAGTCCTTTTCAGTTCATAATATGTATTCCATAATTAATTTTAGCACGAGGCATGGAAGGGCGGAAATGAAACATTGATTTAAAAAAGAGAGAAAAAAACAGTATCTTGATTTTGGATCTGTATTCGAATGATTCGAATCAGTTTTCTCGTATTTATCTTTTATTTACGAGTTCTTGTGAAACAAGTGTCGATATCGACATTAAACTAGACACTTTAATTTAATAATTTCTGTTGCATTCCTTATGCTGGCATCATTATTTGACAACTCACTCTAGTCTGGAATTATCTTATTTCGAATTAATTACAAATGGTTATAACAATATAGTTACATGACATGTCGACACGTTTGTCGCTGTCGAAGTTTAGATCGACAGTTCAGTAGGAAATCGATATCAAATTTTGTATAGAAAGACTGTAGGATAACAAATATTATGTTTCTTCTAGAAAAACTTGCCTGTTGTCGACATTGAATGTGTACAAAAGTGAAAAACGTATCGGCGTAAAGACGAATTAGAAATGGGAAAATTATATTACTCGATACCGAGATCAAAGTCTGTCTGGAAATCAATGTCGACTTTTTCATCGGCATTTGAGTAGACATCAGAGTCGATAAAAAATTTGTGGTTACCAAGATGTTTTCTGCGCATAATTTGACATCGACTTTCTCATCGTTTTCTGCGCATAATTTGACATCGACTTTCTCATCGGCTCTCGAGTAGCCGAAGTCGACAAAAAAGTCAATATGGCCAAGTTGATTTATCGTATATAATTCGATATCAACTTTTTCATTGGTTTTTGTCAAGCAAAAGGCGTCAGAAAATTTGACGTCGACAACAATATCGGTTTCAATTCAACTTTTGTCAATCGATTTTGCCTGTCGAATTCGACTAAATTGCAGTATCGAAAAATTGATAGATTTTTAATGTTACAAAAGTTCTAATTTTGTATCAAATGTGTCTCTCATAATTGATTCATACTTTTTATGATCTGTGAGAAAAATATCTTCGGATCGTTCTCAGTCACAGGATTTATGTAACCCCGTCATCAGCTGTGACTTGACTATTCGATGAATCACTAATGATGTGGGAGAGGCTGAGAAAATCTTTATCGTAGATAACAGATGATTTGAGTGAAATTGGCTCGCATTTTAGAGAATCGCCACATCTGAACGATGTGTAAAATGGATTCAAATAATAAAATAATCTGGAAATATTCCAAAACACGATACATTAAAACACAATGGCAGTGAAAATGCATGAATTTGATGTTTATTCATAGATGTATTTGTCGATGCGATGATCGCTTTGAAAAAATATATCGGAATCCTTTTGGAATCTGAGAATTATCTCGAGGAGAATTCACCGACCGAACTGAGCAAATCGGATGCCCCAGGTGATATAAAAGAAGGAATTAATTTTCTCATTTAAATGCAGTGTAGTTCAGGAAAGGTACCATAAATTGATAAGATACCTAAATTCTTAGACGAGTGTCCATGTTCCATGTTGAAGTGTGAGTGAACTTGGTAAAAAATTCTGCATATAGGGCGTGCCAATTCACAATTTCTTCGTTCTGAGATGGCATAACAGTCGAAAGAGCTCTGGATTACAGGAGGAAGAAATTGTGAATTGGCACACCCAACATACAGAATCTTGAACGAGGTTGAAATGATTAAATTTATTGTAAAGCTATAAGACATCAAAACAGCTAGCTCAGTGTTGCCAGATCTGGTCCAAATGGACTAAATATGGGAAAGTATTTTAGTCCATTTTCTGGTTCCTCCCTCCTCAAAAGAAAAGATTGAATGGTCCGGCTGTGAATATTAAAAATGCACTCAATCAAGTATTCAGAGAGTTGATAAAATGTAACTCATATTGGGTTTGGAAAGCATTCTATTTTCAGCGCCAATAAAGGTTTTGAACCCTGAAGAACTTATATTTTGATTCTGAAAGTCGGTAGACGAACAACTTTATCTTGTTAAAACTCAAGTATTTGATATTGAAATAAGTAAAATGTCTTGCTTATAGTTCAAAGCGCATATGCGAAAGCTCACAACTCACTTCTGGACAAGAATAACAAAGAATTACAATCTATTCGAGAATACTTGAGAATGTATTTTAACCAAATCGATATTGGTAAGTATGCATTACATACTACCAATTCGAGTTTTTTCTATATAACTCAACTCTGACAAGTTACAAATTATATGTGAAGCCTCATTCGAAGAATATGATCTTGGATTATGCTATTGAAAAGAATTTTATAATTGAAACACGAAAGCACTGGTCTCCCATGAATTCACTGGAATGATGAATTCTTACACTCCTTGATACTGTTTATGCTAAAATAATATCAAAAATGAACTCAGCGCTCAAAAATGTTTCTAATTTCAAAACGAAGCACTTAAAGGATAAAAGTCAACAGTTTGAGGGAAGGAAATTCCTCATGGATCGTCCATGTCGCGAAGTATTATTTCGCGGGTCATGGAATTTTTCGGATAATGTACTTACTGATATAACAAGATTAAAAAACATTGAAAGCAAATTCACAGCCCCTCCCCAAAAAAATGAATGAATAAAATACAAAAAACTATGAGCGTTATTTTTTTTTAAATCAATCACAAGTATGTCAGGCACAGTTTAATTGACTCTTAAGAAATTCTCAGGACCCATGAAATTTTGAGTTTTCTACCTATGTTACTAAGAACGCCCAAGTGAGTTTTCAACAAGTCGGGAAGAATCTCAGAGAGGTATTTAAGAGTTCGCGAGAAGTTTTATTAAGTCCTGAAGAAAACTCTAAGAGGCTTAAACTATTTTTTAAAAGCCTCAAACAGCTTCCAGAAATTGCTATCCCGTGTAAATAAGTATAAAGAAATCATGGTATGTTATGAATTGTAAACACATAAATGGACCATGAAAAGACATGATAAGAGTCAGGCCCAGGCTGAGAAATAGTCTGAAACAATCTGGAAGCATTTTAAAGACATCTTGAAAATTCCTGAACAAATTTAGATAATCCTTAAAAAGAGTCGGAGAGAGTCTTGCACCCGCATGGGAGAGTGCCTAAAAGCTTGAAATCAATCGAAAAGAGTCTTAAATAGGTAATTGCTCTTAAAAAGTGTACTAAGTCTAAGAAAAATCGTAAGAATCGCACCAAATCCTCATAAATTTCGAAGACTTGAAATAATCTCAATCAGGTCCGGGATAAACTTAAATTAGTCCGAAAGAGTGTTAACAGGTCCTAAAACTGGCTTAAAAGATCTTAAAGAAACTAATACTTTGCTTCAAATATCCTGAACAAAGCCTTAAAGAGTCTTAGACAATCTTAAACCTATCTGAATGAGTTTTCAAAAGCCCGAAAATAATCCTTAACGAGTCTTAAATGAAAGGAATATTGATGAGTAGGTATAAAAAAAAATCTTGAAAACCTCAAGGCATTTCAAAGAAATTCCGAATCCTGAAAAGTCACAATTACACCTGAACACTAGTTTTCAACTAGTCCGGAAGAGTATCAACAAATCATAAACGTGTTTTAAAAGTCAGAAAGTATGTAGAACTTTCCATTAAAAACCTTAAACAAGACCTCGCAGAATACTCGTTTGTGGGTGTCTTCGAAAGTCTGAAACCAGTTCAAGATTCAAAAACCGAAGTCCAGCAAGTCTAAAAAATGTATTACAAATCTCAAGAATTCTCCAAAAAATCCTCAAAAATCCTGGGTCTTCATCAGTCCTGGCATTGTTTTGAACTAGTCTGGACAAGTATGAATTTTGAACACATTCTTAAAAACCTTGAGCAATCCTGGAACGGTTTTGAAGGTATGAAAATTTGAAACAGTAATAAGGGTGAATTAAAAATCGAACTAAATAGGTTTTGGAAGGCGTCGAATCTTTTTTGAATGTCAATCCTATCCTGTATTGACAGTAGCCCGATGTGCAATCAGTTACCCTCTAATTACCCAGTTACCCGCGAAAAAGTTACCCATTTGTTACCCTCGATTTAACCTGGAATTACCCTCAAATTACCCTTGTTCCCCTTTAGTTACCCTGGTAGCTGGCAGGATACTACCTACGCAATTAGTTACCCACTAGTTACCCGCGGCGGAAAGTTACCCATTTGTTACCCTCGGTTACCTTCAGATTACCTTTGTTCCCCCTGTAGTTACCCGGTAACTTATGAGATTTTGCGCATCGGGAGCATAGCCACTTTTATTTATATATTTATAAATTATTTATTATCATTATTATTATTTGTGGGGGGGGGACGCCATGTAAAGGCCACACTTTGTTCAGAAGAGGCCACTTTTTTCCTCTTTAAAATCTCCTATGCTGGATACATGGTGAAGCAGGGGCATCAACCAAGTTTAGTAGAAGAATTTAGGTAGGTCAAGGATAGGCTAGTTTTTTTAGGGAGAGGGGCTACCCAGGTCTGCTTTTAGTTATGCCAGTTAGGGAACTGGGTTGGACAAAAGATGAAGAATATACGTAATTAACTCTGATGTTAATATCATCACTTAGGTGAGAATCGGTTCAGAGAGTACAGTAGAAGTATTGTGAGCAGGTGAATATTTGAGTCACGAGCAAGAATTAAGAAAATTTCTACCATTAACACAGTATCATAAGATCAACTCACAACCTGCACTGTGCCATTTCAGTCTACTATCATGTGGTTACACTGATGCATATCTAGAACAAAACTAGTGACCACTTTAGACTCGGAATAATAATATGTGACCAGGAATCATGAATGTGCCTCTTGTGCAAAAACAGGTTTTCGAGATACACGAGTGTCTAAAGATTGGATGGTGGTAGTAGTGCGTGAAGGTGTACATATTGTGTACATCTGTGGTGTTGCGTTTATGTGTTATTATGACAACCGCATTTCGAACTTTTGTTCCCTGTCATTTCCGTAGGCCCGTTTTACACGACGCCATGTAAATGGATGTTTGTACATTTTTGACGTAATTTTATTTGTGGAAAAACTAATGAAGATAGGAAGCTGCGATGCGTTTCATTCGAAAGAACGTGATTTTTTCTATATGAATTGTCAAGAAAGTGAAAAATGATTTTTTGACACCAGAGGCACATTTCACGAATATACTATTTACACCAGGGATGGCAAACGAAACCGTTTTTTTTTTTTTTTTTCGTTTCGTTATTTCGTTTCAATATTTTTGACAAAAATCAATCGTTATTTCGTTTCGTTTGTTTGCCATCCCTGCTATTTACTGAACTCACCCTGACTCAACTCACCCGGGAAAAGAAATGAAATTTCGATTACAGTAGGCTCGGCTACTAGTACCCGACCCTAGAAAGTGGTTGCAATAGGCTCGGCTACTAGTAGCCGATCCTAAAAATCACAAATCAGAAAACTAGGGATGGCAAACGAAATGTTTTTTTTTTTCGTTTCGTTATTTCGTTTCAATACTTTAGACAAAAATCAATCGTTATTTCGTTTCGCTTCGTTTGCCATCCCTGATTTACACCTTGGTATTCATTATGTACTCGTAGACTTGTCCTATTTTACACTGCATGTGCAAGATAATAATGACTGATTTGTATTTGCTAATCTAGCCGTACATTTAATAATTTATGTTAGATGCAGGTGCAATCGATTTAGAAGGAAATTTTGTCCAGCCTGGTAAGGTTGATATCAAAAGTGAACGTGTAAAAACAACCACTGAAATGTTTATTTGGAGAAATGGTGCTCAGATTTTGGAAAATCACGAAGAAGCATTAGAGGAAACAGCCTCAAATAACAGCAAGAATATAGCAACTCAAAGTAAGATTCTATACTTAGTCAAATCTGAGCAAAGTTGCACCTAATAAACCGACAACTAACATATGTTAATTTAAGCATTTGTTGAGTAAATGTTCCAAAAATGAGTACTAAACATTTAGAAAAGCTTTTCGACCAAGTCCTCACGAGCTACCAAACAGTTTTCGAGATGTCTAATAGAGTCTTAAGTAAAGTCTGGCCGAGTCTTAAAAGAATCTTAGCGAGTTCAAAAGAAGTTTTTGAGTCTCAAAAATTTCAATAAGGCCTGAAATAGTTGGAAAGCAATCCGAAAAAGTCTCAAAAAACTCTTGAAGAGTCTTAAGCAAGTCTGGAAATTAAGCATGGAAGAATCCGAACATTAAGAATAGTCTTAAACGAGTCTGAATGAGAGTTGACGTATTATCCTAGATTGTCGGCGACACATCTAGATGCCTATTGTATAGTCGTAAATTAGTACAAAAGAGTCTGAAAAACATCTAAAAAAGTCTCAGAAGAGTTTTCAAGAATCTGACTGAATTATCGAAAGGTTTCTAAGAATCTCGGCGAGACTGGAGTAGTCTTAAGTGAGTCCGGAAAAGTATTAAAGAATCCTAAAGAACTATATTGAAAACCCTTGCGCAAGTGTAGAACCTCGTGGTTTCATTCTGCCTAACCAAGGCTCTGAGCAACTCCAAATAGGACTCTTAAATACATTTTACTAGAGGAAATTCTAAAGATGACTTACAATAACCACTGAAATTCTGTAATGCATTCATGTTTCTAGAATTTGCAACCATGCACCCGTTTAAATTTTTGCGAATCTGTGAAGAATTTCGTTATGGTATATTTGAAATTTGGCAAAGTAAAGGTGGCATGGTCGAGCCACTGCCACAACCCCATGCAGCAGATTATTCCCGGATTGATGTGATATGGAATCGCGACGACAAAACGAAACCTGACTTCGAATTTAATATAAAAAAATATCACTTCTTTGATTAAAATTTCAATAATAATCACTAATTAATAAAATCTTTACTATCAATTAAATATAGTTAGGTATTTCTCTTACCTACATCTATTAGTTTTACTTTCCTCGTTTTGTGAAATGAAAACTTACATATTAATTGATCATTTTAAAATCTAAATTATTTAGATGTTTTTTTCAAGTTATACGCAACGTTCTTTTTGATTTATATAAGCTATTATAACTTATAATTTATAATATAAATTAGTGACCTAATTTCGAATTACTGGAATATGCTTTAAGATAGCAAAAGGGCGAGATCTTTGCTCGAATATTTCAACAATATTATTTTTATTATCAATTTTATCTTTATTATATGAAATTGAAAATGAAAATACTAAAAGGAAATTAAATAAATACTAAGTAAACTGATTTGACGTAAATGGTTTACTGTTAATAATTTTAAGCATTTTATAATCTATTTAAATGTCAAAATAAAGAATGATGACAATGATGATGATGATGATGATGCTTTTTCGATGCTAATTTAGTTGAGCATTAAAACTACCGCTATCTAATAATTTTATGATATGAAATATTATTGAAGAATATGAGATATCTGTTATAATGTACCTACTATTTCACCCTGGGAGGTAAAAATACCGGTAAGCCCTCTCTAAAGGTATCCTGAGTCCCCCTAGGCAAAGATACCACCATAAAAAATCATCATCACGCTGAACGAGAAAGAAAGTAGGGATGAAGAGAATTAATATCACTGAAAGATTCTACAATTTAGAACAAAAACTTGTTAACTAATTTGGGACTCTTGGATCTGGAATGGGATTTTTATTTAATGGCTCCATTACACTCTCGCTAAGTCACCCGAGCCTGTTTAGACAACGAAGCGAGACACAATCAAATAAAACATAAAACCCGTGTACACTTTTCTGTTCGCTTGTTAAGAAATGTCCAAGTTCACCGAGCCCCACCCACACATAAACTCTGCCTACGGAGCTGAGATGACAAAGAAGAACTTAAGCTATAACTAGCGAAATGTAGCTTAAAGTGAAAAATATTTCGAATAAAATTTGAAATTATTCAGATTTTCTCTAAGAAAAAAGGATGCTGTTAGAAGATGTTATCCAGAAGATTGGTTAATTTAATTTGTTATGTTTTGCTTGATAAATTCTGTTCACGAATTTCCTCATCCTTACTTGTGGGCAATGATGAGAGTGGTCTACTGAATTTTCCACTGCGCAATAATTCTTAAATTGGTTGGAATAATTCTGTCCCTCGATGGGAGATTATTGAAATAATAATACTTTAATTAATATTATTATTTAATAATCAATAATTTACTCTGCTCGTAATAATTATTCCACACCCGACACGATTAAAATCCGAAATTACGAGTATTTTGCTATTTAAAAGAGAAATAAGGGATGATATAAATAATTATAGACCTATCAACTTATCATCAAACGTATGCAAAATAGTAATGAAAATCTTGAAAGACCGCATATACAATCTATTAGACTTTCAACAACTGCCTGAACAAGCGGGTTTCCGCAAAAAATTCTCCACAGTAGATCACATACAGATGATTAACCAGTTAATGGAAAAAGCCAATGAATATAATCTGGAAACCAGCCTCTTCTTTATAGATTTCAATGAAGCACTTGACTCGGGTACACACAGCAGCGTGTGGAACTGCTTAGCACATCAAAGTGTACCACAAGAAATTATAGAAATTTTATATGATTTATATAAAAACTCGGTGGCTTATATCAAATTAAACAGAAAAGGAAAATACTTCGCAATTAATAAAGGGGTAAAAAAAGTGACCCAATCTCATCAAATATCTTCAACTGTATACTCGAAGGAATATTTCGCAACATCAAACGGGATGGGAAGGGAATAAATATCAATGGTAGATGGGTTAACTGTCTTAGATTTGCAGACGACATTGTCTTAATAGGTGAAAGCTTAACCGAAATTGAAATCATGGCAAAAGAACTGAAAAAAGAATGTAAAAAAGTGGGTTCAACTCTGAATGAAACAAAAACAAAATTAATGACAAACCAGCATATTATAGATACAATTACAATAGAAAATTTAGAAATAGAACATGTGAAAGAATACAAATTTTTTGGTCAAATTATATCTTTTGAAAGTCGAACCAAAAAAGGTAAGAACTGCAAACGCTTGGAAGGCTTTGTGGGCACTCAAAACAATAGTAAATTCCATATCAAGACAAAAACGCATATACTCAAAACTCGTGTTCTTGCAATACTGTCATATGGGGCCCAAACATGATGGGCTCTAACAAAAGGACGATTCGATGAATTACGAACGGTACAATCAGCCATGTTACGAAGGATAATGGGATTAAAATTAAAAGACAAAATTAAATACAAAACAATCAGCACGCTCACTAATGTGGAGAATTTTGAATAGTTAAAATTCGGATACGCAAGGCACATGGAAAGTGGAAACAGAAATAAATGGAATATACCTAAGTACAACAGATTGGATCCCTTGTGACAGGAAAACGAAAAGATGAAGACCAGCAGTACGCTGGATAGATGAAATTGTAAGAATTGTGGGCCCACGGTGGACCAGTACAGTCCAAAACAGAAATGCATGGGCCAAAATGACGGGAACGATATGTATTTGTTTACGGGAACGTTCTACTAACAAGGAATCGTTTTTGAGTGAAATATATAAATCATCATCCACATAGTATAATCTGATTATATTTTTAGAATGTGTTTTGCACCTGCGTTGTTCGAAGCAGGTCTGTATTTGAAGCACACATTTCAATACGTTATTCTTCAAACAAATTTTTATACGTCGTATGTAATATGTACCAACTTCACTTGCTTTTCTGATCTGGCACAGCGCATTACTACTAGATTTAAAATGATAGTGCAATTCAGGTGTTCAGCATTAACCCGTGAGTTTTTGTGTATCATATTTTCTAACCTTATTAGTTCCATACAGATTATTTATATTAAAAATAAAATAAATATTAAAAAAAAAAAAAAAAAAAAAAAAAAACAACTCGCAACGGACGGGTGATTTGGCAGTTTAAAATTGATACCAAAACCATACTTGCACCAAAATTGAACGAATACTGTACATGAATAGTACGTCAGATAGTCAGGTAATTTTCATTTATGGGCATGTCATTCCTAGAAATTTGGATTTCCGGATCATTATACATTATAGCTGAAATTTTAGTAAATATATAAGCAATTACTTAATGATTCTCGGAGCTATCGTAATAATATCAATAGATTATAATATTTCGACTTTCGCGTAAAATAGGGTTCTCAAAAAATGACGAAAATGTAACCAGCAGTGTTTCATTTTACATTTTGAGGTGGCAATCTGGGACCAATATGCAATTTTCTTTTCACCTGAAATGCCATATTTAGGGCTTTTTGATAAATGATCGTATGTAAATTAGTACGTATGAATTTGTTGTTATGTACCTAAAACACCAATTTTTCATAAACTATGATACAGGAAAGAATAGGGATAGTTAAAATATTTTTTGCAACTTGCACATTTTTTTTTGTCGTAAGAAGAGGTTATTGTCAAACTTTTCCAAACTGGCAAGGAATGACCCTTATATTTTCAGAGAAATAGGATGCTTTTCTATTTGACATTCTTCAAATGCTAAAGAAAAAAGAACGACAAAAAAAACCAACAACATTGGTTTAGAATCTCCTATTTGTAGAGTTTTTTTATCGCCCAAAATTCTGACTAGACTCATGTACTCGACCATGCAAGGTTTCTTTCTTTTATAAATCTCGACAGCCTTAGGTCATATACGTCAACACTCGGGATTATTTACTTGTAGTAAACGGAATCTTAGAACTGGGGATGAAAGGAACATGTTAAATTCGTAGGTTCCTTTCTTTCGAAAATTTCTGTAACTAAAGAGGAAAGTTAGAGTTGGACTATGAAAACATGCAAATATTATTCTTAAAATAACGGCGCACTGCGATTTGTTGTTTCAGACATTTTGGTGTCGCTTTTTGTACTGGTTCAGCTTTCCTTTTTAAGATGTGAAGTTGATGAAAGAACTTATGGTTTGTGACACGGTTTATATTCTAAAAGCATTATTTGGTTTTCTTTCGAAAACATAACAAGATATATTAAATGTTATGAGGAACACAAAAACAGATTTATAATATCGAGGATAATAATCGTATGTTTCTCGAAAATTTTAATCACTATTAGCTTGTTCAGGGATTACACTAATTACAAATTTATCATCTTAAATATAGTGACTACTAGCGATATCGTTGATTCTATGAATGCTTCATTCGAATTGTTTCGTCAGAATGTTATCGAAAATCATGGTACGTTTCCCTTTTTATATCTACTATATCATTCTTATAAACAAATAAAATACGTAATCTGTGGCTTCTGAGTACTGAGAGAAATAGGAGACACTTATTATTATGAATACTATCTAAAATAGGAACCCTATTTATCAAGGTCCTTCCAAAAACAGTTTTCTTTCTCTCAAAATTAAACTAGCATTTTGGAAAAAATGTGCATTCTAAATATAGAGTCTAAAGTCATATTAAAATTCAACAATATTTGTGGGTAGTTATCAGTTCTTGATTTATGTAATTATCTATAAATTAGTTAGGTAGTTTTGAACTTTAGCCTTAAACAGGTACCCAAGAATAGATATATTTTCAATTGATTGAATCTCTAAAAGTAGTTGACTAATCTATTAGTTAATACAGTTCATATCGGAAAATGTTTTTCAGAAACAAAATTTCATTTCGGTTGGTGTCAAAATCCCGCATTTTGAAGCCTATCGATAACTCTTATACAAAATATGATATCACGTAGGGAAAAGTAAGGAACAACGAGACAGGGGGTTGACCCCCCCCCCCCATAATTTGGCAGTCGGCAAATTTAGAAACTTTTAATTTGAATTTTTCATTTTTTATAAATGTCTGTTTCTTTGTTTGTTTACTTTTTTTTTTTTTTTTCAATTAAATAATATTTTGATAACAAAATTGGCAAAGTTATAATTTTTTTTAAATTTTGTCAGTGAATTTTTAGTTGAAAAAAAATATTTGTCGGTAAATTTTTCTTCACCACCTCTCCAAACTGAAAGTCAAATTTCGTTTGTGAACATGGAGTACCCTGGACTCCTGTCAGAGACTAGTCAGTCAAAAGCCGAAGGTTTCAAGCTGAGTATCGAACGTTACCTGAAAGGATGAAACAAAGCTGAAATATGGAAGACATTTCGAAAACCTGAAAGTCGGTAGCAAACGTTGAATTTCGAATTTAAATGACTATTCTGGTTTTACCAGATTCTCTGTTTGACCTAGAGCCTAAAATTTGAGAAAGTTTAACATTTTAATAAATTCTAAAAGTTAAAACAAAAGACTTATTTTCAGGTGTTGTCATAAGCTGAATCCGATACCAAATCGCGTGCCTCGTGCACACTACTTGACCTAATTGACAAAAACGGGTTTTTTCAGGAGAGCGATTTGAAAATTATAAATAAAGTTGTGTTATATACGTGGCTCAAATGGCCTACGCCATCTAGCGAGCTAAAAAAGGAAGTTATTCATCATTTGGGAGTATAGCCTGATAGAGTGCATCGAGATCTATAAGAATATGTACTGAACTCATTTTCGTCAAAATGTCACTTAGGTCAAGTGTGCATGAGACCCTCGAAATGTTCTATGGTTCAATTTACGGGCTTTGGTCCTGGTAACTTTTATGAGACGAATCAGAGAACATTCAGAAAAAAATATCATCAAGAGTAAATAGCGATCATCTTAATGTGTAAAGGAAGTTGTGTGTTCCTCTTAAGTATTTCTAACATCCTTCCAGCTTACCCTCCCAAATTAGGGTATGCTCATGTGTGCAAATGTAAGTGCCTGGGGGATGAAAAATTGAAAACGAATAAAATGGGATTTTTTCACGTATATTTTTGCGGGTGGGGAAAAAAATTAGCACACAGCGACCAGTCAGGTAAATCCGGCCTAGTTAGGGAATAAAAACACTGACCGTTAATTTTTATACAAACTGTAAAATTATAATCCCCGCACCCATTTTTATTCCAAAGTCCGATGGATGTGGGACAAACTGGGGTCTTCAAAAGGCAAGTAGAGATGCTGAACTGAGGAATGTATTCTCTCTCATTTTCCTCTTTTTTTTATTTTTTTATTTTTTGGCAAAGAAAAAAAATCCCTCCCATTAGCTAGACGAGAGCTAAGCTTGAAATTTTTCATGAAAAGATCACTGAAAAAGGAGTTTTTGGGTCGTTGATTTCGAAAATTTCACCAGAAGATTCTTCTTTGAACCCTGAATAGACTTTCAGAGTCCTCTATCCTTGGAAAATTAAGTAAAGAATCAAAATACAAGCAGTTTTTCGCATCGGTGAATTCGAAATCTTCTGTGAGCTTGCTTCTTAACTTGCGATTTGGGCCCCAAAATTTAAAATTGATTTTTTAGGAAATCGAATACAGTATTAGAATTTTCTGGGTTGCTGAATTCGAAAATTTCTTCAGATTCCTCTTGGATTCCCGATTGAGGCTTCATAAGCCAAAACTGGTCTCCAGAAGTGATTAAAATTGACTTCCCGATAACCGAATCGAATATCGAAATGGGGAAGGGGAGAGGAGAGGTCGCCCAATTTGGAAATTCCATCAACGCGATAAATTTTCGATATTGACTCTCGGGTAGGCCCCAAACATCAAAATGAGAGTCGAAATTGAACGAACTTGATTTAATCTTTCAACATTTTCATAACCATCAAATTACCAAAATTCATATTAGAGAAAAAATTTCAAAATCTCCAAGTATGAGTTATTATAAGGGGAACATTCAAGTCTCTAAAAATCGAAAAATATGAAATTTAACCAAAATTAGGAATTACAATAGTCGCTGTTTCAATAGATTACTCGCTTTTTCAACGTCAATTAATTTTTGTCAATCTTTGAACTTCAAATGTTGGTTCGTAAAAATGCAAGCTTTAATGAGTTTTTCTTCAACATTACGTACAAAAATTGCCATTTAACCCAAGAATGATGAAGTCCAATAAAAGGTCCATGGGTCATTATACCAAATTTGTAGCAGCCCCTCCCCATCTCTAACACGAAAATGGAAATAAAACAACTTGTATTTCGATAGTTCAATCATGTTTTATGAAATCATATTATGCTGCTTTTCAAATTCAGAATTTGGCGATTTAACCCTTTCTCAAGAGATTAGGATGTTTGTAATGATGAAAATGAATCAGCGATCTTTAGCATTTTCAAAAACAGTCTGTTAATTTGAATTTAAGCCACTTCAAAATTGAGACTGTGCAAATTGTAGAAGCGCTAGTGTAGAATAGGTATTTTTTGATAAGCAAACGGTGATTTTGATGTCACACAGCGAGTTACAGTTCTTGGTTACTGTTAGCAAAAATACGCACTTTAGGCTGAGGAACATTTTGACTCCCATAAGAAAAACACAGGGAGCAAAGATCATTATGTTACTACTTGAGAATAAGAAATTTGTTAGTAACTAGAAGTTTATTAACAAATGCTAGAAACCTTCTGGATTAAAAATGTATACCTTTGGTTTCTAGGAAATTTCTTATTCGCAGGTAGTAACATAATGATCTTTGCTCCGTGTGTTTTTCTTATGGGAGTCAAAGTAACCACCACCGTTCGCTTATCAGTTTGGTTCAGTTCCGGCGTTGTTGTTGTTGTTTGCACAGTCCGAATAGTCTACTCGATTTGTAAAAACTAATTAGTGCTTGTCCATTTCGGTTTATGGGGTCTTTTAGGCTTGAATCAGATTCAAAATTTAGCGCATGTTCAAATTCAACTACCCTTAAGGTCAGTAATTAATGTCGATAGTCTATCCAATTTGGGATCCCATTCTGAGCTCTGGAGTTCAGGGACGTATCGAAGAATTTTTCCTGAGGGAGAGAAGGAGGTAAAAATTGTGGAAGTCCCAACTGACTCAACTCAAAATTCCCAAGTATCAAAGCAAAAAAAAAAAGAGAAGAAAAACCTTCTGACCTGTTGGATTTTTCCAACTGGTAAGTTAATTAGGATAAAAATAATTTTATTTATTATAATAATTTTAATTAATAGTCATTTAAATAAATATAAGAAAAGGTGGGATTCTTATAACATTAAAAATTATAAAAATTAATTTTGATTTTGATTTTATAATAATTAATTTACAATTGTTAATAAAGTTTAATTAAAAAAAATTTAAAAAAGAAATTAAGTTAAAATTTATGATTAAATAAAATAGATAAAATATTAAGAAGTTTAATGAAAAAAATACTCAACTCAGAATTCCCAAGTATAAATGCAAAAGAAGAAAAGCCTTTTGACTTGTTGGGTTTTCCTCACCTCTCAACTCAATTTTCAATATATTAAAAAAAACAAAAAACTTTTAACTTGTTAGATTTTTTCAACTCGCCTGATTGAAATGGCAAATTTTCCCGTTGCCCTCTGACCCTTATCGTTACGTCCCTGCCCCAATAATTTGGCAGTTGGCAAATTTTGAAACTGTTTATTTGAATTTTTCATTTTCTAAGAACGTTTAATTGTTTTTTTGTTTATTTTTTTCCTATTATTAAAAAATATTTTAATTAAAAAATCGGTAGTTTAAAAGAAATTTTAGTTTGCAAATTTTCCTTCTCCACCCCCCTCCCCAAACTGAAAGTCAAATTTCATCTCTGCACCAAGACAACCAAAACAATAGGACAACTGTAATATTTCGGTCACAAACGACAGAAATTGGATTATATTTTCAATGGTAGGTATAGTTAAAAAAAAAGAAAAAAAAAGAAAAAAAAAGAAACCTGCTGCGGAATCACAGCAACTATATGATCAAACTGATAAATTTAGTTCAGAAAAAATTCAATAACGCAACTCAACGAAACTAAATTATTTTTTCTACTCGATTTCAATTTTCAGGAGCTGACTTACAAGAATTTCAAATCGAAGGAGACATTTTTCGTAAGTTCTGTAGTCCCAAACTAATAGGCTATAAATTATATCTATTTTCCACATTTTGATACAGGTTGTAATTATTGAGGACGTCCATTTCCAAAGGACCTGAGTGGAAAAATTCTATTCTGAGAGAAACCCGTCAGAAGTTTGAAACTCTCTTATTCATCGGTGGTAATATGTATCTCACATGTTTAGCAGAACTGATTCTGAAAAAGGAAGTATCGTAATCTTATAAGGCAAAAAATTACAATCTTGCATCCATCCAGTTGAATTTTAGTGTTCGTGGTTGAAGTGGAAGATAATTGGGCAATTTTGATTTGGATACATTTTTTGATACTGATTTATAAAAATAAAGCGCTAATGTACGTCAAAAATATGAAGTCGAAACAATGTTTGAATTTCATATTTTTGATTTCAAACTTTCAATGTATTGCTTTCAAAACAGAATTTTTCCACTTAGATCCTTTTTTGAAATGGACACATCCTCAATTTAGGCCACACTCCTTGTTCTTACCCATTATTCAAGAAAAAAGAAACACATATTTAAACTAAAAACAGCCAAAGAACTCATAACTTGAGCGGTGTAATATACTCGAAGTATGTACCAGTGCTCGAATTGACAAAAGCAAATAATATTGATAAATTCAAATGCTTACATTTTTGAGACGGAGATAGATATTGACATGCGGTCAACGACTCTCGAATCAATACGCAGAATTGATTCCCCCAATCTATTCCAAAACGACCTAATGTCACTTAGGCCTTTCTGAAATGGACGTCCTCAATTTGTAGTTGTTTAAGCTTTCTCATCTACTTGCTACTTAATGAAGTTTTGATGATACACCGAGCTGATATTCGGATGCTTTCAACTGCGCTGTTAAAGTGTAGTTAGTTAGGAAGAAAAATTATCAAAATTGAAAATTTTCAGTCACTTTTAAAAATTTGAATTGAGTCCATATCACCTAGCTAATATAGAGGTCTGGTTGGCCAAGTGGATAGCGTGTTTCTATCAGAATCCGGAGGTCCCGGGTACGAGCCCACGTAGCAACTCGCCAGAATTTTCGACCTAGGCCGGGTTTTCGGCCAGAAGGGAAAAGGACTAAGACGCAGCCCTAACAGCCTCCCCGACGTCTCTGAAGATTATGCTCGAAAGGGCGGATTCTAGGGCTCGGGTTGAGAGTGAAATTAGAAAAGAGGATCACCTAACTAATGTCTGTTAATTTCCTGTTCTCGTAATTATGTATCATTATTCTCATAGAGACATTTTTTATCGCCCTTAAGGAATTAAAAAGCAGATAAAAAATTCTGTATACCAAGTAAACAAGTTCAGATAAGATTTGGAGCCTAAATGTCGATGAAAAATTCATACAAGTTTAGAGATACCTAGACGTAATAATTTTCATTTTTAGGCCGTAATGAGTTTTGGTGCCACATTGCACCTCACTCTTCATTATAATGTATTGAATAGAAAATTTTCTACTAGTCCTTTGATTACGAATGTTCGAAAATTTATATTTGATGATCAAATTAACTCCAGCAAATCACGTGTTAAATTCAAGCTCTTTTAGCTTTCCGTATGATTGTATTTCAATTAAATTTCAGACAATGGGTTCACACATTAAATTGTACCCATTTTCAAGAGGTTCGATGAAATAAAAGGAGAAAAAAGGCGTTTATTAGTCACTTTGGCGATTTATACTTTCATTATCGATTTATCAATAAAAACTAAGCATCACAAAGTGTTTAAAATAATGTACTGCGTCTCACTTTCAGCTGATATTCCGATGGAAATTATTTTGACCAAATTTCTCAGAGATACCATCATGGGTAAGGAGTTAAATGAGTAGTATGAATAATATGTTATAAGGCAATGAGGCACTGTACTTTTGGGACAAGTTACAGATGACCATAGTTGTAAGTAATAAGCAACATTTATAACGCGGGTCTTACTTATGTGCCAGCTCCAAACCTAAATATACTGAGCGATCCTACTGAAATGGATAAGTTTCGTCAGAATTTTATCAAAGGGACCTACATAGTGTACCTTTCAACACAATACTATCACAGTTTTTTGAAATGTGCGTTATACAATTTAGCAGGTAAATACTTGATAATTTACTTCCTTACACATATTTTCTATAATCAGTTTCACAGTGGGTAACTTGGGGCGTAAGAGGTAACTTCCCGGTAAGATTATAATTTCATTTCAGTTGTTGAGCACAACAGACAGCTTTTCACTTTGATTATTACACCTGAATTTAGAAAATAAAATATACCAAGGTATGAACGGTCAGCTCGGGGAAGCAATACACCCCATGTACCTATTAGCGCTACATGTCTCTATATAATGATTTAAAGTTCATTCACTGGAAAGCGTGGCAAAATATATGATTAGAGACAAAGGATTATTTTAAGACCAAACATTACGTTCCATCAGCTTTCATCCCTATTGACGAAATCGGGCAAAATTCAGCTCCTGGTTGTAGCGGATTTTCAGTTTTCCGCTGCGAAATTATGAGAATCAATAATGCAGCGTTACACTGCGGTGTGAGCAGATCTAACAGAACAGACCTCAAGAGTTGTCTATTACAACAGAGTACACATAGAGAGCAGCGTTATGCAGCAATTTAAAACAATTATCCACTACACTGCTGATGAAACTTAGCAGCATTTAGCGGTTAAATGTTGGATAGTATACAGCAGCGTTTCATTTTACTGCGACTAAGTAGCGGAACGCTGCAGATAATTCAATTTTTTCAGCAGCTAAGGTTGATATCAGAATGAAACAATGGCTTGTAGCTACGGGTGATGTTACCTTCAGGCTTCAAGGTTGTCGCCAAGTCGGCGCCTTTAGAAAAACGTATGCGGCTTAACGGCTATCTGGTTCAATGCGTATCTACAAACTATCTCTCAGTTTCTGTGTCCAACTTCAATAAATGGTTGCGCGTTACGTTTCTGAGTTTACAGTTTAGTTCGGAACCCGATCGGCAAGTACCGACACTATTTCGACAGTGTCGAATTCTGCTCATTTCGACCGTCGAATTGTCGAACACTGACCAATCAGAAAGCAGCTTGACTGCACCGCCGGTTGCATTTCTTCGAATTCCGCAAAATTACTGCATTTTTGTCGATTTGTCGGCAATTGCCGGCTGTCGAAGTGTCGATCGACAGTTATTTTGCCCATAGGGAATTTTGTGTTGGGAAGGTAATTTACTGGTAAGTTATGTCATCTACATGTCATTTAATGTAATATTCAATTAGTAGTTATTGGAGAGTAATTATTTGCAAGCGATAGAAAGAGCGTTTGCATTCGAAAAATGACAAGTCTAAAGAAATCAAACGCATGCCATTTATTTAAGGAATGCACGCGAAATACGGCACACGAATGTAAATCGTCTGAACTGTATGTTGTCGCATGTATGAATGGTACTTCTAGTGTTCCATTTCAATTGTTCTCTTGGTAACTCCAACTTCAGGGTACTCAACCCTCTCATACTTCAGGTACCAGGTCGCTACTGTCATCAACCACTGCCACTGCCGCTCCAACAACTAGTGTCATGTGCTGGACTGTCAGCCTCAACAACCAGTACCAGGTGCTCGACTGTCATGAACTTCTGCCACTGCATCTCTTGGCTATGGCTCCAATCACTCTCGTCTGCAGCATGTGTAATACAGGGATGTTTCCGAGAATGTTTTCAATCAAAAATACGAAAAATGTGAGCCCCCCTCCCCAGTCCAAAGAAAAAAAGTAGAAAAGAAAAGAGAAATCAAATCAGGAATGTTTCGGGAAACGCTTAATATTATCTGGAAATTGAGAATCACTACTAAAAAACCAATCAATGTGATGGACAACCAATATCTGACCAAAAACCCAAACTGATATATTAGCCCAAACTGACAGTCCAAAACTGATAAAGAGCCTTAAAGTTTCCAACATCCTAAAACTGGCGTGATTGTCACTTTTTTTTTTTTAATAGTTGATTATTGTAGCGTTTTTTCGTTCCCTGTTTCATTTTCGTGTGAACCACCCTTCTTTTTCCCATGATGAAAATTCGCACCCCTAATTATTCAAGGGGTGAATCAGCTTGGGCGTGGGAAAGTTCCGAAAATGCTCTCTAGGCTGGTCCTGCAGCCGTTCAAAAGATTTCTACTTGACTTTTTGTACCCTGTGTTTCAAAACGCGCGCGCATGTTGGGGGGGGGGGGGGTTGCGGATTTCATAAGTGATAACCTGTCTTGAAGGTTCTGTATGTGTGAAAAGTCAGTAACATTCATTCGAACTATTTCAAGAGTCTTAGAAAATGTTCATATTTTGTACACATCTCTGTCAAGAAGGTCCACTTGGTCTTGTCGGTATGAAGTCGAGGGGCGGGGGTCATACTAGACCGAATTACTTTTCGAATGAGACCTTAACCAGCTGTGTAACGTTACTGAAAAATATTTTTTCAGTCTTTTTGATAATGAGGTACAGAAAAGCTGTATTTTGAGAAAAATGCTTTTAAAAGTCGGCAAAATGATTAAGAGTGAAAACTTCCGTTAAGAAAAAACTGGAGTCGACAACCTGGGCCCTTTTTGTTTCTATGCATTTCATACCCTGGAGCTTGAATGGAATGAGACTTCAAAAAATGGTACAGCGGAGCTGAAAGAACCAAATCGCTAAAAACCCAAAAATTGATTTTTTGGTCGAAATTAAAAAAAAAAAAAAAAAAATCAGCTGTACAGCGAAAACTGTGATCGCCAAAGCAGGCCCTTTCAACAGAGATGTACGCATTAATTTTTTTTTATTGTGACCAGTGGGCATAACCAGCCTAGTATTCAAAGAAGTCCACCCTTGATCAAAGGAGGGGATGTTGGTGTGCATTGAAAAAATCTGGAAAAGTCAGGGAATTTGATCTTCAGAAGAAAGTGGACAACTTGTGAAGAGTGGTGGATAGTCAAAACGTGGCTGATTTTTTACTTCGTTTATGGAATAGTGTGAAAAGAAATCCATTTTTACTTGTTATTATGTAATATATATTTCTCTAGATAAATCGAAGAAAGCTGAGTCCGATGAACGACAGAACCTGAATTGTCAGAATATTATAGGTAAATATTGTATGAATATGAGATTTGAAAATCTTATGGAATACTCGTAGGAAGAATAGGAATGTGATATCAGTGGGTCAAAATATGTTCAAAAAAATTATAAAAGTCTCAACTATGTTGGAGGATGCAGAAAGCAGGGTGGAACTTCAAAAAAGCAAAGTGAATGGAGTCCCCTTGTGACAATATCAAATACTAGGTGGAAATGATGCGATAAATTACCAGAAGACAGAATCAGAATTTAATACAAAATAAAATTCATGTCTCTAGGCAAGGAGTGCAATGACGTTATCAGTGAAGGAGAATGGGGCCTCAAAGATAAATGAGTGGGATCCCCGCGATGACTTTGCTGGGAAAGGAAAATCATTCCGGCTATGAATTGTGATTAATTGAAAAGGTATCAATATGAAATATTGGGAAGAGTTATTTATTTAGATCAGTTGAGATTAAAGAAGATGTATATTCTTTTAATTTCAAGCAATAGAATATGAGGGAAAGAAGGATGTAGAGAATGTTCTTCTCGGTGTTTTAAGAATCATTCATCCTCAATCAGCGTGATTCAAAACTGATTAAGTACAGAATAACAATCGAGCAGTAAAAAATAGGAGAAAGGTGAGATGAAGGTTTTTGTTTTTGGTCCAAGTAGGAGAGAATTGGGAATAAGATAATAGGGACATGTAATGATGTATCAGGGCCCTGAAGGAAAAGTAAAGAGAGAGGGTGAGAGAGAGAGAGAGAGAGAGACATTTGAAAAATTGCAGAACATAAGCCTTACCAAATTGTTGCTTCTAACTGTGTGTAATTTCTAAAAACGAACTTGAGAATACCATGTAGTTATTCAACATTATAGTTTATTTCAGAGACAAATGTGGTCACCAAATCACATGAAGTAACCAATGAGGTCACCAAATCACATGATGCGAGGTCACCCGTACTCTTGGATTTGAGCAATTTTGAAAGTTTTATACTCGTATGTTTACATAAATACACTCGTAATTTCAAGAATCATTGATATTATTAATTTTTTTGGCGACTAGTTACTTTGTATTTTTACTATTTCAATTTTATAAATTGTAAATGAGAAGAGAAACTGCAATACGCTGTCTACCGCAGAGTATAGCTGTGGACCACAGCTAGAACTACTATTTTCCGCTGCAAAATGCAGCAGCAGAATCGATTTATTTCCACCACGGAATAAAAATCCAGCAGAGAGTAGCTACTGAAAAACCACTTGAATCAGCTGCTGATTCTGATTTCATCAGCAGTGTAACGCAGTGAACAACGGGTCATGAACGCTGCTGCTCCACACCACTGCGAACATGTTTTTGCTGCGAAACGCTGTTGACACTTTGTTTTTCCGCATCAGCAGCGAACGCGACTGTCTCACTCAGGATCCCTGCGTGGTTCTGCGGATTTCTTATGCAAAAATCGTCAATAGGGATTCTTTGACTTATATTTTTGGACTCTGTTAAGCGTATAACAAAACCAACTAACATTTGTTGATAAAATGAGTTATTAGTATCGTTAGAAAGAGCGTTTTTTCAAAATTGGGCTCCCGATTCAAAAATGTGTACCTACTCACGCTGAAAAAAGCGTATCAATAAATTAAATGTCATATAGTTTCTACATAGCTCTTGAACTTCGAATCACGTGTTCTCAAAAAACTGATTTTATTGGTTGGTTCTGTTACGCTTAACAGTGTCCATATTTCAGTAATCTGGTAGTGAATGTACCCACCAAGTAAATATAGATGGGTGTCTTTAAGAACTTCTGTGAATTACAGACGTAAACTGTTATCTATAGGTTCAGAATTGGAGTCTTTATATCCAATCGACGAGAAAACATCATCAAAATGTATATCAGTAATGACCCATTTTGTTCAACCCAGTGAATTCTACTTAACAAAAATACATGACAGTAAGAGCAGATTTCTTCAATTTGTTTTTAGTCTCTAGAAACGAACATAAGTTAGCAACAGAGAGACGACGTAATTTACTAATTTCGCTAATTCTGGATTTCTTTCAGGCTACATCCTATTTTTTATGAATGTGCACAGCAATGAGTTCGGCTGTACGTTCTTCAAAGATATTCAGTGCGGAATAATTCTTTAAAATAAGTACCAATTTCATTGAGAGTATAAGCAGTAAGGCAAAGTACAAATATCGCCCTCTTTTCTTCGAGCTGAAAAAATCCTACCTAAAGTACACATATATTTTAAATCTAAAAGTAAGTTACGGGATACATGGGACCTCCAACTACAACCCCAGACGTATTTCTCAAAAACTTCAATCAAGGAGCAATTGGATCAATTTTTTGTACAATATTCCAAAATTTTGATTTTAAAAAGGTGACCCAAATATCGCTCACCTAGCATAATTTGTAAAAACAAAAGGAATTAATTAGTTTAGACGCTTGATGAATGTTTATCTACTCATAAGTAAACACAAAACCAATAAACGTAAGAATTAAAGCATGCAGTATATATTATATTTATAGCATCGTTTTTCGTGAAACAATTGGATGCCCTTAACAAGCCCGTTTCTCGTTTTGAAACTGCCTGTGTAACTCTAGTCATTGAAACTTGTGACCATTGTTCATGCTTTTCCGGTGGTGGAGACATTTTTTTCCCCCGATAAAATATGATGAATATTAGATAAGTTACTAGTGGGCGATATCAAGGTACTTATCAGTTTTTCAAGAAAAATGAAGAAAATTCACGTGTCATAAAAAATGAGAAAAAATTCACCGGAATCTAATACTGTAAACTGAAGTGTGTGTAAAATCGGAATTTTCGGATCGTAACAATTTGAGAAATGACAATTTCTCGTAAACGCTAAAAATTTTTTATGGTCGAAAAATTTTGTTCGGTGACAACTTTTCTATTTTTGCCTTTTGGTTCACGACGTTTTTTACAGCCGGAATATTCAACAAGAACAACATAGCTCCATAATTGGTCACCAAAGTGCGCGTTAAACAGACGAAATATCCTGTGGGCGATATTAGGCGCATGGGCGATATATTATGGTACCTTTACCTTAAATGATTGTGGTTACCCTGTCATCAACAAGAACCTCTCCACTTATTGAGCCACACTGATTATGGGCCGCCGAGTAGTCTTGACTACAACAAAATTGGTACTTCCAGTGAAATTGGCACTTATTTAAATGAATTGCGACATCAGATTTGTGAATTGGAGTCAAATACTAGAATAATTCGAAAACATTTCAAAAGGTGACAAAAAAAGTAGTCGCAGAGGAAAGGCTTGACTTTGATTTTTATTTTCAGACGTATTCCCTAGAACAATATTTGTTTTGAAAGATTACATCAGAATCCTGTTCGATGCAATGAAAATTCTCAAAGATAACAGTGCACAGATTCTACCTGCAACATCAGCTGATGCGATGGAGATACAGAAAAGTAATAAGTTTATTAATTATTACATAGATATATGTAAATGTGGTACCGTCTAGGGAAATGTATCTCGAGTCAACAGGCAATCGGAATTTTACAAAACGGTCGAAATTATCAAATTTCTGATGTTATTACCACACGGTAAGCGGTAAGTACAGTTGACAACTTTCTACATGGACAGACTCCCTGGGGCAGTTATTGTCTCCTACGGGACGTAAACATTCTTCTTACTTTTGAACTTTTTTGTAAGAAGGTATCGAGAAAATGAACGTAGTAGGAGTTCTTATGTAGCATGGCTAATTTCGAATACCTAGTCAAAACTGACCCTATTTCTTCGAAAATTTAGACTTACAAATTCCGAAGGACATTAAAATTTCTGTTCTCCCTTTACCCTACACATGAAACTTGGCTTGGTGATTTGTGCATTTTTCTTATTTTATTAATGACTAACTTGAAATCAGTTAAATCACGCTGTTCTCAATCAGAAACATACTATCAAGATTTGACAAGTTTTAAAGACAAAATGGCGTCCCTTTTTCCCTTTGAAAATTTCGAACTCATTTTCAGGCATTCCAGAACTTTTCAACCTGTTATTGAAATTAACATGTTCTAGAAATATTCTAGATTACTTTTTATAGCGGCTCAAGGGGTAACAATGACACGTTCCATCGTACCCCACTTTGAAGTAAAGTATTGACGCGACTTCAACATAATAGTAACTTTAATCTTTTCATAGACAGCGCTGCGTACGCTTTGTCAATCACTTCGAAATAATTTATTCTTCGCGCAGATGGCATTGCGCACGGTGTTTTTGAACATTAATGACAATTCGTTGATTAACTAATAATTTTTTCTGAAATCAATCTCATATTCTAGCGAAATCAAGGGCTAGAAGATACCACAATTACCAGTGCCAGCAATAGGCAGTCGTGCTGGAAAATGAGCACACACAAAAACTCACGTTTCTATTGACATAATAATATTAAATGTCAGTTCTGAATATTCCATTAAATTTAAATCCGATCAAGTATAATCCTCAAATTTCAAGTTTCAAACTTGGAATGCACAAAATTATTTGACATGGCAAATTAATTTTACGGACGCTGATGTGAAACATTTAATTAAATTTTCTGTCCATTCGCGATTCGGGCCACATATTTAAAGTTCAAGGACGAAATTTTAGATTGATGAACCGAGTAGAATCGGATACGAAACCTGAAGGAATGTTTTACGTTTATGACTCCAAGGAAACAATATTTTGACGTCTTCGAGTTTCTAAGTTAGTCAATTTTACTCCCCCTTCAGTACGAACAGTTGTAAAACCAGACGAGGGATTTATGTCTACGCGAGTGGTTTTGAAAATATAATTATTTCAATACATGCTCGAAAAGCGTCTTATTTGTAACCACTTTTTAATACAAGGAGTGAAACTTGTAAACCGACAGTGGAGTGCACTGACAATATGCTTAGAAAGTAGAAAGTATGCTTGAAGAGTAACTTCTATGCTGTGGTGCAAAAATGCTGAGCATTTAAGCTGAACTATACAGCTTCAGCTTACGGCTTGAGCTTACATCCTTGAAAAATTCGGCTTCAGCTTTCAACTTTCAGCTTTTCTATGAATGAAGCTAGCTTCCGACTTTTTTTTTGGCTAGCTTTCAGCTTGCAAAATTAAAATTCAATGTACCCCTCTATTCATATTAAAATTCGATGTAGAATCTGTTGGAATATTCTAAGAATATGAAAATTCAAGCGTGGCAGCGTACTCAACTTAAGAAAAGTAGCAGAAACGTTTGGAAAAAAGGTCTAGTGCGGTAAACGAAACACTGCTACAGGTGGCACTATTGTCTCTGGTAACTCGCGATTAGTGCGTTCACAGGATGCCCAGTTTTTTCTCCAAAAAATTCCCAAACTTTTCTAGATTTTTTCAGATTTTTCCAGTCCATTTTCCAACTTTTTCATAACAAACAAATTATTATTAAAAAAATATATATTGTTGCAATATGAGAAATGTTGTCATCGCTGTGTCTGGCCAACTGGCTGCACTGACATCTACATCTACATTCGCGCCAAACCCTTGTATCCTTGTCCTTCCAGTTATTCCTTTATTCTTTTATCCTTTCCTGCTAACCCTTACTTTCGAACTTTTCCGAACTATGCGTCCTCGTTTATCTCTCGTACTCTCTCGTGTTCTGTTATGATGTGTAAACTAAAACGATGTACAGTGTTAAAAATATGTAATTAAATAATTGTACATAAATCAATTTTTCATTTAACATATAAATCAATTGAGTCTGACAGAGAAAATTGTACAATACTTTCACATCATAAAATTTTCTTCAAAATTCCCTGACTTTTCCAGGTTTTCTAGAAACTGGCCACCCTGGCTCAGTGAGCGCTTCTGCTGGTGCCACAAATCTTGCACTCACAAATCGCTCACTTTCCGCTCTGATTGCGTAATCTACTGTTTCTCCAAAGTTTAGCTACATTGAAAAATTGAAAATAATTGTTATCACGTTCAGGTCGATGTTCAAAACGTTCAAAACTTCAAACAGTGGAGTGGTGTAGCAACATTTGATGTTTGAAACATAATTAGGTACAAGAAAATGGGGATTTTGTATTCCATCACATGCAAATTATATGAAATATGGCTAATAAGCGGCAATTTCTTCTGACTGTCAATCATCTGCGTTATCAGAATCGAAACTAAAAATTGGAAAATTCACAAATTTTATTTTAGAAGAGATCCAAGAAATTGCCAAATTCTTATCACAGTTTTGAAGCCGAAAGCCAGGGGAAAAATTAGACTTTTTTTCGGATTTAGCAACCAAAATTGACAAAACGGCTGGTTTTTAGTTTCGGCTTCTTCATCTAAAATAAGGCTAGCTTTCGACTTTCGGCTTCAGCTTTCAGCTGGTTTAAATGCTCTGCAAAAATGAACAAAAAGTGAAAAGTCATATATAAATCTTTTTCCTGTAGAAGCGCTAATGTAGAATGACGTTTTGTGATACTGTTAAAACACTATGGACTTTAATAATTATTCCTACAATCTGTTTTTCGAGCACTTATTTTAAAAAACATAGTTTGCTTATTGTACACTACTCTTTACAAAAGATTATGGTTCCACAAACAAATTCCGTCACCCCGATGACACTCAATTTGATGGGGAGCATTTTTAAGAATATTTATAATAATTCATTTGAATTTCCAACAAAACTAGATAATAGAGAAAGAACATTTCTGAGAGGCCCTACAAGAGTTTTGTACCGCTTTGAGATATCCGCTGATTCCCTATAGTAATATTATGCCCAAGATATTTTTCATGCAAGGGAAAGAAATATTTTAAGTCGATTTGTATAATTTTTAACCGTTTTTAATTTCTTTTTGTTCGGGGGAGGGTGGTGTTACTTTTTTGGCCGTTACGGAGAGCAAAATTTGAATTGTGCGAATCAAGGATGTAACAGCATATTCGAAATTGATGACCTAAAACCTTGTGTTGTAGGGTTCGAATCAAGACTCTGATAGGATATTCTGAACCGGTCAATCAGAAACTTGTATTTCGATTTTGGAAGTGACTAGACAAGTTTTAACTTCATTTTGATCCAAGTACCGACTTGATATTAAAAATAAGAAACATTTCTTGTCCACAGGACGGAGGATCATGGCAAGTGTTCACGACTCACTTTTGGATAAGAATAATGAGAAATTGAGAGAAAATCGAGAATACTTGAAAAAGTACTTTGCTCAAATTAATATCGGTAAATATGCGATATACCATCAATTCGAACAGTATCTTCAATTATATTACATATTAATCTTATTTTGTAATATTGAGACACGAATGTCGTCAAATTTTTATGACTGTGTTGAAATTTCTCGCAAACACCTACATTATAATCAAACATGCGTTATGAATAGTTCAACACGACTCAAAATACCATAGTTTTACTCAGATAATAATTAGGTATTAATTTTACACTTGTACACTTCTATTTTCAACTATCTCTCCTCCAGCGTGACCTAAATTATGCGTGTATTAATGACTGGATTTCTTGTAAATGATATCGTGATAAGTTAACATTAAGCACTATATAATTTATGGTAGATGAAGGTCCAGTCGATTTGGAGGGAAATCTTGCCGACACCGGCGATGTGGATATTAAAAGTGAACGTGTGAAATCAACTTTCGAAATGTTCATTTGGAGAAATGGTGTCCGGATTTTGAACAAGCATAAAGCAGCCTCAGAAAAAATAAACCCTGATAAAAAGAAGAGTGCAGCATCTGAAAGTAAGATATATTTTGAAAATAGTAATGCACACCTCTTGGGCACTTACTTTACAATTACATGCATTTGCTTGTGACCTCCAAAAGGTCGACCAATTTACTCACTGAGCAAATTCTGAAGTTTTGAGCTAAGTCTCGAAAATCTTCCCAGCACTATAATTAACGCCGTAGCCAGGTTTGTGCATTATTAAAATAATGGGGATTCGTATCTATAGGTCTATTCGACGGGTTAAACTAATCCGTAAAATTTGAATAAGAATTAATTCTCCCTGGCGTACAAAAAAATTACGCATTTTCAAATAAAATTGGGACGGTTAACTATACGCACATTAACGGTGCCGGCTACTACAGGCCGTCTTTCACTATTATAAGAATAGAAAAATTCTTCTCTGAAAATCTTAATATCTCAAAATTACACTTTTCAGCGGAATCACAATATACTGTGAGTTTTGTCAGCCTTCATTATATTTTTAGAACTGTCTAACTTCGATATAGGTGGCATCGAGTTCTAGAAAAAGGACCTCACCGAACAACAGAAATTGACAAAATGAACAGATAAAACCATTACCAACAAATACCAACCGCAAACAGTTGACAGAATAATTAGCAAATTAATATTTGTACAACAAAAAAGTACAGACATTGAACCAACAACCCTAAAAAAAGACAAATAGGCAGGAGCAATACCATTCACAAGGACACACACATACAAACTACCGAAAATCTTCAACCAATACAACATAAAGGGTAATTCTCAGAGAAAGTCCACATTTGATAGTTTGAAAAGTTGAAATAAAAAAAAATGCCGTGTTATTCAACTTTTAGTATGGGGGAGTATCAGTACATGTATCCTACCTGTTATTTTTCACCTTTGGCCGGAGTCATCCCCACTGGGAGAGGGGGCACAACGTTTTCAAAATTTAATGCCCACGGCCTGGGAATCTCTTAGGTCGTGGTCAACAATAAAGAACCACGGCCTAGGAATTTCTTGGGTCGTATCAACAATAAAAGGCCACGGACTAGGAATATCTTGGGTTGTGGTGAACATCTTTCAAGTTATGCTGCATACTCCGAAGCTTTTAGTCATGTTGCAGTGGAATCTGGACGCAATTAATAATGGGTAAGATATCTTGTCTAGTTTGGTTGATATTATGGAAACCAAATTATGTATTTTGATTGTAGGAAAAATATAGGCTATTTGAAGTTTCCAAATACAATCTGAATGCCTTTAGGTCCAAATGGTTTAGTGCTTCAGAAGTCATCCCCAGAAAGCAGAACCGGTGCAAGGGGGAGGTGTGGGGGAGGTCAATCACCCATAGTCATTTTTCATCGGCAATTTTGGCAAACATTAGCCCAAGTCGGCAAAATTTCAGGAATTGATATTTCTTTTATGCACCGATTTTACAATTTTTTTTTTTTTTAATACTGAATAAAATATTTTATTAAGTTTGACAAAATTGTAGTCAATTAAACCTGAGAAAAATTTGGAAAGGGCATTTTTACAACTTTTATAGGGCAATTCGGCATTTTTTAAAATTCTATTCGGCAATTCGCATTTTTATAATTCACACCCTATTAATAAAAATTGCTGGAATCGTCTCTGCTAGAAAGCGTCAAATTCCCATGGAGGTCGTCAACGCTGTTATGTGAGTAGTTAATAAAATACTAAAACCTGCATGCAGCGATGTAATATAATTGAAACAGTTTACGCATGTTCTGAAAAAAAGGAAAGCGCCATAATTTTTTTCTTATGAAAAAGTCCTTATGTTTAAGAAAGACCTCATAATATTCTATTTTTGGCCTCAAAGTTCTCAGTTTTTAACTAAATTGCAAAATGATAAAAATAATGTGAAAGTCAACTCTTAAAGATACTTAAATTTTGGCTGTTCACCATTCACACCTTAAATTCTTTAATTTAATACATCACAGACGATACACATTTCCTAATTAATATACCAGTACCCATCATTAGACGCTGTTAAGCGAGACAGAACTAAGCGACAAAATCTATCTTTTGAAATCCATGTGATTCGAAGTTCAAGAGCCATGTTGCAACTATATGACATAGCGTTTACTGATAAGCTTTTAACAACGTGAGTCACATTTTTGAATCGGGGGCCCAATTTTGAAAGATTATACTTTTTACGCTCTTTCCAACGATACTAATAACTCATTTTGTCAACAAATGTCGCTTGGTCCTGTCTCGCTCAACAGCGTCCAATTATCACTCGCTAATTGATAACACGGAAATATTCAAAGTACCCCAGGCGCATTTCTCAGGTCGTGGTTAAGATCATTAGAAAGGAAAGGTTCAAGATTTATATACGGAGGTTTGCTCACTTCGCATGGCGCTCGGTATAATGACGTCACTTAAGTGAATGAGCGTTTAATGCTATATTGTACCATAATAATTATGATTTTTTTTTTAAATATTTTTTTTGAGAGAGTTTTTTCATTTGAATAATAATTTTTTTATCGATCACGAAACTACTTTATCCATAACTAATGACATCTGCACACTTTCAAGGAATGCGTACTTATTACAAATACTGTGAGTCACAAAAATATTCGGACATGCAGTTTTTTTTTTTTGCAATATTAAGAAGAATGGGCGGAAAGAATCCGAAAAAGTTGTATGTGGCAGGAGGTAGAGTAGGGAGTCGTAGAGCACCAATTTTGTTTGGAGAAGTACCAAAAATTAAGCATAGAAAAAGAAAAACACGAAATATGTAGCCAAATTAATATTCGGACACCGTGTATGTTTTCCATAAGAAATCCGACTTGATCTTACATTTTCCTGAGTAGGATTCTAGAAAATGTTCCTTTGATGATTAAAAGTTGATACCTGAATAATTGAAGCATTGCAGATTATGAGTTAGGTAATTGCGACATCGTAGCATGACTGAATGCGAAGTTAGGTATGGGTTGAAAAAATTTTAAACAAGAAAACTTTCTGCGTCCGCCTATTATAATTAGCATGCAACCCAAAAGAAACAAAATAATTACGACCCGTCTCTAACTCAACAGTACAGGAGCTATGATGATGTGGGTTAAAATTTCATATTCTGTAAAGCTTCTAGTTCACACAAATCACTTGTGATCATCAAAGGAACATTTTCGGGATTCCTATTCAGGAAAATGTAAGATCAAGTCGGATTTCTTATGGAAAAAATACACGGTGTCCGAATATCAATTTGGCTACATATTTCGTGTTTTTCTTTTTCTGTCATAATTTTTGGTACTTCTCCAAAAATAAATTGGTGCTCCAAGACTTTCTACTCTACCTCCTGCCACATACAACTATTTCGGATTTTTTTCCACCAATTCTTCTTTCAATATTGCGAAGAAAACTGCATGTCCGAATATTTTTGTGACTCACAGTACCTCGAAAGCTAGGAAATCCCATCTGGGTGAGATAAATACGACTTTGAGTAACGGCAACAAAATTTTACAAGCTGAAACGTTTAATTTTATTTTATTTTCTCACTGACTAACTAATACTTCATTTTCATCAGAGAGATGTCAATACTGCGAAAATATGAATCCATTATTTCATTTTTCATATCTTTGCCGTGGCTATTATCAAATTAGAAATTCAAGTAGGGCTAAGTAATTTTTCTTTGAAAATTTTCACATGTCTACCAATTTAATTTTGAAATATCACGTCTATCTGTCTATATTCATCAGGAGTTAAATAATTATTATTGAGATTATTGAACGGTACAACAAACAAATCGCGTAAAAATGATACCAAATTAATAGCAAAGTTTTTTTAATTGTTCCGATTGAACTGAGCATCTTAAATAGGGTAATAGCAAACACTCTTATTATACGAACTTCTTTCTTTTTCTTCTTTTTCGCTCTAAGAGATCTTTCTGTGCTAATACAATTCACCCCCGCCTGGAAATCGTGGGGCCGGCATCAAATTTACGCCAGTTTAGCGCTAGCGCCTTCCCATTTGAAATACATGCAAGCGCCGTTGCTGGAATTTTGGGCCAGCTGGGACTGGCGCATATCTGGCCCGACTATGGCGCCTGACGCCAATCGAACACCCATTTTCGATTGGTGCTCGATTTGCGCCAGAATCGAGGGTAAATTCGGCGTATATCTGGCGCCGATGCCGGAATTCCGGTTGGCCCCACGATTTCCAGGCAGGCCTCCTTGATGACAGACTGAGGAATCTTGATGCGAGGAATGACAAAATCTTTCAATTGTGGTTTTCGTTTACCACCCATCAAAACCTAAACCTGAGGTCATCTTTGAAACCCTTTTCAGCAAAATGGGCGAGGAATGACAAAATCTTTCAATCGTGGTATTTGTTAACCACCCATCAACCTAAACTTGAGGTCATCTTTAAAATCTTCTTCAGTAAAATGGGCACTGCATACGTAGCTGTTATCGGCTTTGAATTTGTTTTTTCGTTTACATTTTGAAATCCACGCTTTTCTGATTTGTTTGTCTTTCGAAAATCTACAAACATAACTGAATTGATGTTACTGTCTTATAACATGATGTCAAATTCTTAAGACGTATGGAAAAATACCGATGGAAAGACAGAATGCGATGTACTCCAGAATCAGGAAGAGCGCTTCTATACCGCGAATTATTGCACTCAGCAACCGCACAACATATTCTTGACATGATATCGAAATTTAAATTGCTAATTTAACTCAAATTTAAAACGGACTAACAACCCAAACTCAGAATCTTGTACACAGCAGTAGCTGGGCTGTAATTGTTGTACCTTTGGTTGTACCATTGATAGCAAAATCTTTCACTTCAGTGACGTCATATGTTGCGGGTTGCGTTTGGAGCGAGCAAACCTTCGTATATAAATCTTGGGAAAGGTTAGCTCACTGCGGTCATGCAAACCACAACGCATGACGTCACTGCCACAAACGAAACGCATTCAAGTAAAAACGCACTAACGAGACATTATGATCTGGAGACAAAGGACTCTCTGCCTTGGGCAACTAGTCTTTGTTTCCAGATCGTTGTCGTTTCGCTCAGTACACAATAATCTTGATTTGCCACGACCCCGGAAAATAGACTGCAGACCACGACCTGGGAAAAAATCTTTATAATTTATATTCTTATGTTAGAAAAATGAGTCAGCAATTTGTCACGACATGAGGTGGGGGAATTCATATTTATTGATAGGAACACATAGAGAGGATAATACTCTATAATGTAGCAAAAAAATTATCATATATTCAGTATGACGTCATGTAACATAAAAAACCTGAATTGTGGACTTTTTCTGAGAATTACCCGAAACTCGGAATCAGAAATAGACCACCGCTGATCAAACAAAAAAAAAAGCGATGAAAAAACCGAACAAAGAACATGAACAACAGCGGATGCGACTGCGAACACTGTGACATGATATGCAAAAAATTCACAACTAGAATAAATGCAAAATCACAGAAGCTAAAGGATGACAAATCACTTTTTGGAAAACACTGCAATGACCAGGGGCACAACAAGCACAAATTGACAGAAAAGCACGAAGTCCTACACATAGAAAACAACACAAAAATATAAAATTAAAATAACAAATAGAGATTTTGAAAGCAAAAACAAAACAAAACAACCTAATAAACACTACAATTAACTTTCAAATTGAGAACCTATTCAAATTAATAACATAACACTACCTGATTGGACAGACCACACAACCACAGACAACCAATAGGTTTACCATACGGTACTTATATTACTATAAATACAGGACCAACAGAAAAAATGTTAGGAAACTTCACTGAAGATGGCGTAACCGCCGAAAGCGCCGTGGACAACAGAAACAAAAAAGTGAATTGGCACACCCTAAAAACAGAAAGAAAAAGCTTCTGATGGTAAATGAATAAACCAAGCTTATTTAAAGCAGATCTGTGAAATTTTGGCCATTTCATGACCAAAAATGAAATCGAAAATTGAACCATTTTCTTAACAGTCCCTAATATTGCTTATCTAGGGTGACTCAGGGCACAAAGTGGGAAAAATTCACATTTTCTCATATTTCTCAGACTTACACTCGTAATTACTTTTTCTAATGAAATGTGTATGTATGTGTAGCTAGGACCTTCCTCTTCACTTCGCACTAAAAATTTAAAAATTGCAATATACACTATTGTAGTTACCTTAATGAATGAATCTGTTCACTAATTACCTCAGTGAAAGAGGCAAAAAGTGAATATCATGGATTAAAAAAGGAACGTGTATTTTAAATGGCAAAATTCATATTGTTAAATATTATTCAGGTCATAAATTTACCTGTTTACAATTTTCATGGAGAGTCAAGTAGGTATCCTCGATGGTAAGTGTAATTTTGAAGAACATATACCACTTTTGTCTTCTCAATCCTCATTTTGTCCTCTATTTGAGGACAAAGAAAACTTGGACGATTTGGAACACGCCTCATAAATAAGCAAGTTACTGCTTCGCTATTGACCTCTGCGATTTTCGCAACAAACAACTTGTTATCTTCTTTCTTCTTTCTGGTGACATGACGTAAGAAAGTCTGCGACAAGAACGCACATTTCAGCAACTAGATACTTATTGACTGCAGGTAATGAATATGTAGTAAAAATAAATCCGAAACCCATACAGGAAGACTTTCACACAATAAATTTTTAGGGATACGAGTAAAAGTAAAATTATTTTACCAATATCACAGGCAATATCCTCATTTTCGGCAACAGCTTGCTCCTCCAAGTCGGAGAGCGGACTCAATGATTATTCATGAGAACTACTTCACGATATTGAATTACTTAACACGTTCACCATTTCAACAGGTGCACTACTTGCTCGAGAGTAGTTACCTTTTTGCCCCGGCAGTATTCAATATTTGCCCTCAGATTTACAGCTCAAAATTCTATGTTCTTGAGTCTTTGCAGAAAAACCTGTGATAAAACCTATGAACTCCAATATAAAGAACCTTCTGATAATTAACTGAATTGGCTTTCTATCTGCCAAATTCTAAACCATTTTTATAATATTGGATCAGAGATTTGACGTTTATAGTGAGCACCCAATATACATCTTACATACGCTTATTTTGCATGAATGTCAGAGTACTATTAAAATGAGCTAATACTTATCATTTCTAGCCAATAATCCTCGGTTTTCGACATTTACAGAAAACCTGGATGCGGATATGTATCATGAACTAGAACCACTAAGTCCAGTAGAAATTCGAAGTAAGTTAATTCATATGCTTACAAACAGTTATCGGAGTTCACATCAACCCAACTTGCAAGGTTTCCTTCTTTTGTCCTCTTCGACATACCACAATCTGAGAAAAATAGAAATTTGTTACAATCGTTCACAAAATGACAGCCAAATACAGTCAATTTATTGGAAATATTAGGCCCATTTGTTAATCGGTTTAGGCAACTGCCGCACTAGCACAATGTCCTGTAAGAGTTCGAATCTTAATAAGTTAGAAAACTACCGGTGCTTGAAGATTGGGAATTGATGTATTCATCATGGTCGCTGGCCCCATCGAAGTTATTATGCATTGATATGTTTCCAGCATTTGCAGACATGAATCCGTTTAAAATGTTGAAGCTCTGCGAACAGTTCCGTTATGGAATATTTGAAGCTTGGGAAAATAAAACTGGCATGATCCAGTCGCTGCCTCAACCCACTATAGCAGATGCTTTCGAGATGCATGTGGCATGGAATACGAACGACGAAACGAGACCTGACTTCGAATTTCACATAAAAAGCTTCTATTATCTTCATTAAACTTTTAATATAATAATCAGGAATAAAATAAATTATACCTTGCTATCGATTAAATTAGGTATTCATGGAAAATTATTTATTATTTTTATTTTAGGTAACCATGAAAACGGTGCCATATTTTCAACATAACGTACTCAATTTAAGCGTTTAGCTATGGAAGTTACCCAGTATTTATTTAGTATTAGCTTAGTTATGGGGCTTGATAGTTTTCTACATTAGAGCCGAACTGGGAAAGAGGGGAGCGAGTGAGAAAACAATTATAGCATAGGTAAAGTAAGGGCCATCATAGTTGGCTGGGATGGGCAATATCATTCGATATCTCTCTATGTAATATGAATTTAATTATTCACCTTCGTCACTGCTCTCTTCTTCGCGGGAAAATGCCAAAGGACTGCCTTCAAATAATTGCAAAGGAAAACCCAGCTATCTTCTCCATTAACAAAACATTAAGCCAACTTGAAATTCCTCTTTCCCACTGATAAGACATAGACAGGCATGAGGCTTGTCTACGTATTGCTGATAAGAAATAAAGAAAAAATCAAAAAAATCGGTGTGGCAGCTGCCTTCTATCAGATTTTAGAAATTACTCAATTTGCCGTCCGCGACAGAAAGTATACATTACTCAATTTGCGGTCTATGGAAAAACGTACATTACTCAATTTGTGGCCTGTAAGTAGGAGCCTTTGGCACTTTCTCTGCGGTACATTTTCGTTAGGCCTAATTGTTAGATTTTTCGGAACTAGGCTGTTCCAGATGAAATTGGCATCCGAGAATTGACGCAGTCGGCCACACTTCTACGACTGCTAAGTGGATGGGGAGCTCGAAATTGAAAAAAAAAGTTCGCGACTCGAAATTTGAAGGCAATAAATCTTCGACTTCTAAGGGTGGGGCGTAACAATCCGACAGTTTCCCATTCAAAAGGAAGTACACGAGAGGTACATACGTGTGTTTCCTCCTTCCGTGGAAAATAAATAACTGCGAAAACAATTTCGGACACTCATAGAATGTTCCATCCACGAGCATAGCATTGCACTTCAGGATAAACTGTAAGTTAATAGTCTCAGTGGAGAACATGAGGATATTACTGACGTCATAATTTACCATGAGGAATTTCTCTCCAATTTTGGTAGGAAATTTCATACTCTTTAAGGACTCGTGCAGGTCAGTTAAGATGTTGGGCAATAAGCCACAAATTGAGCAGTCTACTTTATTTCGTGGGCCGCAAAGAGGTACCTTTCTGCTGCATTCGGCCGCAAACTGGTTACGGCCTCTCCTTCAGGTAGTATAATTTCGATTTGAGGGTGAACATTGTATCGAAAACGAATTCGGTGACATATATCGCATTTGACCTCCTTTTGACCTTTGCTCTCCCTTCGCTCCCGGTTCCAAAATTTGAAGTGAGCGGAAGAGAAGCGCAAAACTGAATTCAAGAACTACGAAAATCCTACACGCGATGTTTCGATTCCCAAATTAATTTTCTTAACGTTCAGAAAGCATAAAAAAAAACAAAAAACTCAAAAATCTGGAAAATACCCTGAGATGCGAAAATAAAACAGGTAGTTTCTGAGGGGAAGGAAGATTGGGGAACAAAAATTTGACACGAATGAAAGCTTGTAGGGTGAGGAATTGACACCATGCAATAAAAATTGGAATCGAATCTATTCTTATTGCCCTCTTGTAAAGCGGAAAAATATGGCAGTTTGAAAACTGGTCAAGTTCAACCCCCACTTGCGCAGACTGGCTTTTGTAAAAATCGATCAACCACTGACCAGTTATTTATAATTGGTTAGTTAATAGAAAAAACTAGGGAATATAACCAACCATATCTGCTATTTATAGATTTTCAAAAAGATTTTGATTCTATTTATCTATCCGCATTCCGCACTCTGGGGAGCCCTAATTCGACAGGGAATCCCAGAGAAAGTGATCAAAATTATAAAAGGAATGTACACGAATAACAGCGGGAGAGTGCGGCTGGACAAAACAGGGAAAACGTTTAAAATTGAAAGGGGAGTTAGACAGGGAGACCCCTCTCCCCGAATCTCTTCAATAGCTTGTCAGAGGATATTTTTCAAAATTTGGATTGGGAACAAAAAGGAATAAAAATAAACGGTGAATGGCTCAGCAATTTGAGAATTGCTGATGATGTGGCTTTAATTTCTCAGGACGCAAGAGAGATGCAAACTATGGTAACCGAACTAACCCTACAATGTGGCAAAGAGGGATTAACTATAAATAGGAATAAAACGGTATTATTATTATCCAACACAAAATTCGGTCAAGACATAGTGATTGACGGCAACAAAATTAGAATCGAAGATAGCACAACATACCTGGGACAAATTATCTCTTTTAAAGACAAGTCAGAAAAAGAAATTGTAAAAAAAAAAAAGAACCCAAGCATGGAAAAGCTTTTGGGCATTGAAAAATGTCTTCAAAAATAAAATGCCACTGGAAATGAAGAAGAAAATTTGGTTGGAAGTCATGCACTTTACCAGTACTACTGTATGGATCTCAAACTTGGACCACAACCGAAAATCAAAATAAAAAATTAAGCAGTACTCTCAGTTGGCAATGGAGAGGGTGATGATTGAAGTAAAAAGAGGGGCTGGCTAACTAATAAATTGGTAAGGGCAAAATCAATGGTTTGGGACTGTACATATGTAATGAAAAAACTGAAAATTGACAATGCTGGACATGTTGCCTGGGAGGAAGGTAAAAGATTGGAAAGAAAAGTTCTGGATTGGATACCCAGTGATGGAAAAAGAAAGATAGGGAGACCTGCCACCCTCTGAGTTGACGAAATTAGGCAACATGCCGGAGTTCCCTGGGGGAGGGACGGGAAGGGCAGGGACCGGTGGAAACGAGTAGGGAAGGCCTATGCCCGAAGATGGGCGCATTAAATTTGTAACAAATACGCAAAATTCGGTTGTATGTCAATGGCTGTAAAATAATAAAATAAACAAAAAGTTGAGGAAAATTTCAAGTCTTATAATGATGCCAAAGTAGTCAGTTGACCATCATGATTTCCAAGTCTATCGGTAGCGTCGATGGCCACGTTAGTAATATTACCTGTAAAAATAAATAAATATCAGCTGGAGAAGACAAAGTAATCTTAATGAAATTATTAGATTCTACCCTATTCTGACGCAGGCCCATTCGGGGCGTTTCCGGGATAGGGAGTGCTGTGTCCCGGGGCCAGCTTGGCATGCGTGCATCGCCATACGTCATATGGGTACAGCTGTCAGAAGAAAACGATGGGTTAATAATAATCTTAGATATACAGTTCTCGGTCGAAGTATTAAAGGTCTCAGGCTACCGCCAGTTTTTTAGAGGAGAATTTTCCCGAAATTACTCGTCATCACATCGAGAACTCACTTAAGCCTCTCCTGCACGGATCTTCTCCTCAACCACAGGTTCACTCCTCCCGATCCCTTCCACACAACAGCTCCCTAACACAATCACTTGCTCTTACCACAGACCCCTTCAAAATTACAACCCGCTACAGAACCACAGCCGGCTTCTCTCCCACTATAATCGCTCCATCACCACTCTCTCTCTCTCTCCACCATGGCAACCCCTTACAGTCCTCTACCAGACAACAACTGTCTTCCCATCAGTAGTCCCAATCCAGGGCCACTTACTACTTGGAACCTCATTAACTGTAAAAAGAAATAAAACTTATCTGGAGAAAACGAACAAAATTTCAATGAGATTACATGAGGGGTACATCTTCCAGAAGGAAATCTTCTTCCTTTCTACTCCTCAAATTTCTTACATTCTCACAAATACATACTTTGTACTTGCATAAGATACTAAACAAATTTATCCTATCAAATTTTGTATTAAAGTAGCATAGGTAGTGTTGATTTACTAGGAGGCATCTCCGGCAGAACATTCTTAAGGACTGGACTAATTTCCCTGTTTTGGCCTACACACCTGCTGAAGCGTTGTATGGTCAGGCACAGTTTATATGTTTTAGCACTCGTCTTATAAGATCTGTTCTTTACTTTTGGTAGATGCATGCGCTATTTCTACTTGCCCTAGTTCTCTGATAATGCCCTCGTTGCGGACTGGACTTACTCAAAAACCAAAAACCTCCAACAGTCCCGCGCGCACACACATAAATTCTGAAATACGGAGTCCGAATGGCCAAGCAGAAATCTTTTACACAGCGGGTGGGCCAGCCTAGAGAGAATTTTCGCAATCTTCCCCCACCACGTTTATCTGCTCCTAGAATAATTAGTAACTGAATATTACATTAGATGACATAGAAATGACATAACTTACCTATAAATTACACCATTCAATACGCCAAAGCAGAGAAACACACAACACAATCGCTTTCTGAAACCACCTAACATCAACTTTGAAACGCCGACGCTAAGTCGCCGAAATGCCGGTTACTGATGGACTACCACTACACATTGAACCAGTTAGACGTAAGCGCTAACATCACCGACGCGACCTTAACTTACCACACTTGCTTGTATACTGCTTTTCCCAAAAAGTTAGAACTGCAGGACCACTATTGAAGATCCAAATTAACAATAACAATGCACTTATTCAAAATTCAAATTATCAGCGAAAACTCTAACTTGTTAAAAACTAGCCAAGAACTGTCAGACACACGAATCGAATGATGCAATAAGAGATAAGACTAACGACTTTTTCGAATTCGAAATTTACATTATCTCAGATCTTCCTTCATCGTTGTGAACCTATCGGATATGTTCGGGTGTCTCCGTTCTGTCGATCCTGGTCGAGTACTGTCTGTCACCGTCAGAAAAGTGATGTCGAACACCGTCGCCGTTGACGAAATGCGTTTTCTCATTAATTCCGCAAAATTACTGCATTTTTGTCGATTTGTCGGCAATTGCCGGCTGTTGAAGTGTCGATCGACAGTTATTTTGCCCATCGGGATGTTGTCGCATGTATGAATGGTACTTCCAGTATTCCATTTCAGTTGTTCTCTTGGTAACTCCAATTTCAAGGTACTCAACCCTCTTATACTTCAGGTAACAGGTCGCTACTGTCATCAACCACTGCCACTGCCGCTCCAACAGCTAGTGTCATGTGATGGACTGTCAGCCTCAACAACCAGTGCCAGGTGCTCGACTGTCATGAACTTCTGTCACTGTATCTCTTGGCTATGGCTCCAATCACTCTCGTCTGCAGCATGTGTAATACAGGGATGTTTCCCAGAATGTTTTCAATCAAAAATACGAAAAATGTGAGCCTCCCCCCCCAGTCCAAAGAAAAAAAGTAGAAAGAAAAGAGAAATCAAATTGGGAATGTTTCGGGAAAAGCTTAATATTATTTGGAAATTGAGAATCACTACTGAAAAGCCAACCAATGTGAATTGTAGCGGCGAACCACAGCTTGAACTACTGTTTTTCCGATGTAAAATGCAGCAGTAGAATCGATTTATCTCCACCATGGAATAAAAATCCAGCAGAGAGTAGCTACTGAAAATCCATTTGAATCAGCTGCTGATTCTGATTTCATCAGCAGGGTAACGCAGTGAACAACGAGTCATGAACGCTGCTGACAGATCTCTTCTCCCCACCACTGCGAACATGTTTTTGCTGCGAAACGCTGTTGACACTTTGTTTTTCCGCATCAGCAGCGAACGCGACTGTCTCACTCAGGATTGCTGCGTGTGGTGCTGCGGATTTCTTATGCAAAAATTGTCAATAGGGAGTCGGGTGAATTCTCAGGGCAGGACCTCAATTTTCTCAAAAATTAACAAAGATAAGAAAACGTGGACTAAATTGCTAGATTTTAAACGGGAATTATATTTTTAATTATTTTTATCTGACGTCTGCAGAGAACGCCAAAGCCGAAAAGCACAAACTTCAAAAGTGTCCTGGTACAATTGACAAATGAATATATATATTTCTCTCATCTAAAATTTAATTTCTCCCCATTTAAATAATAGAAAATGGCGCGGTTCCCAATGAGTACGACTGTAGTGGATGTGAAGATTTACCTACCAGAAAGAAAGAAATGGCCAAAATTGGTCCCATGAAAAATAAGATAATAGACAGTTGTCAGATGTATTCCCGATTCGCAGTCACTGTACGTCCACCGATGAGGGAGCAGGAGGAATTCAGATTCTAATTCGTCAACTTAAAAAATTTCATTTCACAAGAAATACACGGAGTAAAAAGCAGTCTTGTCGGATTTGTGATTCTAAATGTCGGCCCAGACCTCTATGAAATTGCCTACTACGTAAATAATTAAAGATACAAAAATTTCATATGCCAGGTAAAAAAGTTGCAGTTTCAGCCATTGAAATAAACATTTAGGAATGAATCTTCCATTTTCAGTTCGTTTCTCATAGGTAATTTGTAATGAATGAGTTCAAAGGATATCTATATTCTATAAGCTAGATCTAAATATTCATCGTAAATTATATAAAATGGCTCTATTGCGTTATATTTCGTTTTTAAATCGATTCTGGGCTTGATTTCATCAAGACTGATACTCTAATGTATGTTTCAATTTGTATAATTTTTATATTACAAAACGCTATCATTTTAAATCTTAATATGTGCAGTCTATATTTTATTTATTTAGTCTGTTTTTTTTTCGAATGAGTTGTTTATCTTGCATGTAAATTATTCAGAAAACATAAGTCGAAAATCTCACGTCAGTATTCGAAACCACCTGTGTTTACACACGGAAGGTTTGATGAAAAAAATATATAAAAGAATATGAAGTAGGGAAGAGTCGTGCAGTACTATGGGACCGAAAATCGAATTTTGTCTCTGGCGCCCGGACTAAGCGAGCTAGAAAGAAACTCTTGTCTCAGATACTCTGATTCTTTCCAAAAAAAGGGGCCCTTTTATAGCTCTCCCCGTTTCATGCATTGTCACAATTTCGATTTTAGAGAACTCCTTATGTGTCTCATAGTATCTAACTTGACATGTACCATGGGAAATAGCATTAGTGGTGTAGTGGGACGTATGGCGATGCACGCACGCTAAAGTAGCCCCTGAGACACCACAACACCGTCCCCGGAAACTGCCCTTTCGAGTATCACATCAGTGGCCGGAGAGATGGGAAATGACAGACAAATAATGATGATTTTGTCAAATAGGTCGTGACAACCGACAATCCCATGGTACATGTCCTGAGGTATACGAATCTCCTCTACTTATGCATTACGAAAATTTTTCTCCACCTTCTATGAAAATATATCTATACATCCATGACCTTTATAAAGTGTTAAAAGTTGTGAGCACTTCTGCGCTTAACCCAAATAACAATGTTCTAGAAACAATACCAAATTGTGAGCAGTGCCTTCTCTGTTCAATCAACATAAAAAAATATCAACAAGATAATTTAGATATGTTTGCTGAGATATTCTGTCAAAGAGTTGATACATGTACGACTAGGTGGGACATATAAATCACCATCCAAATAATATAGTCTGATTCTGTTTTTACAATATGTTTTGCACTTGTTTGAAACAGGTCTGTAATGTCAGAACACATTTTAATATTTCATTCTTCAATCAAATTTTTATACGTTGAATATACCAACTTCCCTTTGTTCCAGATATTGCACGGAGCATTATAACAAGGTTCAAAATAATGATCGTACAGATGATACTTTCAGCATTAATCCGTGAGTTTTTGTATATCATATTTTCTTACTTTACATTTCCGTACAAAATGTCTACACCAAAATTAAATCCACTCGCAGCGGATGGGTAATTTGGTAGTTCGAAATTGATACTAAAATCACTCCCACCAAATCTGAGCTTCAAACTGTGCATCAGATGGTCAGGTATTTCTCATGTGTTCAAATTACATTGATGTAAGTTCGGATTTTAAGGTTTTCACCCGGAGTGATAGGTACACTTATGGATCACCCTAACTTTTTCTCAATAACTCTGTTCAAAAGTAAGTATCCGATTATAATAAGCAATGTTTCGAAAGGATAGTTACAACATAGTTTGGTTTTACAAATCTATTTTTTTTTTCACTTTGTAACTTCTCCCAATATTGCAATTTTTGTGAAATTGAAAATTGAGGTACTAATATGAACCTAGGTGAAAATATGAACTACCGTACAGATTTCAAAAGAATCACCAAAAAATATTTTATTGTCAAGGAAATACAAAATTATAATTCAGAACAGTATTCAAAAACGTTAAAGTCACTTTCGGCTCCATGGGCCCGCTATTGACACTTCAAGACAATGAATATAGTCCCCTTCTTATTTGCTGTCCTAACACCATTCCCCACAGATATGAAGCATTCGCAATCTTTATGGATATTGGCCTTTCTACCCTTACTTCATTATCACTGTCATGGTGTAAGTCCATGAACGGGAGCGGCTCGTCCACATTTTCGGCGTTCATTTATCTTTCCTTAACCTCTTCTTTCTCAGCATCCTGAATAAAAAAATATAAATTCTAAATCATAAATTCCACTGGTCCATATTTATACCTATTTCAAAAAAATATGACTCAAAAAACAGAGAATTCAATTCTAAATATAAATATTTTTGAACTATCGTACATATATCATTAGAAAATTAGAGTTTTTTGCTACTTACTTTCATCCTTTCCAGTTTGTTCATATTTAATCATTTCTGAAATGAATGAACTTCAACTTAGCTAGTTGTAACAACGTGAGTTGATAACATGGTGAAAAACGAACAATGTCACACTACAGTTAAAGAATTGGAGCACAGGAAACTGGATAGAATAACGTTATTTCGGTATCTAGAAACATGTTTCGGAGTTAGTTCGCCAGGAGCGCTAGTAGTAGCTCCTGTAGGCAGCGGTGGTCCATATTTGTAACCTGATTCATAATTGTACCCCTTACTCTCTTATCGCTTAATGAATGTATTTTGAGTTATTTTTGCTTCGAAAACAATCTTGGACCAATCATGCAAATTTTCTTTCAACTTGGAATGACGTAAATCTAGGGCTGACTGCAAAAAAAAATCTAAATTAATACCTATGAATTTAATTTATGAACCTAAGTGACTTATTCTCCCTTAAACTGTGACATAGGAAAAAACGGGGAGAGTTGGAATATTTTTTCAAACTTTTTTCTTTCTTCGAAAATTAGTACTATTGGAAAAACGTAATGAATGTTCATGAGTTCTACTGCCCAATATTTCATAACTACAATCATTAGCTTCACCGCAAATGAGGTATTTTTTTTTAACCATCTCAATAGCTCCAGGTCATTCATGTCAACCCTCAGGATCATTTACTTATAGTAAACTGGATATTAGACTAGAGGCGGAAGACACATAATTTAATGAATACCTATGGAAAGGAATCAACAAATAATAAGTAAGAAGTAACTCGTAAATAGCGTCAAATGAGAAAAAGGGGAGAATAAATAAATTAGCATGTATAACAAAGGTAAATAAAAACCATTACTTAACTTCGCTACTCGAAGAGGGTCGGCAACACCTTCAAATTGCAAAGCTGCAGCCTGCAGTCGCATAGCTGTATCACTTATCACTCTATCAACAGGAAGGTACACTTCAATTAATTTCAAACAATTCAGGTGGCATTTTAGAAAATTGTTATGCTTAATACGCTAAAGACAAAGAAGGAACTTGATTTCAATTCAAATAAAGATTACAATATGAATAGACATAACCACGATTATCACCAATACTATCAACACTTGTTGACTGGCATCCAATTTTGAGAACACTGGAAGTACATTTATTCGTCATAAATACATACTCCAGCACGGACATAGAATGATCAAAAAACAGAAAAATAATCTATCGCAACTTATACATCCTTAGGATGAATATCTTTACTATATATTCAAGAATTCAACAGCAGGCTACAAAATTTGGTTTCAGTTTGCTTGTTGCTTGATAAACTTGTAGTTTTGTTATAGTATTTCTCCGCGATGCTTCTTGTTAAATATATACGAATCTGCGTCTGGTGTTCTGATCTACATTTACAAACTATCTTTGTATGTAATTGTTCATTTGCCTCATCACACATTCACATTATCCCCACAGAGGGTAATGCCATTGTTCCCTCTTCGGGTTAAGCTTCATCGTTCGAAACTTGAAACAGAATACCAAAATTACCATCAATCCTATTACCATACTTATGAGACATTATTATTCACATCGCATTATTCCTTGGAAAATTTACTGATAAGATTACCACAGAACGTTATATGTACTTGGTTCGATTCAGAAAAATTCTATACTAATTTAAACTAAGAACACATTTCATACATTAACAAACAATACACTTACCTCTTCTAAATTCAGTTAGTATCTTCACTTTCGTTAAGGAAATAGTTACTTTTGTAGAAAACTACGAAACGCACAATACTCATAAGTAAAATCTGAAACAAATAAAAATAAAACGTAAGTAATCGCATTTTTTAAAATTATTCCATCTCCTTGGCTCTAGACATTGCAAATAACGCTCGCACAATAATGAAGATCCAGATCAATGAGCGCGTCTGAAGAAGAAAGAAAAAACAAAAACAAAGTGCTAGAGTCTCATTACCGATTCTATTTAAATCGAAATTTTTTCTTATAATTGAGCGATGTTAAGCAAACCCTGCCAAATGACAAACTCTGTCGTTTGAGAAAACGTAGTATTAAAAGCCAAGAATAATATGCGGGTTTACGATAGAGTTTACTGATAAGCTTTTTTCAACGGGTATACACTTTTTTGTATTGGGGGCAGGGATGTTGGTGTAGACAAATACATTTATCTACATGTATGCAATGATGTCGACAAATAGTGTGTAGATAAATGTACAGTGTACACAAATATAAACACATGTCAACAAAGTAAAATTAACAGTTCCAAATTTTTTAATATTATTATAATAAAATGTACAAGCTCTTCATTCTGATTTTGTGAATTCAATAAGTCAAAAAAATATTAAATTTGGATTATTATTGTGAATTTGTGATCGCCTGATTACATGTATATTAACTTTTTTTTAAACATTATTTTCGGAATTGTTTGCATTTATCAACTTTTGTCCACTTTCTACACATTGTCTACATTACTTTATACCAAAATGTAGACAAATGTTGTCTGCGTGTAAACAAACATCCATGATCAGGGACCCAATTAAAAAAAAAAAGTCTACTTTTTACGCTCTTTCCAGCGATACTAATAACTAATTTTTTCAACAAATTTGCTGAACAGCGTCCAATTGTTACCATTTTCAACTAATAGATTTCTCGAAAATAAGGCACCACCAAACTGAACTGTGACTCAGATCAATCAACACTATTGAAAACCGCACACGCGTCACTGAACTGAACTGTGAGTTGGGGCATGAGAAGAGAAGAAAAAAAGTGATTACAATAAGCTCGGTTACTCGTAGGCGACCCTAAGAAAGATAACAGGAGAAAATGCGTAAGAATTTAACATTTATGAATTTTGATCAGCCAATAATAACTGTTTACAACGTTAAAGACAGATTTGAGGAATATTACTCTACTGCACTCCTTATCTTACCTGTCTGTTAAATCTGTAGATTCCAATTTTTTTTTCGAAAATTTCTGGAACTGATAAAAAAGCTAGCTTTAGACTGTAAAAACATAGCACACATATTATTCTCACAATAAAATGGCGCACTGCTCATTGTTGTTTCAGGCATTTTGGTGTCGCTTCTTGTGTTGGTTCACCTTTCCTGTTCAGTATTAGAAACGGACACAGTAACTCATGGTTTGTGATAATATGATTTATATTCTATAATCATTATCTAGTTGGTTTTCTTTTGAAAACATATAGCAAGTGCCTATATTAAATGCAATTGAGAGTACGAAATCAGATTTATAATATCGAGGATAATGATCGTACATTTCTCGAACATTTGTATAGATATCAATTTTAGCTTGCAAAGTAATTACATAGCTTATAATATTTTTTTATTCTTAAATATAGTGACTACTAGCGAAATTGCTGATTATATGAATGATTCTTTCGGATTGTTTCGTCATAATAATGCAGCCAAAAGTACGTTTCCCTTTTTTATATCTGTGTACTTTAGTTCATATATTCAATCAAAATACGTAATCTGTGGCTTGTGAGCGAGGAATATTAAGAGGCACTTATAATCAATACTGTCTAATATAACCCTATTCATTTTTTCCTCCTCGAAATTAAGCCAACATTTTAGGATGTAGCAAGATTTCCCGAAAAGCCAGATGTCCAGCCCAAATTTCGGAATAAGATCCCAAGAAGAAAGAACTTCCCAGGATCTCACCTGTGGGAAATAATCCATAGGAAGTCCCCTCTCTCCCAAAGAAAAATTCAAATTTTGAGATATGGGCCTTAAATCTTGATTTAAAGACTCGAGGAGCCTAAGAGCTTCTTGGAACGATCGCTTTTGACAATCACAGATTCGGTGACGATTCCCTGCGTCGCGACCTGATCCAGAACGGTCTCACATGACCTTAAATTTTGAATTACCCACCCTGAAGTGCAGTAACTAGGATATTGAGCCTTTGCGTAATTTCCGCGTAGGCTATCCACCAGATTTTGAATAAAAAAGGGGGAGGTGAGAATAATAAACAAAAATAAATGAAAAGAGGACAGTTTTTTATATCTGAAATTTTGAACAACCCAAGATCGAAAATAAAGGGAATTTCTATTCCGCGCCCTTTCCAGATCATACACGCGGATTGGAAGGGCATCGGCCCTGGGGTAAGCACGAATCTTAAGACTAGCACTCGCGAAATCGTACTACCACGGGTCGATGATACAAAACCGAAAATAAGGTATATTACCTAGGATTTCAGCTAAAATACCAAAACGACTCAAACTGGAGTTACGTGATCCGATGCTGGACAAACCATACAGTGTATATGGTCTGCGAAGCGAGATGATGGATCTAGATCTGTGAAGTGGCCACTGCTACAAATCTTCCAGCAACTCGACGACAGCTAATTAAGTGCAGGATCGAACTGGAAAATAACATAGCACAGCAACTTGTCCCAAAACTCCAATTTGAGGCGAATGTGAATCGCCTTCAGCACGTTTCTATCACACGTAGAAGACTCGTTACCCAAGTTACTAAGCTGCTCACCCTGCTAAAACGAGAATTCAATAAATTTTGGCTGGAATCCTCTTAGGAAAGATGTTCCTAGGGGAAATTCAATTTTGCCCACTTGATTCGAAAAATAGTACGAACTATGAAATCTAAAATGAGGGGAGCTAGGCTTACAATAGCAAATCAATAACATTTGAAAATTATCGAACTAGGGTACGCAATCTTGACATTGTGAAAGTGAACAAATGAAAAACGTAATGCTTAGTCGATACCGAGTAGGGTCCTGGAACCACTGGCAGCGAATTCGATGATGGTCTCATAATCCTGCCTCGTGGTCCTGCCTCGTGGCGGCATGGTCTCGATCGATTTGCGCCATGGATCGGTCTGGATTCGGATCCTGGAACTGGAAACGACTTCTCGATACGGTGTGGAGACCTATATCTTCATTGATTGATCGAAAAGAACTCGAAACTGACTTCGCTGGACAAGGCCTGTAGCATGCCTTTTCATCTCACCATGCGGTGTTTCAGTTCTGTCACATTACTGCAATAAAATACTTCGAACAACCAAAAATGCCATCGAATTTCGAATTTTGAACACCAAATAACCGAATGTAACTTCAAAATGAATGACACGTTTCTTCCAACTGAAAAAGTACCTATTACACGATGTACGAGATTTTCACGAATGCGGAAATGTGCAGCGAGATCCATAGCGGTAAATTGATACTTGTAACCACTCAAGAATCGAAATGAACCACACTGCATTTTTCAGCTCAGTGCATTGCTTCGCTTATCGGTATTACTCCGCCAAGAAATCTGCCGACTTATCATTCCATCTCTCGGTTCATACAGGCTAGAAGTCTACTATCCACAATACAGCTATGTTCTAATGTGTATCGAGAATTCGTTTTCCTTTCCAAAAACGTCACCATGCAGTTCGGATTCTAAATAAATGTCGAAAATGTCCGACTGCACGCACTGCGATACTCGAAAACCATCGTTCCTTTAGGTTTCAAACTCCTAGCACGAGACTCATGATACGAAAAAATTGGCCCATCAATTTATCATGCTACAAGGAAAAGGTGCATTCTAAATATAGCGTCTAAAATTGTATTAAAATTGAGCAATATTTGTGGGTAGTTATCAGTTCTTCAAATTTAATATAGAATTATCCGTAAATTAACAAGTTTTGGACTTTAGCCTAAAACAGATACCCCAAAACAGATTATGTTTTCAATTGATTGAATTTCTAAACGTAGTTGACTGATCCGTTAGTTAAAACAATGCACATCAGAAGATATTTTACGAAAATGAGATTTCATTTTGGTTGCTGCCAAAATCTAGAATCTTGAAGCCTTCCGATGACAATTGAATTAAATTTTTATAACAAAACACGATATCATGTCGGGAAAAGTGGGGAACAATGAGACAACCAAAATGGTTAGTTGAAATTTTTCGGGCACAAATGACAAAAATTTGATTATATTATTTCAGTGGTAGGTGTAGTTCAAGGAAAGGTGCCTCCTGAGGAATCACAGCTACTATATGATCAAACTAATACATCTAGTTCAGATGAAATTCAATAACTCATTTCAGAGAAACTCAGTTATTTTTTCTACTTTATTTCGATTTTCAAGAACTGAATTTCAAAATGAAGGAGATATTTTTCATAAGTTCTGCATATGCTTGTAGTCCAAAACTAATAAACTATAAATTATATCTATTTGTTGCATTTTGATACAAGCTGTAATTGAGGACGTCCATTTCAAAAGGACCTAAGTGAAAAATTCTATTTTAAGAAAAACATAGTCAAAAGTAGTGATGTGTAGTTGTTGATAGTTTCGGACTATCAATTGTTTTGATAGTAACTTAAAGTACTATCAATACTATCAAATAGTGGAATACTATCAAAGTTTATTTGATAGTTTTAACATTAATTATTAAAAATTTTAGGATTGATGAATAATTCATTTATTATCAGTTCTAACAAGATTTAATCACTATTTTGTTATTAATTATTATTAATTAGAAACTAGATTGAGAATTTTTTTGAATGAAATAATAAATACACTCTTTGTATTTTAGTATTTTACTATCGGCTCAGGCGTTAGGCCTGCTACTGTTTTGTGTTTTCTTCTTTCAAATCAGTTTAACAATTTTCAGTTCGCTGTGATTCGATTCCTGTATTTTGTTATTCTAGCACCCCATCTCTCGACCTCCCCTGAGGCAGTCTGATATCTGATCTCTCCAAATTCCTGATTCATGATGTCTGCTCGTTGCATTCTTCTCCGCTCTTCACTTCAGTTTCCTTAACCTTAAGGGATCGATTGATCGAACTATCCATCCAGTTTCCACTCTGTTAAAAAGAACCTAACCCAACAACTTCGTATTTTATTTTACATTCTATAATTTTCTAATCAATAATCAAGTTTTGAGTCTTATGTGCTTGTTTAATCATGTGTGAAATCATATCATGTGTGAAATCAAAAGGTCGCATATCGTGTTTTGTAAATCTTAAATATGAAGAAATGAATGAAAATTTATAATTGCTTGTTATATAATCAAAGAACTTTCTTACAAAAATGAGTGTGATACTAGTATCCAGATTCCGTCCTCATGATAATAATTTTAAATAATCGGCAACTCAGTAATCATAATCCAACAAATAACTTATTGATAAGAAATAACAATAACTTTTAAATGGTTTCAAGTTTCAGTAGGTATTCAGTAATATACATTACACAAGCATAAGCCATAACATTAACTACCAAACCCAGAACCAGAAGAGTTTAATTAATAATCAAGTCATGGAATGAAAAATGAAACTTGACAGAAACAATGGCTTTCAGCAGAAGATAAAACGTAACTGTATTCATAGATAAATAATAAATGGTAACAGATTATAAAAACGTAACAGTGTTGCCACTGCATCTTAACACGCCACCTCATTTTTATAACGAAATTCGGACATAAACCATCAAATGTTAACTTCCAACTTATTACACTAATATCCGATTACAAAAAAACTTTCATCAGTGTAAATGTAAAAACGATATCCGTTTCAAAAATTCTTAAAAATATCAAACGAATTGAGTATAAAATATTACATGCTGAAGTTCACGTGATTTCAGGGAATACAACAATATAACATCATATGAATAATATCGGATTAATAAATACTTAACGATTCTCTAAACAATTCAAATTTAACTTTACCTAACGACTTCGTGAATATATCAGCCATATTTTTATCTGTCATTACCTTGACAATTCGAATTACATTTTTATCAACATAATCAGCAACATAGCGTAGCGCCACCTCAATGTGCTTACTCCTACCAGAGAAATTTCCCGTGTTTGCCAAATACATTGCACCACTATTATCTTCAAAGACGCTCACAGGATTTAAAAAATTAAATTCGTACAAACCGAATTCTATGACCAGCTGTCTAGTCCATAAGACTTCTTCAACTGCATCTGCAATTGCGTAATATTCTGCATGCGTAGATGCTCTGGTGACTGCTCCTTGTTTGACACTTTTCCACACCACGGGGTTTCTATGGACCCTTACAACAAAACCAGTAGTCGACTTTCGATCTACGCTATCTCCTGCGAAATCTGAGTCAACAAAACAGTCTAACACATCCTCGTTCTTTATACCAAAATTTAAACACATATCCCGAGTATGAAACAAGTAACTTAAAATCCTTTTTGCATACCTGAAGTGAGTTTCACTATACCCAGTTTGAAATCTACTCAAATAACTCGTGCTGAAAGATACATCTGGCCTTGTGCCAGCCGCAACATACAACAACGCACCTATGAGGTTTCTGTACGGAATTCTTTCATCAGCATTTCCCAGTATCTGTAGTTTCAAGTTCACCTCCATTGGGGTTCGATGTGAATTCGATTTGACAACTCCAAATTTCTCCGCCAATATTTCGATATACCTCTTCTGATTTAATTTCATTTCTCCAGCTTCACGGTTGTAATCTATTTCAATACCTAGATAATTTCTAACAGAACCTAGCAACTTCATACGAAATTTACACGACAACTTAGCTTTAATCTCATTAATCAAATCAAGATTAGAACCACAAATTAGTAGATCATCAACATACACTAGTAAATAAACAACATTATTATCATGTTTCAATAAATATAGGCAAGAATCAATTTTAAAGTTAATAAAGCCAAGTACTTTCAAATATGCATCTAGGCATTCAAACCAACACTTAGGGCTCTCTCTTAACCCATATAGAGCTTTCTCCGAACGATACACTTTTTGTCCATCCTGTCCAAAACCATCTGGCTGCTGAAAGTACACTTCTGACTTAATTGACCCATTCAAAAACGCTGTCTGCACGTCGAGTTGCTCAATGAACCATTTGTTTCTGCATGCTAGTGACAGATACGTTTTCAGCGTTGGCATCTTGACAACAGGTGAGTAAAAATCCTCTTCTCCATTCGGTTCTTGTTGAAATCCTCGAACAACCAGTCTTGCCTTGAGAGTGCCATCTAACTTCACTGTGTACACCCATTTCACATCCAAAACAGGTTTTCCCTCTGGAGCATCCACCAATTTCCACGTTCCGTTCTCCTCGATATTGGACATTTCTGTTTCCATGGCAGTCAGCCATTTCTCTGCGTCTGGACTCCTTACAGCTTCGCTATAACTCCTAGGAACATCAACAGAAGAAAAATACACTACAGGGGTTCCATACCTATCGGGTTCTCTCCTCTCTCTTTGTGGTCTCTCCTTGACAGCATCTGGTTCATCATCCTTCCGGTTCTCGATGTCAGACTCTTCCTCCAAGTAAACAATTCGACTCGAATTTTCATTAATGATCCGAACGTTTCGGCTGCACTCGATAACCCATGTCATCATATCCCACTATTTTTCCTTGTATTCCTTTACTGCTGAACTTGTCGCCTCGTTTTTCATCTGGAATCCTAACAAAACACAGAGACCCATACAACACTAAATTATGCACATTTGGTTTCTTACCATAAAATAACTCCATTGGTGTTTTCTTTTCCATGGTGTTTGCCAGCACACAATTTCCGATGTATGCGGTTGCCTGCACTACTTCTGGCCAAAACCTTCTTGGAATCCCAGATTCATCTAGCAAGCATCTTGCTCTATCCATGAGTATCTGGTTATAACGTTCTGAGACCCCGTTCATCTGTGGAACATAGGGAGGACTCGTCTGGATCTTGAAGCCTTTCTCTTTGGCGAAACTAGAAAACTCTGAATTAATATATTCTCTGCCGTTATCGCATCTCACAGTTTTAATAGATTTTCCAGTCAGATTACACATCAAATTATGATATTCCTTAAAACACGAAAATACCTCGTCTTTACCTTTTATTGTATACACGGTAACCAACTTACTAAAGTCGTCGATGAAACTGACAAAATACTTCTCTCCCTTATATCCAGTTGTACTATGAGGCCCATTTACATCGGTGTGAATCAACTCCAAGATTCCATTACTCCTAGTGCGACCATTCTTCCCAAAGGATAGATTTCTCATCTTGTTTCGAAAGCAAATGTCACAGTTTACATATTCTTCTGAAACAGAGCTTGGAAGACCATCTAGTAGATTGTTATTACACAAATATTTCAAATCTTTAAAATTAACGTGACCTAATGCCCGGTGCCAGTGTTTTTTGTCTCTTGATATTGAAGTAAACATATTTGAGGCCACACTATGACTATCTGAGTTAGTATTTCCATTATTAGCAACAAAGCAATCTGATTTTACATTAGCCTTTTTCTCTACCCTGCTGTAGATCTCATATAACTTATTATTTCGAGCAGTCAATTTCTTTTGCGGATTAAAAATTCTTACATTACCATTAGCGAAAACGATTTCATATCCGGCCTTATCAATCGTACTAACACTTAAAAGATTACATAACATTCCTTCCAGCAGGTATACATTTTTAATTTCACAAAATACCTTATAATTATTATAACCTACGTCAAAATAAACTGGAACTGTTCCCATGTAATTTGAAAATACACATCTTCCATCACCAAGCTTCACTGGAACTGGCTCCCAAAGTTCAACGTACTTTGAAAAGTATTCCTTGGAACACACTATGTGGTCCGTTGCCCCGCTGTCCAAATACCACTTTACATTTTCCACAGGAACCTTATTGACATCTTGGTCGACTGTAGAATGCATCATCTTGACCATGAAAGTTTCCACCTTTCGATCAGCATTGTTATAGAGCACACCTCTGCCTCTGCCGCGAAAATTTTGACTGTAGCTTCTATTGTAACCACGATTAAATCCACGACTTCTGCCGGAAAAACCTCTTCCACGATTATTACTATAACCCGAGCGCGGAGACGAAAACCAATACAAACACTGTTTTTGAATGTGGCCCATTTTTCCGCACTTGTAACATTTTTTCTCGCTTGTAGCACCATTATCACTGTTTATGTTTGTTTTGAACACGTTTGACTCTGTATTAGGTTCTACTTTGACACACGTCAAATCCGGTTTACCGACAACATAAGACAGCTCTTTATAGGAAAGTAATTTGGATTTTACATATGCCAACGAGTTTTCACCTTTTGGTAACACATCAACTAGATCAATAATATGTGCTTTGCTTGGCGGTAATTTCATCAACAAATGTCTAAGTTCACTCTCCTTGTTCACTATCTCGCCGGTTGAACGAAGTTTATTTATTGCCGCATCAAATTTACTTAGAAATTCAGTAGCACTTTCATTCTTCTCGTCGTACTTCAGTTCAAACAACTCTTGTTGGGCCAAAATTTGTAAACTTTCGTTTTTTCTTGCATAAATTGAATCCAAAATTGAGATCATGCTTTTAGCCGTCGTTTCATTACATACCATGTCGAACTGCGAATCGGACAAACTACTGACTATGTAATTTCGTGCTTTACGATCCGCCTTCATCTCGTCTTTTTCGGACTTCTCCGTTGGAGCTTTAACTAGTGCACCAGCACACTCCTTCCATTCCAAGAAAAGTTTTAATCTACACTTCCATCGATTATAATCAGAACCACTAAACGTGGGTAACATGACACCGTCCTTTTCCATCATTAACACTAGAAAACACAGGCACGAATCGACACAACTATTCCAACACGATGCAGAGTATTTAACACATAAAATTCACATCTTCAACGATCACTTCCATTTTTCCTTTTTCTTCTGCACCGACTAACTTTAAATCTTCAATTGACATTAGGTACATAAACATTTAAACTTTTTACATTTTGAACTTCAAAAAGTTTCACAACCACGAACTGCTTCCATGACAGAAACAACGGCTTTCAGCAGAAGATAAAACGTAACTGTATTCATAGATAAATAATAAATGGTAACAGATTATAAAAACGTAACAGTGTTGCCACTGCATCTTAACAAAACTGTCAAATACACATCGAGGATCGAGAAACGACTGGGAGAACGAACCTAAATCTAACGAGCCTATGGTCTCTTTCCCAGCTTCCAAAATTCATCTGAATGGACGAAATCACAGTTCACAAAATCAGTAAATACTAAATATTTAGTATTATTTACTATTTAGGAACTATAATTAAATAAATTTAAAACAGTGTTGACAAATGACAAATTCATAATTATTCATTTTAACGATTTGATAGTTTTCATTAATTTGATAGTTTTTAAGAACTATCAATAGTGTTGATAGTCAATGAAGTAACTATCGATAGTTTGATAGTACTAAATTTACTAAAAACTATCAATACTATCAAAAATACTATCAATTACTACACATCACTAGTCAAAAGTTTGACTCACTCTCATTCATCGGGTGTAATATCCTCACATGTTTAGCAGAACTGATTCTGAAAGGACGTATCGTAGTATCTTTTTAGCCAAAAAAAGTATGACCTTACATCCATCAATTAAATTTTAATGTTCGTGGTTGGAGTGGAAGACAACTGGGCTCTTTTGATTTGGATGCAGTTTTGATTACTAATTTGTAAAAACCAAACAAAAATATTTTGAATTTCTTTTTGAATTTCATATTTTTGACAACAAATTTTCAATGCGTTTCTCTCAAAATAAAGTTTTCCCACTGAGGCCTTTTTGAAATGGACTTCCTTAATTTGTAGAACAAATTTTGAGCAGGAACAATGTAACAAATTTTTCAAGTTTAATCATCTATACTTACTACTTAATGAAATTTTGATGATACGCCGAGTTGATATTCGGATATTTTCAGCTGCGCTATAAAAGTGCAGTTGATTATGACAGGAAACGTGTCAAACTTAAACATTTTTATTATTTATAACAAATATCTGATAAAAATTCGAATTGCGCCCATCACCCAACTAAGGTCTGTTAATTTCCTGTTGTCATAATTATATATCATCATTCTCAATAAAACATTTTTTCTTATCATTAAAAGGAATTGAACAAGAGACGAAAAACTTTGAATGAAAAGTAAACAAATTAAAATCGGATTTAAAGCCTAAATTCCGATGAACAATTATTCATACAAGTTTAGGGATATCTAGGGGTAATAGTTTTCACTATTACACCGTAATGGGTTTTTATGCCACATTGCACTTACTATTCCTCACTCTCATGTACTGAACGGAAAATTTTCAGCTTACAGGGATTACAATCATTATTAGAAAAATAATAATTTTTGATTATCAAAAATTAAGTTAAATTGCATGTGTATCATTTTCCCCACAAATGCTATGTTAAATTTACACTCTTTCGGCTTTCAGTATGATTCCATTTTAATCAGATTTGAGACACCGTGGTCACACACTAGAATGCACCCTTCTACTCGATGGTTGCTTAAATACAAAGCGAAAAAGATGCATAAATAGTCACTTTGGCTATTTATGCCTTAATTATTCATTTATCAACAAGAACTGAGCATCACAAAATGTTTAGAATAATTTACTGCATCTCATTTTCAGCTGGCAATTCGATGCATACGGCTTCGGCCATGTTTCTTTGGGATACCTTGAAAGGTAAGGATTTAAATGAGTGTAATATAGATAATGTTATATGAAGACAATAGGCACTGTACTTTTGGTACTTGTGTAAGTTCAAACTGCAATGGCTCTTTCAAAAGAGAACATGAAATCAGTTAACTTCGTAAATATCGAAATTTAGTTGCTCTTGGTGATCCACTTAGGGCTGTAGCTCACAAGTATTTTTTTTTGTTTATGTAGAGAGGGGAAGTGTGTACAGCAAGAATTTGATTAAAATATAAGAAATGAATCCGGAAACTTAAATAAAAGGGAAAAAGGCCTTCACTCCTCACACATTGCCGACTGCTATTTGTAAAATTCAAGTGAAGTTTGTGTGTGTGTGCCCCATTCCCGTTGCTGCGGTTTTAGTGCAGTTCGTGAAATTACCCAACTCCTTTTTTCTCCGTCTTGAAGGGAGAATTTCATTTCTTAGTCACTGTACCATTATCGGTGAAGTTTGTGCGAAGAAAAATTCAAAAATGAATTCAGCGAATACAGAAACCCGATTATCAATATATGTACTTAAAGCTATAATGTTGAATAATTTCAAATATTGCCCGTCCTTGTCCCCTGTGGACAAATGTTGATGTAGATAAGAGCTAGAATGCCATAAAAAACGAATTTAGGATCTCAAAAAATCCCATCGTCGTTCTACTTGAAAAAATGTTGGATAGTTTTTAAATTTCCTTATCCAATCCCCTGTGGGCTCTCCTTAGTAAGATTCCAATCAAAGTAATCTCATAAACAAATTCAGATACTTCAAAAACACCATTTTCAGTATTTACTTATCGACACTATTTGAAATTTCTAGATCCTTCTACTTCAGTAAAACCTTCAAAATGCGTGTTCGTTTCTCAAATCTTCCAATGAAAACAGCTTTTTATAGTCAAACATCTTTTCTCAAACTAATTCGATGCTTTGGAAGCTTAAAAGCAAAATTGTAGAATTTTTTGTAACGAATTTCACGTTGAATTCGGCCACCCCCTCATCAGCAAAACTCCTCAAAAGTATTCGATTTCAAAGAGAAAAAAAAAAAAGAAAATGGTTTCTGCGTTTCGAGACCAAAAGGAATAAGTTTAGTTGCTGGGGGCGAAACATTTCAAAAATTACTAAATTTTAGACCAGGCTAAATTAAGGATAGTATGTAAGGACTTGAAAAACTAAAATACTCTTTCCGCACTGTTAGGCCAGAACTCGTTGCATGACGACTCAAAGTTGTGGTATCTCGATTAAAAAGGTACAAAAATTGAAACTCACATTGGAACAAGTTTTTCTATCCACCCTTAGTGACTTTGAATGAACATGTCACATCGTAAAAAATAATATGTTGCACTTCGAAATTGAATGCAACAACAACATGACTGAAGTGTTAATATAATTGCATAACTGCTACGCCGTTAATATTCCGTGAATATCCAAAATGTTAATAAAATTGCATATTCGAAACGCCGTAAATCTGTTATGATGCTCCGTTGGTTCATTCAAAATGTTAATGGATTAGAGCGAGATCAACGCTTCGAGGGTCATCCAGGGATGTTGAACCCCATCAAGTTTTATCTGGATTTTTTCGGTTCTTCATCCAATGTAACTGTGATCGAGTTCGGGTACTTCCCTCTTCAATTTCAAGAGTTCGGTTTCTTTTAAAACAGGGTTTTGGTTGTACAGGGCACGATTGCACTTGAGTTTTTAATAATCGAGTTGGGATTTGAGGCGGAGTTCAAGCTCGGTTTTGGACTCTGATTTTTGAGATTCAGATTTCCTCAAGTGCGCACAGAAAAACGTAAACCTGAATCCGAAATGCAACTGCCCGGCTAAATGAAACTAGGAAGTTCCATAAACTTTTATTAAGTGAAAAACACTGTAGCGCGTTAACAGAGCAGCTTCGAGATCTGACTCAGCAAACTATTTGCTAGAATGTCCTCCGAAATAAGTTCTCCGCTCGCTTTCGCGAAACATTTTAAGTATACTTCTGAGCACGCACATTTGAACTTCGGCTTTCTTCCGTCTTAATCGTGGTGATGCGATGAGAGAAAAGCACCACATAAAATTTTCGGTACCTCTAGTGAAGGGTAAGTGGGATTTTTGAGCCCCCATTTTATTAAATAATTGAATAAATTGAAATACTTAGGAAATTTGTGAGATTCTTAAATTTTTACATTACCTATATTTTTTAAAACGGCCTCCTTTCAAGAGGAAACTGCTTTAAAATTTGTTTGCCCTTTTGCCCCATAAGAGAAGTGTGAGCGCGGTCTCTGGGCCTCTAATTCACTAAATAATGAAATAAACGAATCTTATTGCAAATTTCTGGAACAATCTGATAAATGGATAGAGTTTTTCACACTTGAGAGCGCAAGTTGCGATGTAGTGATGCCATCTAAAGGCCTCTTATCACTCTGGAGTGAAAGCCATTGGATTTATCCCATAGTTTTCATATTGAAAAAAAAGGAACTCGCGTTATTTTGTGATTTGTGATAGTTTTATATATATGTCATGTCTTGCTATTAGGGGGGGGGGGTATTCACTTTCTGTATGCAAGAGGGACGTTTGTAACTTGAAATGTTACGCTGTGATATAGTGTGGCATAATTCATTTCAAATACAACCACTCACAGCAGAGGCTTCCGAGAAGTGTGAAATCGGTCGCTAGTATCTGAAACTGTAAATGGGTAAGGCGCTACCTGCCGGTGCTCGTTGAACTCACCAAGGCTTACGGGTATTCGACAGGAAAATAGCGCAGTCGTTCGACCTTCCACTTCGCACGGCTGGTCACCGAGTGAAGAAGAGCTGCAGACTTACATGTAATGGGTATTACTCCCCGCAGACGGGCCATTAGGCCCACTCGCAGAAAGGAGACTACGACGACGACGATAACCTCAAAATTGCGTTATTATTATAAATGAAATATTGGATTTTCATTCTTTTAAGGCCGTAGTCTTGTTTGGGAGTGATGTATGGAAGCTGTGTAGCTTGCTCTGCAGCTATGCTGCTTCATCAATTGCCTCATATTTCCTGGGTTACCAATATGGCTTGGGATCCAGATGAGTGAAATGCTCTTGGTGGTGTAGGAAATGAGATGGAGAATGCGATGGATGCATTGGATGAGAGCGTGCGTTGAAAGGCGATCAGAAATAGTCCTTGAGGAGGAGAGTGAATCTGAGAAGACCAGATTTGGTTTTTCAAGCGAGGAGATCCTGACTAGGCACTGTACGATAGCATGGAGTTTGGCTGTGTTGAAAAACTCAATGGATAGTTTTTACTAATGGCTGTTTTAGAGAGAGAGACAGAGTGAGAGAGAGAAAACGTAGAAGAATAGGTACATTTAATATACTTACGTACCAAAATGTCCTTTGTTATTTCCGTTCTCTACCTTTCTGTGTGTCTGCGTGCGCGGGTATGTTGATAGGTGAATCACCTTGTAGAGGATGGTCGGAGGTTCTATAGGTAACGCTACTGGAACTTACGAAAATTTACGACTACAAATAGCTTTCATTGCGTTCAGTTTGAGGGCCTTGATCTATTTGCAGTTTACTACTTCATATTTGTGTTATTCAGAGGAAAAGGTTGTGTGTTTTCAAAAGTTCAATCAGATAATTAGAAGAAATGTTGAACATACTCGTAGTTTTCAAAAACTGAAATTCTAGGGCTTTTGGAGGTGATACACTTGGTTGTAAATGAGTCGCGTGGTACATAAAAGAGTTCGAAACGATATCCATGTACAATGGTCGTATTTAATCAGATGTACCCGATTGACAGTTTGGAGAGCACTCACACAACATATCACAAACCACTACTGTTTTGAGACTTTTGGCCGATCACATTTTTTTGTGAGTGGTCAACATCTCAATATTTTAAGATAGTGTGTGTGAAGTGATCGCTCAGCATTAGTGTGATTCCTGAGTGATGTTCACAAATGCACTCACATTCGGCTTCATTGTCAATCGGGTAAATATACCTAATAACAAGGCATTTTGAGCTCGTTTTAGAAATTTCAGATTTTAAACCCCCGAATATTTCTTGAAGGGAGGCAGTTACTGCTACCAAATTTGAACATAGTGTAAAGAAGTTGAATGTAAAACAATTCCGAAAAGTTCAAGTTAAAAAAAAATAGGGACCACAGGGGGTAAAATTTTTTGACCTCCTCCTAATTAGGGTACCGAAATTTTTATAGCCTAAAACCTATTCCAGGTTCACACGAACATTTCCAGAAAGTACGACCCCCACCCCTAACTCTTATGGTTCACCCGTCAACCTCCAACAAATAAACAAACAAACAGATAAACTTACACTTTTATATGAAGAGCTTTTTTCCAAAGTGGCCTAAGTCAATTTTTGGCGGTTCTGAGATAGCAACGCTGTCTGGTAGAGAATGCGATGAAGTACAATCCAGTTGTGGTCTGAACCCTCTATGCTAGGTTTGATGTCCTATGTTTTTAAGGTTCTATAGTTTCACGTGGTTGTAATGGACCGCCATTTTGATTCCCAACTAGCCCGAACATCCTTGATCCTTGAACATGATCACCCATTCGCGAACAGGTGCGAGCGCGTCCGAGAATGCTCGCACTAACTTGGGAATCAAAATGGCGGTTCAGTATACCTGTGTGAAAACTATAGTACCCTACTGTTTCCAAAGTGGCTTAAGTGCTATAGCAAATGCTAAATGCTTGATAACAGTAATACAACTACCTATTTATTTTTGTTGTGGTAATGCAGTATTTTATGCGATAATGGCCTAAATCCGGCAGTTCACCAGCTTTGACGGGCTCTCACAATATTTTGAAATATGATTGGGTAATAATTTTGTTCACACTCGATTGGTACTATCTTTGACTATCGATTTCATCGTGATGATTGCGTGTGGCGTACAACCCGTTTTCACCGATTTTCTCAGAACGACAAAAACTGTCTTAGGCCACTTTGGAAAAAAGCTCTTCATATAGTAGAAGAAGATTAATAACAACTGAAATAAAGTCGATGTGTGTTGTTACCTACAATGTCGTCCTCAAGCTATTTGCTGCCTTTTTTTTTTTTTTTTGCACCGACTTTACTCCGTATATTTTCTCCTTGTTCGAATGGGATGGGGTCATGTAATATAACGATGTTATCCCTCCTGGTAATGTGTTCGAAATCGTCCAGTTCATTTCTTAAATTTTCATTTTCATCTTCTACATTTTCAAAGGCGATTTTCAATTTTACTTGTTCTTCTGTAACTATTTAAACCTGCATTGCGAATGATTCCATGTTTCTATTCAACTCTCTGACAATATTTTTTATTTTTACCAATTCAGCCGTTAGTTTTTTAAAATCCTCTGCAAAATGTTCTCGTAGCATTTTGCTAATTATCTGTTGTTTCTTGCTACACTCGACATCGATATAATGTTTCTTTATTCATTCGTTGATAGAACAGATCCGCCATTCACACTATCACTGCACTTGATATCCTTGTATAAACTGGTTTTAACTTCGATATACATATAACTGTAGTAGGAGCGCATGAAAAGACATCTTCACTGTTGACGTTTTCTAACCGAACCCGGATAAATACAGTTGTAAATAATAAACAACATTTAAACAATATTTATAACACGAGTCTTGCTTATATGCCAGTTCCAGAAATGGGTATACTAAACGACTTTACTGCACTGAGAAGGTTTCGACAGAAGTTTATTCTAGGGACCTACATGGTGTACCTTTCAGCAAAATACGGTCACAGTTTTTTGAAATGTGCGTTGTACAATTTAGCAGGTAAATACCTAATAAGAATTTACTTTCTTTAGACTATCTTAAGAATTTACTTTCATTAGACTATCTTAAGAATTTACTTTCTTTAGACTATCTTAAGAATTTACTTTCTTTAGACTATCTTATTTTTTCTAATCAGCGTCCCATAGCGGGTAACTTGGTGCGTAGGAGATAACTTCCGGTAAGGTTATAACTACAATCTTCCACTTAGGTTACTAAACGGAGCAGAAGCACTTTGATTTTTGCGCCTGAATTTAGAAAATAAACTGTTCCAAGGGATTCATGGGTCAGCTCGGGAAAGCAATGCCCCACGTGCCTCCTAATGCTACGTGTTAAACAAACTGTTTTACTGTGAAAAACTCCACAACGGTTTGTCGTGTGCTGTGAACTTGCCGTGCATTCTGCCCACATGACTGGCGGGAAAATTGAATCCGGTAGAATGTATGTGTTCAGGAAGCATATATCTGTGGTGGGACGTATGGCGATGCACGCATGTCAAAGTGGCCCCTATGACACCGCACCCCCGGCCACAGGAATTACCCTTTCGAGTCGATCGCGTCAGTGACCGGAGGGACGCCTTGGGGCCGGGCATATAGTCAAAAACCGTATCAAAATTTTTCACCTACAGGCATATTATAAGTCATTTATTGTAATACATACTATTATCTTATATTAATAATAAATATTTTATCTAATATATATTACATTGAGCCCATACGGGTGAAGGCCTCTTCTAACCTATCCCATTTCGTCCGGTCCTAGGCCACCTGGTGATACATGTTATGCCCGAGCAGCCTCACGAAGTCGTCCCTCCACTTGGTCTTTTGTCTTCCTTTTTTCCTTTTGCTTGGAGGGACCCACCTCGTCGTCCTCTCCGTCCACCTGTTGTCCCTGAGTCTAGCCACGTGTCCTGCCCACTTCTATTTGGTTCTATAGCTGATAAAATGACCATCTTTGTTATGTTTTAAACTATCCTTTTTCATTTTAATTTTTGTTTTTCCGCGTAATTTTATATTTAACGTTGACCTCTCCATTAAGTTCTGTGTAATTTTCAATTTTTTCCTTTCTTTTGCACTTGTGTCTCATACTTGCGATCCATATGTTAAAGTAAACAGTACACTGCTATTAAAGATTTCGCTTTTAATTTTGTTGGGGAACGGACCTTTAAATACTTTCTTTAAGGACCAATACTTATTCCAGCCTGCTGGTATTCTATGACCCAATGCTTTTTCCATACTATTCTCGAAACTTATTATCTGGCCTAAATATATTATTTCTTTTTCTGATTTTTTTGGTTTTCTATTACAATTGTACTTTCTTCTTGGCTATGGCTCAGCATACTTGTTTTGCTTATGTTTATTTCTAACCCCGCTTTTTTCCTTGTTCGTTCAGTTCCATTATCATTTGTTGTATTTCTTCTTTATTTTTCCCTATCAGAACAACATCATCGGCAAACCGGTTTTTGTGTCTAACATTTTGTTAAACAGAGACACCAGAATTTTATTTATGTCCCCCCCCCCCGTATTTTATTTGTTCAATTATTATTCTATAACACCCCGGGGCTTTTTTTTGGTTTTGGTCTACTCGTTACATTTTTAATTTCCCTCTCCAGACAGTATGGTTCCGTTAAGTCCTCCGTTATTTTTAACTCTTAATTCTTTTTCTTGTCTTTTGTATAGTTTTGCATAAAATTCTGTAGCTATTCTGTTTATCTCGCCTCTTTCGTAGCATTTGTGTTTGTTAGCGTCTTCCAAATAGTTCATCCAATAGTTACCCAGGAAAGAGATCATTCTGATGGATTTAGTGCTATTGGTCGAGTCTAGAATTCGTTGTATTTGAATATTACTTTGTTCATTTCTGAAATCTCTTAGTTTCTTCTTGTTAATTTACATAGTTCTCGAAGTTCTATTTTTTCTTTGGCGTTTCTGTGTTTTATATTTCTTAATTTTTCCCTTTTTTCAAGCAGGTCTCGTATATCTTCGGGAATTTTCTCTTTTTTATTTTGGGGTTTGTGTGTGAATTTTAGATTTCTGTGTTGCTGAGTTTTATTGCTTCCGCAAGTTGCTCCCATATCATGTCCACCTCCGTTTCATTCTCCCATGTATATTAGGGTGTCCCTTATTTTATAAGTTTCCGCCAATTGATTAGGGTTGCACTGAAATTTGCTCCAATGAACCTAGAAACTTGCCATAAAAAATTTGAGCTCAATCTGAGGTCATTAACCCGTGCTGCTTTGACCTTGAAGTTATGGGTAATAATGAGATTTTACAGAGAAAAAAACGCGAATATCTGGGAACATATCAACTTTAGGACCGAAATGCATATAACATAATAACATAAAATGTTTCCTCATGAATTTCCTATAAGAAAGATTCTTTACAACTTTTTTCTACAACGCATATTTACAGAGATAATCGCAAGAATGTGTAAAACTTTCGGGGAAGGTGGCTTTTATTTTTTCTTTCAGAACCGATCTTCACTCGTTAAATCGTAGTTATCTAAAAATTTATTCACTTTCGGACCAAAATGTAAATAACATAAAATATTCCCTTTTATATTTTCTATGAAAAGGTTCCATACAACTTTTCTTTCGAAAACATATTTATCGAGATAATCGCAAAAATGCACGGAATTTTCGAAAAACATAGGTTTTTCTTATTATTCTACGGCTGAAATATCTATTAATGTCGGGTAATGCATATAACAATATAACTTCAGTCTCTGTCTACTGGGGCAAGCGCCCCAGTTCCTCACCCCATTTGGCTACGCCGATATGACAATTTGTTGAGTATCTACTATAGAGTAGACCTCGGGTATTAATGTTTAGTATAGTGTCCATAGCGAAAACTGACACATTGCAAGTACTGATGTTTTCGTACTTGCACGAGCAACGTAACCACTTCTGCACATGTTCTTCTTCATCTCATCGTTCAAAGGATGAAAATGGACACATGCAGAAGTGTTTGCAACTGTTTAAAGCTGCTTGTACTTGCAAAACGTAGGACTGTTGGTCTTACCCTACTGATGAAATATTTGTGGAAGAGCCTAAAATTGAAACGTTAACTAGGTATCCATGAGTCATTGACCGGGAAGGTTGGCGTCTTTTCGTAATCCTCGCTAAGGAGGTCTGATTATTGCTTATTGTCATCACGCGTAGCGGTTCCCCGGCATTCCACTCGGAGTATCGTTGGGCGTTAGCGTTGTCTCTACGAACGTCGACTGCAATATTGCGAAAGTGATGAGCGACCGGCTTCGAAATACCCGGCAGTTCTGTGATTTATCATTATTCACAACCAGAAAAATCACAGAAGCAAAATGATGACAAATCACTGTTTGGAAAACACTGCAATGACCAGAGACATAACAATGAAAAATTGACAGAAAAATACAAAATCCTACGCATAGAAAATAACACAAGAAAAAGAAAACTAAAAGAACAACTAGAAATAATAAAGGCAAAACCAAAACAAAACAACCTAATAAACACAACAACTAACTTACGAAGTGAGAACTTATTCCATCTAATAACATAACACCCACGGATTGGACAGACTGCACAATCACAGACAACTAATAGGATCGCATGACTAAACAGGTTTACCACACGGTACTACTCTCGACTATGACTACAGGACCACAAGAGACAAGTCTCATTCAGGGTACTCCACTGATGATGGCATAATAGCCGAAAGCGCTCTGGACTATAGAAGAAGAAAAGTGAATTGGCACTTCCCACAAATGGAATTATACTAGGTTCACTCACCTCCAAAATTGATACTAATATTCTATAGAAGGTACCCAACAAACTGTCATGGGAGTAGCCAAGGGGGGAGGCGGCAAACTGGGGCGCTTGCTCCAGCAGACAGCGACTGAAGTTATATTGCAGTGTGCGTTACTCGACATTAATAGATATTTCAGCCGTAAAATTACACTACACAACAATATGAAAGTTTTCAAAAAATAATGGCATGAGAATACATGATTCTCTACGTATTTTCAACGAGGAATTTAATGCCGATGTTAGTTTTTTTATTATAGTTCATTATTTTTTCTTATCATGCAGATCTTTGTATCATCAAGATGATACTACTGATCAAACAACTATATGCGTTCAGTATTATTATTGTAACTATTCCTACACGACAAAAAGGAATAAAAAGTGAAAATTTTAATAAAATTTTCATTTTCAATACGGAAAACGAGAGGTTTTCGAGAAAAATGGTTAACGCCATCGTATTCAGCATTCAAAATATAGCTAAAATCATGTAACCTCATTCCATTGTTTTTTATGCTGTTGTGTAGTGTAATTAAAGAAAGAAAAAAAAAGAAAAAAAACGTTTTTCCAAAATTCCACGCATTTTTGCGATTATCTCGATAAATGTGTTTTCTAAAGAAAAGTGGTATGAAATCTTTTTTACTTAAAATTTAACGAGGAACATTTTATGATGTTTGCATTTTGGTCCTAAAATGAATATTCTAAAGATAACTACGATTTAGCAAGTGAAGGTGGGTTATGAAAGAAATAACAAAAATCCACGTTCCACGAAACTTTCACACATTATTGAGATTATCTCGGTGAAGATGCGCTTTAGAGAAAAGTTGTGTGGAATTTTTCTCATAGGAAATTCAATAGGAAACATTTTATGTTATTTGTATTTCGGTCCTGAAGTTGATATATTCTGAGATATTTGTGTTGTTCTGTAAAATCTCAGTATTACACATAACTTCAAGGTCAAAGCATCACGGGTTAATGACCTCAGATTGAGCTCAAATTTTTCATGGCGAGTTTCTTGGTCTATTGGAACAAATTTCCGCACGACCCTAATCAATTGGCGAAAACATGTAAAACAAGGCACACCCTAATGTGTACCGATGAAAGATTGATGTGGGAACCAATTCGGACACACCTCTTCTTAACTCGGGAACCAACTGTGGCTCAACCCTTCACATGTTGAGAACCAACTCGGACACCCGGGAACCAATTCGGTATCGGTCCAGCTTTGAATATCAATCAATCAATAGCCTTCATTATACGGCGTGAGGTACATAATTACAAATAAATGGTACTTTATCAAAAGAAAACAAAAGAAGCGATATTGTATAGTAAATTAAAAAGTAAAAGTAACTAAAATCTTCCTTTGTTGATTTATGCCTCATACGGAGCCCCCATATCGCGGGCATAAGCCTCCCCCATTTTGCGCCACATGTTTCGATTTTGACTACAAGGAATGCTCGGTGGGCTGATAATAGAAAGCAAGAAGGCAGGCTTAGAGATAAATATTTCAAAAACAAAGGTAATGAGCAACACCAAGGAGGTTAAAATTGTAGCTGAGAGTGTAATCTTGGAGCAGGTCACAGAATATACCTATCTGGGACAAATTATCTCATTCCATGATAAAATGGGTAAAGAGATCGAAAAGAGAATTAGCCAAGCTTGGAAAGGGTACTGGTCGCTGAGAACAATTTTCAAAAGTAATATGAACATCTATTCAAAAACAAGAATGCTAGAAGCATGTATCATGCCTATTATGTCGTATGGGGCACAAACATGGTCTCTCACTGCAGCTCAAACGAAACGCTTAGTAACTACTCAAAGAAGCATGGATAGAAGTATGTTAGGGATCAAAAAATCGGATAAAATTAGAAACAATATAACTCGTGGAAAAACAAAATGTAAAGGAATAATTAGGACAATCAAATTACTCAAAATGAAATACGCAGGACATCTAGCGAGGATGGACGAAAAAAGATGGTGTAGAAGGGTCACGTTTTGGGTCCCATACGACAATACAAGGAGAACGGGTAGACCTAATACCAGCTGGGTAGGGGAAATAATAGGAAGGGTGGGTTTACCTTGGCAAGGAGTGGCACAAAATCAAAAATCGAAGCTGTGAATATACCAACCTACTAAATATGGGCAGGTAGCCTTAAGAACGTCTGTGAATTACAAACGTAAACTGTTATTTATAGGTCCCGAACTGGAGTCTTTATATCCAATCGACGAGAACACATCATCAAAATGTATAGCAGTTATTGACCATTTGGTTCAACCTGGTTATTTGTACCTATCGAAAATAAAAACTGTCGGTAAGAGTCGATTTTTCTTCAATTTGCGAAGTTTTTTATCTTTAGAAACGAACATCAGTTAGCAAAAGCGAGGCATAATTTGCTAATTTTCGCTATTCCTGGATTTCTTTCAGACTACATCGAATATTTTACAAATGTCCACAACGATAAGACTGACTGTACGTTCTTCAAGGATATCCAGGGTGGAATAATCCTTTACAATCTACCAATTTCACTGGCAGTGTAAGCCATAAATGATTTGTTGGCGGAATGTTTTCGGTGGTAACCCTATCATCAGCAGGGGCTTTACCACTTATTGAGCCACTCTGATGATGGGCCGCCGAAGTACGTTTTAATTACCACAAAAACGGTGGTACTTCCAGTGAAATTGGAGCTTATTTTAGAAAACTGCAACATTTCGCTCACATCTAACAGATTTGTAAATTGGAGTCAAATGCTAGAATGGTCCACAAATAAAATAAAATAATAATGACAGAGAAAAGGCTTGACTATGGTATCTGTTTTCAGACTTATTCATCCATGCAATGTCGGTTTTGCAAGATTACATCAGAATCCTGTTCAATGCCATGAGCAAGCTCCTTGCTCATAACAAAAAGATACAGCAGCAAAAATCGGCCGATGCTGCAATGGAAATAAAAAAAAATGGTAAGTTTATGAATTACTATATAAGCAATGAATTTTAGATGTAATACAGTCTAGGAGAATGTGTATCTCTAATCAACAACCTACCTACCGGAATTTTACACGAAGGTTGAAATGATTCAATTTCTTATTTTATTGTCACAAGATAAAAGCAGCTGACAACTTTCTATATTGGCAGAATTCCTCTGAGGCGGTTATCGTCTCCTTAAGGGGGCGTAAATATTATCGAGAAAATCGTCGAATTAGGAGAAGTTTACTAGCGGAGCTACCCGCCACTTCGTCAGAAGGTGTATATTATGGCTAAAATCATTATTTTTGACATTCTCGTGTCTTTACTTTGATACACAACGGAAAAAAGCGTTACTTATTAGCGTCACGAAAATAGGGTCACGGAAATAGCGTTACAAGAATCACGCTGGGTAGGCTGGCTGGCTAGGTAGGTTAGGTGGCAACGGAACGGAAAGAAGCATTACTCTGGGGCATCACAAAAATGGTGTTACAGGGTGGCTAGGCTGGTTGTATATGGGAAACAGTGTTACTCTGGAATGTGATGGAAATAGCGTTATGGGCTGGCTAGGCTCGCTTGCTGGCTGGCTGACTGACTGACTGACCAACCAACCAACAGACAGACAGACAGACAGACAGACAGACCGACCGACCGACCAACTAAGCGACCAACCAACTGACTGACCGACCGACTGACTGACTACTGACTGGCTGGCTGGACTGACTGTATCTTACCCTACATAAAGAGAAACTCCATGGAAATCTCTCTATATACTAAAAAAGTAAAATCCGCCGCCGCCGCCACCGCCTCCGGGGGAAAAAACGCACTGCGGGTTGCCTATCTAAAAATCCGAAAAACTGCAGGGGCAGATCAGCTACTTTCAAGGACATAATCTGTTCTAATATAAAAGATCTCCAAGTTTTAAGACATAACCGACATAAAAAGACATAAAATGACATAATTACCCATAATCTTCAAGATCACAAGTCGCTGCAGGTTGCCTAACCGGCCCCTTAATTACTCAATTTTCCAGGGGTAGCCTACCCTCAGGAGAGGGTTCATGGTTGAGAAGGGAGCTCCTGAAGGGGGAGGAGGACCCCTGTGGGGGCGTGGGCTGTGGACGAAGATGAAGGCCCTGGGTGGGGTGGGAGTAAGAGGACCTGGTGGAGGAGAAAGTCCTTGGTGAGAGAGGGGACCTTGGAGAGAAATGGCCGTGGTGCGGGAGGGGCTTGGTGGCAGGGTGGGGTCTTGAGGGGGAAGGGCGCTCGGGAGAGGGGTGGTCATGGTTGTGAGAGCTCCTGGGTGGATGGTCAGGGATCTTCAAGGGAATTGGTGGGCCATAGTGAGGACAGGGGCTCTGATGGGAGATGAAGCCCAGGGGGTAGTGGTGGGTGAGAGGTCCTTGTAGTGGAGGAAATCCTTGATAGGAGAGGGTGGTCATTGATGAAGGAGGAGGTAGTGGTGGGTGAGGATCCTAAAGGGGCAGTAAAATTTTGGTAGATAAAGGCCCGGGGTGTAAGAGGTACTCATGGTAGAGGAGGGAGCTCCTAAAGGGGAGGAAAACCACGATGGTGGTGGGGACTGTAGAGGGACGTAAAAGCCCCGAGTGGGGATGGGGTAATAGTGAGGAAAGGGGTCTTGGTGGAGGAGGAAGTTCTTTGTGCGAGAGGCGGCCGGGAAGGCGAATTAAGGCCATGGTCCGGAAGGTTCTGGTCCCGGAGAAGGGGTCTTGAGGGGAAGGGTCCCTGAGCGGGAGGGGTGATCATGGTGGTGGAAGCTCCTGGTTGGAGGACTAGGGGATCTTCGAGGTGGTTCAGCGAGGAGGCCGAAGGGTGATAGAGCCGCGGAAGGGATCGCTGTGGAGAGGGACTAAGGTTGCCATTGGGAGGGAGTAGAAACGGCGGACCACCTACCCTGAGCCACTAATTACTTATTTCTATATGGGTAGCCTACCTCTAGGAGGTGGTTCATGGTGGAGGGAGCTCCAGAATGGGAAGGAGATCCATGGGTGGCGTGACCTGAGGAGGGGATAAAGGCCCTGGGTGGCGTGGGGCGTGATGGTGAGTAAGAGGTCCTGGTGGAGGAGGCAGTCCTTGGTGAGAGAGGCGGCCGGGAAGGCAAATGAAGGAAATGGTGCGGAAGTTTCTGGTCCCGGGCAGGTAGTCTTGAAGGGAAGGGTTCTTGTGGGGGAGTGGTGGTCATGGTGGTGAAAGTTCCTGGTTGGAGGACCAGGGGATCTTCATGGTGGTTGAGCGAGGAGGCCGTAGGGTGATGGAGCCGCAGAAGGGGAAGGCTGTAGAGAGGAACTAAGGCCGCCATTATGGAGGTTGTAGTGATGGGTGAGGAGGTCTTGGTGGGGGTGTGGTATGTGAACAGAAATGAAGGCCATAGTAGTGTGGGGTGGTCGAAAGTCTTAGTCCTAATCGAGGGCACTTGGGGTGGAAGTGGGTGATCGGGGGGAGACTAGGAGGAGGACTATGGACATTGTGGGGGTGGAGTTTGTGGCTGATGAGAGCTGCGACTGTTGTGGTGTGACCTTGGAGGCGGAGAGCAACCATGGTGAACGAGGGGGTCGTGGTGGAGGAGGGGGGTGGGTCGTTGTGGTGGAGGAGGAGGCTCGTGATGAAGTAAAAATGGAAGGTGGTTCATGGTGGAAGATTGAGAACCGCTGATAGAGGGGAGTAAAAGAAGCACAAAGCAACCCTCAACTGAGGAACAAAAGTTTCAGACCAAACACTGAGGACTGCGACGGCGGGGGGTTGGGCCGCGAAGCGGCCAGGGGGCGAAGCCCCCTAGTTTATATAAAAACAACACAGCTGCAGACTGCAGTCGTGCAGCACATGAAATATCATCATGAAGAGCTAAATCACATAGACTGTCTTTGTGTCAGGGAGCGTGTTGAGGGTAGGGTCGCTATAGTGGTGTTGCGCTAGTGATGTGGCTATGCTGGCCAAAACCAATAGACATACGCTTGAAGTATTTTGCTGAAATTTTGTCGTCAGAATAGAGGTGCGAAATGTAAATCGTATAAATCGAGGCTCGGTGCGAGATGCCTCCGACTTGCAACACTCATCCTTGTATCAGCTTGAAAGTACTATGTTCCTTGTATTAGAGGAAGAAAGCGTTGAGTTGGACTGACTGACTGACTGACTGACTTGCTGACTGACCAACCTGGCTGCGTGCCTGTCTGCCTGACCTGGCTGACTGACCGACTTATTACCGATTTTTAATTTAGTCACCCTATACCCCGTTTAGTGATACAGAGAAAATATCATGAATGAAATTCACAAATTTAATCAATAAAATTTGATGACCGAATAATATTTCTTAATAACAGGTTTTCGCTCAAGTATGAGAGCTGCATCGAACCGGTCGTAAGACTGATAACCTTATCATCATCATACTCAGTAGTATGACGTCATATAGTAACATGAGTGTATCATACCCTAATTCAAAAAGTTTTCATGGAAGTATATATTAAAACAAGACGGCTGCAAACTACAGCCCTGCAGCAATGATCAAGATCAATAATCACATGATTGGAAGAATGTCGGCTTGCTAGGCATTTTTGGTTGCATTTCTTTAGTGTTCTTTCTGACTCGCAAGCCCTCATTTTCTTACGATCCTCATTCACCTCTGAGCACCACACTTCTTGTACAAGCCTGAGAGCACTACGTTCCTTGTATTAGCCTTCGAGTACTACGCGATTTATTATAATACAAAATTATTAAATGAATTAAACATATAAATAAAATAATAATAGGTAATAAAAAATGAATCCAAAAAATCGATTAATTAAATTAATATTAATATTAAAATTTCCTCAAATTCATTTAATATTATTAATTTTCCTAACATAGAGGAATTGAAGATAGAAAATTTGTAATAACTATTATTGCTCAATAAGATATTTGATTTCGCTAGTGCATCAGTTTGCAGACGCGTCTGCAAACTGATGCACTAGCGGAGCGTTGTACTCGAAAGCTAATACAAGGAACGTACTGCTCTCACGTTTTCAATAGCAACTGATCTATCTGAGCGTTCAGATTGTGACTTCTAAAGAAAAGAAACTTCATACATCAGCGAGAGGTTGTGTGGTGGGACGTATGGCGATGCACGCATGCCAAAGTGGCCCCTATGACACCGCACCCCCAGCTCCGGAAACTACCCTTTCAAGTATCGCATCAGTGGCCGGAGATCAGCTGGAGAGTAGAGGCAGGAGTAAAAATTGAAGGGTCAGATTCCAAACTGCCCTCAGTACAAAGTGACGAAAATTGAGATTTTAGCGTAGTCTAGTGGAGGAAGTCAAACTATATACCTTTTGGCGTTGAAATAGATTTTTTGCGCGATTAGAAGTCGAGTTATCGATTTTTTATATTCAAGGTGTCACTCCTCCAGCGTCTTAAGGACCCCTTCCAAAGCGTGGACGCAAGTAGTCCTGCTGACTTCCCTTCATTTTCGTCTTCTCAGGCTCGTGCATCATTACGATTATTATTCTTACAATACACGATGTAATCCTGCTATTTTTGAGTTTATTTATTGAGTAGGAGGGATGTGACACATTCAGAATGAGGGGAAGGTATAATAATAATGATTAGGATGGATGGTCATCAACTATACCCATACTTCTTTAAACAAAAACATGTTATTCGAGAGCAGGTCCCACTCTGTCTTTTCCAAACTGCCCTTAGTCTACGACATTGCCTAGTTTGGAGCCCTGTAGTTCGAAGACTAACAGTCGGTTTGACTTGAAATTTTGACAGTATGTCCATAATCTACTCAATGGTCCATCCCAGGCGTCACTTCAGGGTTACCAACTGCACAATCCAACATATAAGTAACTGTTGTTGTTTTTTTTTTGTTTTTTTTTTGTATTTCCTAACAATTAAGATTTTGGGCTATGGGCCATTTGGAAACCGACCCTTCAACTGACAACTCTTTACCACTCGTTGCAGATAACATTCTTATAATGTCCTCGTGAAAACTGACCCAATTTCTTCGAAATTTTGTACGTACAAATTTCGAAGTACTCGACATTAAAATTTCTGTTCTCCCATTTACCATGCAAATGAAAGTTTGCCAGATAATTGCTACTTTTTTTTTCTTTTTTTTTTTTCTCTCCTTCTAAGAGAGATTTATTGGAACTGCACAAGGAAAGTACATTTACCAAGTAGTACAATAATAAAGTATGAAGAACGCGAATTTCACTTTATATTAACAAATTAATGAACACGAGAAGTTAGAATTATGACGTTAGTTAACAAGGTCGAACGAGTGTTTACAACGTAGTTAGCGAATGTGATCGGAGTCATCCAGAAGAGCAATAGCTTCTACGTTTGGATGATAGTGTAGTCGTTGATTATACTTGGCTGTCTAAGGCTGTATGAGTTCCTCTACTGAATCGAGGTTGAGGTAGGAGCGAAGTTGAGTGTTAGTTACGTACCACAGAGCATTGGCAGCAGCCCGCCTACACTTGCTTTGAAACCGGTCGAAAATTTTAAGGTAGGAGCGGCTAGCAGTGCCCCATAATTCGGCACCGTACATCCACATCGGACGAAAAATAGAGATATGTAGATTAGTCGTTTGTTTCGTAGACTGAGAGGAGAAGCACACGTCCTATCAGCCAGTAAAATTTGTCAAAGTGAATGTCTAAGAGCTTACGTTTGCGTGCTATATGCTCATGCCAATTAAGCTTGCAATCCAGATGCAAGCCAAGATATCGAGCTGAGCTGGCAACTGGGATTGGTTTGCCATTTAGTAGTGTAGGTACTTATCCATGCGAACGGAGAGCAAAGTCCTTACTCTCATTGAGTTGGATTTTCCAATCACTCGCCCACTGTGAAATGTTGGTGACTGCAATTTGAAGGGTTTTAACTGCTGAGTCATAATCACTGTGTTGAGCTATTATCGCAGTGTCATCAGCAAATAGGCCTGTAACTGTTGATTGTGTGTGAGGTATATCCATGGTGTACAGCAGATAGAGTGTGGGGCCTAGGACACTCCCCTGCGGGACGCCAGCCTTGGTCGGAGTGAGTTCCGAAGTAGCATTACTGGATTATATGTAGAAGAATCAATCTGTTAAATACGACTGTAGTAAAAGACAGATGCTGGCAGGAAAGTGGTTTTGGAGTTTGTCTAGAAGTCTGCAGTGCCAAACCTTGTCAAATGCTGGGCTCACATCCAGGAAGACTGCTGGAGCAAACCCCTTACGCCCTAATGTCTGTCTGATCTTGTTAACAAGACGATGAAATCTGCTCTATAGTAGAATGCCTTCTATGAAAGCCGAACTGGGTGGAAAGAAGCAAATCGTGGGCAGAAATTATAGTCTGCAGTCTACTGAGAACATTTGTTTCGAAAGGTTTTGGCCAGTATAGAAAGAAGCAAAATTGGTCTGTAAGAACTAGGTTTCTCCGGGGGCTTGTTCGGTTTGAGAAGGACTATTATTCTCGCTATTTTCCATGTTCTCGGCGCATACGTATGGGCCTCAAATTCCAAGATTCAACCTTGGAAGCACAGGACTGATTTGACGTGGGAAATCCATTTTACGGTCACTGATGTGAATGATTTAAATTAATTTTCTTTCTGCTCCCGATTCTGGTCGGAAATATAAAGTTCAAGCGTGAAATTTTAGTTTGAATAATCGAGTAGCATCGGATGTGAAACCTGAAGGAATGATTGAAGTTCATAACTCCAAGGATTCCATATTTGACAACCTGCTCGAGTTTTTAAGTTAGTCAATTTTACTCCTGTTCAGTATTAGTAGTGGTGAAACCAGACGGAGGTTCCACGTGTATGTGAGTGGTTTTGAAAAAATAATTTTACTCCACTAACAAATTCCTTCTCCCTGATTACAATCAACTTGGTGAGGAGCATTTTCAAGAATATTCATAAGAATTCGTCTAAATATCCAACAGACTATAGAATAAGCACGATGTCCAACAAAAGTCTTATACCGCTTTAAAATATTCACTGATTTCCTACAGTAATATCATACCCAAGATATTTTTCATGCAAGAACACAAAAATTCGAATTCGATACGTTTTTTACCCTTTTTAATTCAGGAGGGGAGCCACTTTTCTTGGCCGTCACGAAGAGTAAAATTTGAATTGAGTGGATCAAGGATCTGACGGTATAGTCGAAATCAGTGGCTTGAAAACCTGCTTCTGTTTTGATGAGTATATCGTATGATTTTAAAAGTGAAATTCTGTATATGGGGCTCCGAATCGAGACTCTGATGGGATATTCTGAACCAGTCAATCAAAAACTCATATTTCGACTCTGAGAGTGACAAGCCAAGCTTTAACTTCATTTTAACCCAAATAATAATAATAATAATAGCAGCGTTTATTTTGGGTACCTATACATCGTTACGACCTTCACTATACATGTGTCGGCCCGCGTCGCGGGTCGGGAGGGGTACCGAACTCCCCCACCTAATTTTACAGTGCTTTACCCGCCCATTTCTGGGCATACGCCTCCCCTATTTCCCTCCATTTTTTTCTGTTCAGAGTATATCTCCTCCACATAGGTCCGAGTTCCTTTCGGAATTCGTCCCGCCATCGGGTGATTGGCCTTCCTACTTCCATTTTTAGGTCGTATGGAGTCCATCCCTCTACTTTCCTTTCCCATCTCCCCTCCTGTCTTAAAATGTGACCTCCGTACCTCCATTTACATTTTTTCACCTCCTCCCCAATATCCGTCAGTCTTGTTTTGGCCCTTATCGTGGATATTTCCACTTTATCTTTCCTTCTGGTTCCCAGAATACTACGTTCCATCGCCCTTTGGGTGGTTCGCAACCTGCTTACATTAGCTTTAGTTAGCGCCCATGTCTGTGCACCGTATGTCATTGTTGGTAGGATACAGCTCCTCCAGACTTCCGCTTTCGTCGATACTGGAAGTTTGCCTTTAAATATGTTTTTCAGGCTCCAGTATTTTCCCCACCCGTTTTGAATTTTACATGAGATTTCTCGCTCTCTGGGCCCCTTGAACGATAGAATTTGTCCCAGGTACTTGACCTCGTTTACCCACTCGATATTTTCTCCCATTAACGAAATTTCAACTTTGCACGCATTTGATAGTAATTTCGTTTTGTCCATATTAATTTCTAATCCAGCTTGTTTACATGCATTGATAAATTCGTTTGCGTTGTTCACCAACTCTGTCACATCCTTCGCAATCAACACCACGTCATCGGCAAATCTCAGGTTGTTTATAAATTCCCCATCTATTCTCAGCCCCGTCCCTTCCCATTTCGTTTGCCGCATTGCTTCCTCTAGGACACAGTTAAACAGGTTTGGTGACAATGGGTCTCCTTGTCTGATTCCCCTCTCAATATTGAAGTTTTCCCCACGTTTGTCCAATTCTACATATGCTGAGGCACCGTCATAAACATTTTTAATTATATTTATTTCTTTTTGTCCTATCCCCTGTGTCTTCAGCGCCTTCCAGAGATATCTGTGGTCTACCGAGTCGAAAGCCTTTGAGAAGTCTATTAAAAGAAAGTAAATATCGAAATTGTATTCTTTTGCTTTTTCAATAATTTGGTTCAAAACGAAGATTTGGTCTATCGTGGAGTGATTCCTTCTGAACCCGGCTTGCTCCCTTGGTTGGTGCCAATCGAGCTGCAGGTAGAGTCTTTCTTTTAAAATTTTCATGAACAATTTTCCCAAATTTGAAGTAAGACTAATAGGCCTGTAGTTTTTAATTTCTTCTTTTTTCCCCTTTTTGAATAGCAGAATTATTTTTGCCTCCCTCCATTGTAATGGGGTGGTTTCCTCCTCCAGAATTCTGTTGAATAGTTTCGTTGAGATAGGAATCAGTTCTTCCGCAAAGGACTTTAGGGTCCCATTGTCAATCCCATCTGGACCTACTGCTTTGTTCACCTTGCTCGAGTATATTGCTTTAACCACTTCAGCCTGAAGTATTTTTGGCATTTCACCTACTTGATATTAAAAATAGGAAACATTTCTTGTCCATAGGATGGCCCATTATGAAACAAACTCACGACTCACTTTTGGATAAGAATAATGCGGAACTGAGAAAAAAGCGAGAATACTTGAAAAAGTACTTTGCTCAAATTAATATTGGTAAGTATGCGTTATGCGTTATGCGTTATACCATCAATCCGATTATAATCTCGGATCACGTTACATATCTTGAAGCACGAATGTACTCGGATTTTTATAATTCTGCCGAAATTCCTCCGAAACATCTACACCTATGTAATGAAAGCAAGCATCATGAATATTTAAGAGGAGTTCTACCAGGCAGAGGCCTCTCTGCACACTTATATTTACAATCCACAGCAGTGCATATTGTCTCTTACAAGCCTGATCATTCATGAGGTTCTTGAAAACGCTACACTATTTCATAACTTCAACATAATCCCCTTTGGTTGCCTCAAATGATTCACCATACCTTACCGAGAGGAGAAAGGAAATTACGTCGATTCACACGATGCAACGCAGTGCAGCAGATTAAAATGAAGTCTTTCAAATGAAATCGATTTCCAGTTCATTTTCTACAGTGGCTCCTGTCCTTCAGATATCCGGAAGGACAGATCGTGAGGTGGCTTCAGCAGCTGCAGGAGTATTCCTGCGAAATAGAGTTCCGGAAAGGCAAAAGCCATGGAAACTCTCTCTAAAGGACGATTGAAGGAAATTGTCTTATAATAAACGGGTACTATGTATGAACCCTCTATGCATTAAAACACTAACAGTCTTTCTCTTCTCCCTCACAGATGGTCCCCTACACAGGGGGTCTCTTTTACGATGACCTCCTTCCACCTGGTAAGTAGGCAAACTACCTCGACAATATGTAGATATGTTTGCATAATCTTACCTTTGAAGGGGCTGAGTCATTGTCAAATTGTGAAGTTTTCTAGCTTTGAATTTTTTTTCTTCTCACGACTAAAGGTGGACAGAAAAATGGTACCAGTAGGTAATAGCAGAGCGCAGTTATGGTAACCACAGAAAAAAATGGTCGGAATCGATTCAACAGGGTGTTCGTGAAATCAGTTTTTGTACAAATGATATGAGAAAATTTTCATAGTTTATCAATTTTCCGCGAAACTTGCCCTCTTAAGCTACTGTTTTTTTATTAGCAATAGATTGTACATTAAAATATCCCCCCCCCCCCCAAAGAAAAAGGTTATTAGCAATTTTCTTGTATCTGGATTAAACTGCACAAAATGGAGCTCAAGGTATCTCTGTTAGGAATTATTACTTTTTAACACATATGCACGGACCTTGTAAAAATAATCATCTTCTTCAGCTACTTTCCCATTTTACGGAGTTATATCTTTTATGAGACTTATTTACCTCCCTCCTTTCATCTATTAACCCCATATTTAAAATTGAGGTCCATGCAATAAGGGGTGGGCGTTCTAGTATTTTGTAAAGTTTATATGGCTATCCAATAATTGGTTCCAAAGGTCGTTAAATTCGGTTTTAGTAACATTTTGGCCATATTCCCCGAACCGTGGCGCATACCAATGGAAAGGAAGTGCAAGATGACAGTTGTGGTTACCACACAGAAAAAAATTAAATATCGTGGAAAGTGGTTGAACGTGATTTTCATTAAATTAATTTCACTTAGTACAAAATTATTGATATGTATATTTTTATTGCCCATAAAACTTGCTTTTTCAATATGCTAAATTTTAATTAGCAATAAATTCATTTTGCACTTTCTTTCCCACCCCAATACCCAACTTGCTTTAGAGGTATCAGAAAATTTTCTATCAAAGGAATTTATTCCTATTTGTACGTTTAAAAATGTTACAACGTAATTGTTCTTGAGGGATATTTTAGACATTTCCCCGAATATGTTACAAAAATTGTTCAAACCGGTCTCCATTACATTCTAAACATATTTTGGCCCGTTGAATTACTGAAATAATAAACTCTCCAGATCTGTTCTATTCCTTCCCGTATCCGCGTCAATAATTCGCTCCTCGACTGAGGTCTTCCACTGCGGTACACTATTTTCTTCATTTCATTCCATACAAAAAAATCACATGGTGCTATGTCAGGTGAACGCGGGGGCCTTGAAACAGACCGTTCTATCCAGCGGTTTGGAAATCCTGCACCAGTTGCTTTCTCACAATAATTCCAAAATGAGCCGATGGGCCATCAAGTCCCTAATAGTACTTGTTCTGCTAATAGGTCAGATAGTTCTGTATGCCCTAACAGTAATGTAAAAAATACGAGTCCTGATTCATATTTGATGAGTGCTCAACATTAAATCTTCTCGGATCAGATCAGGTATCTGCTCGTCGGCATTCACAGGGAGATTGGTATAGACTTCTCAACGATCGGGCTGTAGAAAGCAACAAAACTCTTTCAATCAGATAGAAATTTCTCTAAATACTCTACTGTGTGGGTGGCGCCGTTCTAAAAAATCTTCTGCATAACATCGAGCTGCTTCCTTACTATTCCCTCCGGATAAACCACAGTGATATACTATAACGGTGCAATCCGAGTTAAAATATCTCCCAGGCATTGTATCAATATACCAACATACTTTCTTTTAAAGAGATTTAAATTAGAAATATTCTCAGAATTTTAATTCGCAAAATTCCTTACAAAAAACATGATAACTAACTTTCAAACTGTAAGGGAAAATAATAAGAATACAGCCAAAAGAGTCAGCCAATAATACATGAAATTTTCACGTTAATTTGGTTGGTTAGCAATTATTTTGTAATTTTGCAGTACAATCGCAATCAACCTGAATATGAGAGAAAACTTTTTTCATTATTCATTACCCAATAAGACCATAACCCACCTGGTTCTTCTATCCACGTCAACAACAATTTGTTCAGCCTAGATTCTTCAATCTATATAAATAACATTCCTCATAACTAAATAATTACTCCCCTCCCCAGAGTGTTGAATTAAACAGAAAAAATACCAACATCTCCCAATACAATAAGTTTGTGCGAAGTGAAATTTATTCTATGAAAATCATGTTTAACCACTTGCCATGATCTTTTATTTTTTTCTGTGCGTTTATCACAACTGTCATCTTGCACCTACTTCCGATTGGTATGCGCCACAGTTCGGGGAATATGGCCAACATGTTACCAAAACCGAATTTAGCGACCTTTGGAACCAATCATTGGATACTTACCCGTAAATATGCTAGAACCCCCCCCCCCATTCTCATTGCATGGGCCTCAATTTCAAATATTGGGTAAATAGATGAAAGGTGGGAGCTGAATAAGCCGCATAAAGGATATAATTCTGTGAAGTGGTACAGTACTTGCTGGAGAAGATGATTATGTATTATCTTCATGTTAAGGTCTGTGCATCTGTGCTATAAAGTAATAATATTCTTAACAAGGATATCTTGAACTCAGTTTTGAGCAGTTCTAATCCAGATGCAAGAAAATTGCTGACAAACTTTTTTACGAGGATTTTAATGTATAATCTAGAGTGCAAATAAAAAACAGAAACCTAAGAGAGCAAGTTTCACGGAAATTGAAAAAATGTGAAAATTTTCTGATATAATTTGTACTAAAATTGATTTTATAAACACCCTATTCTGTTGAACGGATTCGGATCATTTTTTAACATGTGATTACCCCAACCGCCGTCTACTATTACCTACTGGTACTTTTTCTATCTCTAGTCGTGAGAAGCAAAAAAATAGAAATGTCAAAGATAAAAAACTTTTTAAACTCAGCCCCTTCAAAAGTAAGAGTATGCAACATACCTACATATTCTGGGGGTAGGTTGCCTACTTACCAGGTGGAAGGGGGTCATTGCAAAAGAGACACCCTGTATGTCATCCTCACATTGTTATTCTCGATCTTGTAATCCACGGTTATATAGTCATGCAGTTTTTTTCTGTGTTCAGCCAAATTTCTTGAAGAGCTTATTCAGGGATATTTTTGAACTTGATTGCAAGCACATATTATAAAGAATAGGCAATCTTGATACCAACTGCCAGGGTTGGGCAGTATTGCGAACCAAATGACAACATTGTTGACAATGTTCCTAATAGCCCCGGAGTTCATTTTGCCCAAGTCTGACACTGGCTCTATGCTTTTACCTTATTCTCAATATTTTAATTTTCCAAGAATAGTTCTGATATTATGCATGAGGTTATACTCGTATTCTCGAAAATTGGAAAAATTATCATGATATTTAATGTCATAAACTGAGAGGTATTATACCCTGATAAAATATTTAAAATGATATTCATAGTAACTAGGGGGCTTCGCCCTCTGCCCGCTTACCCAGCTATAGAAAGGCAACCGGGTTTGAAAACTTAAAAAAAGAAAAAAGTACTGTCTCAAATTTTAAGATACACTGGTGTCAAACAGGATTGGAAGTAGTTTTATAAGGTCAGCCTAGAATGCTGACTTTTGTATAAAAAGACGAAGAATTATTAGCTCAGATGCCGAAGTAACTGGTCTGCCCCTACAGTATTTGTCGGGTAGGCAACCTGTCCAGGGTGTCTTAACTCATGGGTCCATCTTTATAAATGTCTCCATTGATCTTTACGTCGCATAGTGGGAAAGAAGAATTTCAAGCCGACTTAATATTTTATCAACAGGGAAGAGGAAGAAATAGCTGGTCTGACACTGCAATTTTTTGGATTTATTAAGTGGTAGCCTGCCTGGCGTTTCTTCCTCACGAAAGAGGAGGTAGAGGCAAAGACAAATAACATTATTTTGATACGTAAAAAGATATCAAATGATATTTCCTATCCATGCCGACTACGATGACCTTTACTTCACCAATGCTAGAATTTTTTCTCAGACTCTCTCCTTTGCACCAGTTCGGCTCCATAATGAATATACGAGTATAAACCCAAGAGCACCATAACTAAGCTAGTATTGAATGGAAATAACGCTGTTTCATTTGAGTAATGTAATGGAGCATCTTGCCTATAATGTGAGACAAAAAGATATTTAAGTCTCTGTAAAGAATGTTTTTGAAGAAAACTGTATTATAAGAGGCGGATGTGGACAAAAATTGAATGTATAAGTCCTCTGTACAGCGTATTATAATCCACATAAAACGCTTCCACACTCTCATGGATGGTCTCTCATACCTATAGCATACCCATAATCCTCCCCTTACACTCACAGACTTGCTGCATAGTGACCGAGTTAGAGATGAATTTGATTGACTGGAAAATCAAACATGTTGTGATAAACTCCTGTAGATCTCTGAGTTTATGAGAGTTGATTCAGAGCGCATTGTCAGCAGTAACAGCGAAATAATTTAAGTGACGAGCCAGAACCGAGATAATCAAGGACATAAATAAAGGGATGTATATATAGAGATATATCCGACCTTCTGGGCAAGAAATATCATTAAAAACGACTATTGCTCACATTTAATATATGAGTTCATCAATTCAAAAATACTATGTTTTTACTCAGAAAATTAGAACTCATCTACCCCAAGAGCAATTTATCCATCACTGAGAAAGCTTCCGATTTACGCTACTGAAGATAATTTGGACAATATTTTAGCATCTTTTCATAAGATCAACTTACACCAGGCGCATGAACATTCATAACAACTGAATTCTCCCGCGGGATTCTACTGACGTATCCGGAATAGTCATTCGTGTTCGAACCTGAACAATGATACACCGTTTAGGCCTAATTATTAATTTTGCACATTTAGACTTCTCTCCCTTCTATTTTCAGCTATCTTTCATCTAGCGTGAACTAAATTATGACTGTGGATTTCTTGTAAATTATAAGCTATCATTAAACATTCTATAATTTGTGTTAGACGAAGGTCCAATCGATTTGGAGGGAAATCTTGTCGATACCGGCGAAGTTGATATTAACAGTGAACGTATAAGATCAGTTTTCGAAACGTTTATTTGGAAAAATGGTGTCCAGATTATGGACAGGCATGAAGCAGAAAAAAATAAATCTGATAAGAAGAAAGCTGCAGCATCTGAAAGTAAGATATGTTTCGAAAGTAGTCATGCACCACTCTTGGGCATTTGTTCTAGTTACATCCATTTGCTCGTGACTTCCAAAAGCTCGACCAATTTACTCACTGAATAATTATTAAGCAAATTCTGAAGCTTTGGGTCAAGTTTCGAGAATCTTACTATCACTATAATCAACACCACGGCAAAATGTGTGCATTTTTAAAATAACCCGTGCAGATAAAATACCAGCAGAGGGATTCCGTACTTGGAGCTTTTCGAAGGGTTAAATTCATTCGTAAAATTTGAAAGAGATGAATTCTCACTGGTGTACGAAAATATTACGCATTTTTAGGTAAAATTAGGGGTTCAGCTATTACGGATATTAAATACCGCCCTTCACTATTGTAACAAAGGGGAGGTTCTTGTTTGAAATATTCTATATCCGAAAATCAAACTTCTCAGCAATAACACAAAATATTGTGAGTCTTGTCAGCCTTCATTGTATTTTCAAAACTTTCTGACTTCGATATGTATAAAAGAAATAGTGGAGTTGAAATATTGTACACGGGATGTCTCCAGACTTACTCTTTTGTCCGATAGATGGTATTGGTATTCTCAGCTGAAAATGTGAAAAGGACCTTCTAAAAGTTACCGACAACTAAAATACGTAGATTGAAGCTGATTGAAACCCATTATTTTTACAGCTGGCACTTTTGAATCTAAGCAGGCCCATGTGCAAGGGGGGTCCCCCCATGTGCAAGGGGGTCCCCCCATGTGCAAGGGGGTCCCCCCATGTGCAAGGGGGGTCCCCCCCATTGACCTTGTTGATATGTAGATAATATAATAATTTATGGCGATCACTGCCCTTTATTACCTAACCTAACATGAAATATATGGTCAACCCCCTTTGTATAATTTTTGCGCACGGGTTTGAATTTAAGAGTCCTTCGGATGAACCAGGTGAAACCGACCAATTGCAGAAAGAAGCTTCTAATGGTAGATAAATAAACTTTAATAGTTTATCCGACCTTATTTCAATCTGATCGGCGAAATTTCGGCCACTTCATAACCACCAGTGAAACAGAAAATAGAATTCCCTTAACTGGCTCTAATATTGCTTTCCTACATCCGATCGTTTACAGATGTTGTAGTTAAACGAGTTGATGATGTTATTATAGCTAAAAATTCTGTGTTCTTGAGTTCCGCAGACAGACTAGATCAAGAAAGAAACTTCTGTTAATTTAACTTATACGATCGACTACATTTACTTTCTCCTATCTGTCAAATTCTAGTCAATTTTTTTTTGAGTTGCGATTCGGGATTTTGAATTCATAATGAGCACTCAATGTACATCTTACCTACACTTTGTTTTCATAAATGTCAGAGTATTAAAATGCGCTACTGCTTATCATTTCTAGCCAGTGGTCCTCAAACAATTACAAGAAATGTAGATCCGGATATAAGTGATGAACTAGAGCGACTAAAAACGAAAGCGGAAATTGAGAGTAAGTTAATGCATGTACTTACGAAGAGTTACCCGAATTCACTCCACCCCATTCTGCAAGGTTCCCTTCTTTTGTCTCGCTGGACACACCACAATCTAAATAGAGTAAAACTGTCTTACAACCATTAGTTGCCTATCTCAATATGCCTTCCGGTTGGCATAGGAATCACAAAATGGCACCCAAACACTATCAATCTTTTGAAAATACTAGATCCATTTTCTAATCGGCTGTGGCAATTGCCGAACTGTCAACATATCCTGCAAGAATTCTCTTTTTTTTCCACGTTAGAAACTACTGGTGTTTTAAGAATGGAGGTTGATGGTCGCTGGTCGCATAATAGTTATTATGCATTGATATGATTCCAGAATTTGCTGATATAAATCCGTATAAAATTTTGAAGCTCTGCGAAGAATTTCGTTATGGAATATTTGAAATTTGGCAAAGTAAACTTGGCATGATCGAGTCATTGCCAGAACCCAGTGAAGCAGATTTTTCCCATATTAATGTGTTCTGGAATCAGGACTACGAAAAAGAACCTGACTTCGAATTTGAAATAACAAACTATCACTTCACTGATTAAAATTTAATTAATAATCACTAACTAATAAAATAAATCACTTTACTATAGTCCAGGAGAATTAGGTAAAAAAGAGGTGTTTGATGGAATTAATTGCAGCACAGCTGAAACTTGGTACGATTGTTTAGTACTCTCTTCGAAAAAGCCCCGTGATCCCCCCTCCGCCGGTGTGAGCATCACCCCTCAGAGTCCAAACAGTGCCCACCGAAACAGTTTTTGGCTTGTATCTAGCTTAAAATTGAGTTATAGGTTAAAATATGCCCTGCCAAAATTAAAGAACGTAAAATTCTCTACAAAAATGATATCCATGTTTTTTTTTTGTGAATCCCATACCAACCAAGATAATTGGCGTTCAAGATCACACGAGCATGCATGGAGTAACCTACAATAACGTACGCGGTATACGAAAGCTGAAATAATCGCGAAAACACATGACTGAATGCATAAAATGTTACATGATATAATTTCAATTTATTGTCTGTATTATTATAAGAATTCATTTTCATCCGAATCTACATGTATATGTTAGGAGTAGAACGCGAAAACGGCCATTGAGCGAAAAAAACGACCAGAACGCGTTTTGTTCCTTTTCAGGCCTCAAGAACAACCGTAACGCGTAATGTGCAATTGAAATTGATCAGAATGCGTTCTCTTGCAGAGTAGATACCATAATGCATTGTGGGTGGAGCGGGGGAGAAATGCTGTAACGGGTTGTAGACACAAAGAATGCCAGAATGCGTTTGAGAGAATAAAAATGCTTTAATGCAGGCAGGTAAAATACAAAATAAGAGAAAATTGAAAAATAACGTTTAAAATTATGATTTTTGTTAATACAGGGGCTACTCATTTTTACACGAGGAATTATTGTGGCATTTGGAATTACAAGTCACACCTTGTCTCGTGCATTTGCATTTTTTGTCAATACAGTATCTTGAACAAGTGCAATGTATAAAACCTTGTACACTGCCAGATGAAAGCTTAGATGCTGACCGCAGAGAGATTGTCAAATCAGAGGGAATATCATTAATACTGAAGAAATCGCTATCAACAACAGAAATTTCATTGCGAGCGTATAAGCGATCAATGTACCCTTCTTTGGTGTCCACTTTGTATAGCCCGAAAGAATTTATCTCGGCAACAACTGCCAAAACACTCCCAGGGGCAGTACGGCCACGATCGACATCCGGTACACGTACCACAACGTTTTTACCAATGGCGATGGGTGGAAGTTTTGCACTGGATAATGCCAGCATTTTTACAGCTTGCTCTTCCTGCCCTTTCTTTGCGCCTTCACGATTGGTGTTAATGTCACTCTTCCTTTTGCAGAGGTTCCAGAAGATTACTTTCTCGTCATGCTCGCCAGCATACTCCCCATATTTTGAATTAGCGAATTATCGTCTCGTTGGTCGCCTTCTGTATCAATTTTGTCGTATTTCCATTCTTCATCACATTGTAGCGTTTTAGTCGTCAGTACTGCTTGGTTGTGAGTGGCTGGCCTTTCTTCTTCATCTCTTGAGCTTCGAGTACTTCATTTAAAATTAGATCATACCTCTTGTCATCAATAAAAACACTACGATCGTTCGAAGTCTCACACAACGATTTCAATTTTTCATAGAAAACATTGCGCAAAGTGCTTTCGTCAGACATATAAGTTAACGTTATTATTGCTCGCAAATCAAACGGAAGATTGATTATCAAATAATGATATTCTGTTTCTTGCGAATACATTCACAAATTTATCAGTAGGTAATGCTGAAACATGTACTATGAATAATGCTACTCATTTTTACAGGACAAACTTTGTCTCATACGCGTCGTGATCCTTCTATGTACCACATCGCGTCGTGGACAATTTACGGCAGTTACGACGCGTTCCATGCAATATTAAAAGTCAATCATATCCACAACGCGTTGTAGTTGCCATAAATTGACCACACTGCGTTTAAACAACCTCCTCTACAAACGCGTGGCTACAAGAGATACCCACTTTACGGCAACCACAAGCTCGTGATCCCGATGCGGAAAACTTAAATTCGTGTAAACCCACTCGAGACCCGTGAAAAATCGACCCGCGTTAGCCCTGTCTCAACCCGGTATGTTTCCCCTCCAGCAGCCAATCAGAGCGCACCATTCGAGGGGAGCCATCAGGTTAGCCAATCACAGCGCTTCATTTACGTGTAACCCTCTCACAACCCGGGCTATACACCGACTTTGAGACACCCATGCTATACCCTTTATGTATGCCATTTGTAAACCCGTCGTATAGACCCTCTGTATGCCTCTAAGTATCCCCTTCGTAAACTGTCATATAGCCCCTCTATATACCCTTTGAAGATTCGTCGTATAGCCCTCTGTTTCCCCTTGCACGGATCCCCTTTGTAGACCCGTTGTATATTCCTTTGTTTCCTCTTGCACGGATCCCCTGTGTAGACCCGTCGTATAGCCCTTCCATATCCTCTTCATGAATCCCCTCCATAAGCCTGGGTAGACCTCTCTTGTAATTCAGATACATATGGGAAGGGATGATGGGCTCTCAGCCAGTTTAAAAAAGTTTGAACATCACTTCTATTATGTTGCACTCGTGATTCCCTCAATTCTTTATGATGAGCACTCCCCGATTGACAATGAAGCCGAATATGAGTGCATTTGTGAACATCACACAGTAATCACACGGATGCTGAGCGATCACTTCACAACACTATCTTAAAATGATGAGATGTTGACCACTCACAAAGAAATGTGATCGGTTAAAGTCTCAAAACGGTAGTGGTTTGTGATATGTTGTGTGAGTGCTCTCCAAATTGTCAATCGGCTCGTTTCTGGTTGACAGTTTGTGAACTTTTCCAAACCTTGGCAAAGATGAAGCATATGACAGGGGCGCTAAGAATCCACTGCTGCAAAATGCTAGAAGTAACACCGCGTCGATGAGTCAGTCCGCCTGCACTCTTCATAATTCGCATGAGTGTTTGTTCGGTTCGCGTTTGGACGCTAAAGAGTCGCTCTCTATCGGCCTAATGAAATGCGGCGCACTGATTGGTGTATTTGGACAAAAAGATGATCAGGGACAAAAATGTTCTGCAAAAATACTCAAGTTGGGATCATCTGAAAGGAAATGATGAGGGCTGACACTTTAGTTCTCTTCAATACTGAAAATGCTAGAGCTCATTTCACCTGTACATGTTTTTGTGGTAAAAATACCGTGATCATCTTTTCTTCCACTACAGGAGTGTCCAAACATATCTATTGTCTGTCTTCAATCCGGTTTCTAAAACAAGCTGGTCCATCTAGTATAGGGATTTAAAATTACAGCGTTCAACGCTTCTCGCATAGTGACGAGTTCATATACCATGTACGTTGTAGGTTACTCCATATTTACATGCTCGTGTGATCTTGAACGCCAATTATCTTGGTTGGTATGGGATTCACGAAAAAAAACATGGATATCATTTTAGTAGAGAATTTTACGTTCTTTAATTTTGGTAAGAAATATTTTTACCTATAACTCAATTTTAAGCCAGATACAAGGGAAAGACTGTTTCCGGGGGCGTTTATTGGACTCTGGGGGGTGATGTTCACACCGGGGGAGGGGGTAATTTTTCCCCGAAGAGGGTACTAAACAATCGTTCCAAGTTTCATCTGTGCTGCAATTAATTCCATCAAAAATGCTAATTCCCTTGGACTACTATCAATGGAAGATAGTTAGGTATTTCTCCTACCTATATCTATTAGTTTTACTTTCCTCGTTTTGTGAAATGAAAGTTAAATATTAATTGATCGTTTTAAAATCCAAATTATTTAATGAGGACGACCGAACGGAACCTGACTTCAAGTTTTATATAACAAGATTTCAATTCTTCGATTAAAATTTTATTAATTGTCACAAATCAATGAAATAAATATTACTTTACTGTGAATTAAATGTAGATATATATTTCTCTTACCTACCTATTAATTTTAATTTCCTCTTCTTCAAGTTATATGCAAAATTATTTTTAATTCATATATACTGTAAGCTATTATATATTAATTTACAATGTACCTAAATTAATCATTCAATTCCGAATTAATAAAATTATATAATATTCTAAGACAGCAAATGGTGAGCTTTTGCCCAAATATTTTAGGAATATGTGACCTGGAATCATGAAATGTGCCTTTTGTGCGAAAACAGGTCTTTGAGATAAACTAGTGTAAAGATGGTGGGGGGGGGGGGGGTCAATCCAGCGCGACGAGTTCGGCACATAGAATAACTTAGCGCAGTATTAATTTGGCGCAAAATAAGTTCAAGATATAGACGCGCAATTGGAGGATTTGATGAACTTCTTCGAGAATACGTACATTGGGCAACCTCTCAGGATAGGAAGAAAAACCCCTCGATTTCGTATTCCGTGTTGGAATGTTTACTAAAGAAACTTTAGATAACGATCCGCGTACCAATAACTGTGCCGAAGCCGGACATCGGCATTTGCAGGTCGAATTTGGTTTCTCGCAGCCTATCCGGGCACAGAAATACACACCTGGAGATTGCCACGGCGCAACCCCCCCCCCCCCTGAAAAAGAAGAAGCACGTCCACCACGATGAAGGAATTAAAAAAAATTGTTGTAGACGACGATAGCAGAGGCATCATCATACCTGCGAGCGATAGCGCATAAAATTTGTAGGAATGTATTGTCGAAAATAAGAGGGGGAGGCTGATTTTAACGTATTAGTTTAGTTTATAATAAATCTTTCTTTTGAAATTTATCTTTTAGAGAAATTTTTTCGCGCCGAATAAATGTGCGCCCAGAGGTTCCTGCACCGAATCCGCTGCGCCAAATCGTATCGTCGGCGCCTAATTAAACGGCACCCAAAGATGGGATAATGGTAGTGAAGCACACAGATGTACATAGCGTGTACATCTGTGGTTGTACGTGTACGCATTGCTATAACCACCGCGTTTCGAATTCTTGTTTTCTGTCATTCCCGTAGGCCCGTTTCACACAACGCCATGTTAACGGATGTTTTTAAGCTTTTGGCGTAATTTTTGAATGCCATTTATGGTAAAACTAATGAAGATAGGAAGCTGCAATTTGTTTTGTTCGAAAGAACGTGATTTTTTTCTATAAGAATTGTCAAGAAAGTGAAAAATTATTTTTTGACGCCAGAGGCACATTTTATGATTCCAGGTCACATATTACTTCTATTAGCTATTTATTATTCTATCTTTACTGTAGGAAACTAAAAATAAAAATTCTGAATGAATTATATAAATGAAAATTAAATAAATTTATTTGCTATGAATCTTAAAATTATTATTTAATAATTATTTCATGCTAAAATTTATAATTTAAATATAATATTTAGGTATTTCGAATTAGATATAAACTAAAAGTCTTAAATTTTAACTGGAATAAATTATTGTTGTTATTTTAAAGAAATAAAACAAAGGATAATGATGACGATGATAATAATAATTTTAAGATAATAATTTAGTTAAGCTTTAAAATTATAGTTACAGCGAGCTAATAATTTTATGATTTAAGATTTTCAATTGTACAATATTCTAGAATATAAGATATCTATTGTTATATGTATTTGTTGTTATTCTGTGGGATAGGAGCACCAGAGAATGATGACGCCGATATGGATTGAGCAACCTCACGAATATGGTATCAAACTTTATAGGTAAATCGTATCTCACGCCCTGATATCCTTTCCTTCAGATGTCATAATTTTGATTGGTGGGTGAAAATAGCATCGAAAACGAATCAGGTGACCTTGAAAGCCTGAGAGTAAACAAGTTATATTGCACTTGACTTTATTTTTACCCCGCCCCCTCGTTCCCTTCTACCGAAGTCTCGAGGTGGGAGGAAATGTAATCTCGAAATTGAATTCAAGAGCTCCGAAAATCCTATACATAGTGTTTCGATTTCTAATTTAATTATCTCAAAGTTTAAAAGCAACTAAAAATAAAATCTGGAAAAACATCCTAAAATAAAAAACTACCATCGGTGATTCCTGAGAAGAGGAGGATAGGTGACAAGAAATTCACAGTGATGGAAAGTTCGTAGGGTGAGGAACCAACTCGAGTGAAATTTCATAATGCCTTCAATAAAGTATAGTCTGAAAACTGTCCAAGTTCAACCCCTCCTCCTCAGCTCAGTTTAGGAGATAAATACAAAAAAGTTCCTATTTTTATGGAAAACTAACTGGCCCGCTTCGCGACTCATCTGATGGAGGAACACTGGTGGCTACCTACCTCTATAACGCAGTGCACATGTGTTATTACCATGGTACTCAGTTTCCCTCAAATGTGATTTCCACGCTTGAAACTGGCTAAGTATTATTTTACACATGTATCCTTTGTTGTAACCACAGGTATAGATAACTTCTCAATGTCGGGTAGACACATATTTTTTAGGAATGGGGAGGTGAACTTGTGCCCACGATTGTAAGTTTGATTAGTAATAATGTGTATACTCGTGACAAGGACGATATTTAAAGCTGTAGTTATTTCATCTTTTCATATTTTAGTACATCAAACACACGACCCATTTTTACGTACAAACAAATAATAATAACTGGTTTCTGTTCTGTGTATGCGTGTGCTGATGGATGGGTAGCGGTACAACGTCTAGCTGCTAGAAGGTCCCGTACTCACTGTTACTGGAACCTGCAGAAGTTTACAATAGGAAATGCCTCAACTCGTATTACATTCACTGTGGGGGGGGGGGGTGACCTGATTCATTTACAGGTATCGTTATCGCTTTATTTGTGTTATTCAGACGAAAAGCTTAATGTTTTCAAAGGTTCATTGCTGAACATATATTTTCCAAACCAAAATCTCAGGCCTTTTGGAAATGATACAAGGCTGAAAATGGCCGTGTGGTACATAAATGAGTGCGACACCAGCCGAGTATACTGTAGTCGCGTTAAATCAGATATAAATGTAATAATACAGTATAGGTACTTTGAATTCGTTTTGAAAATCTCAGATTTTCAATCCCTTCATAATTTCTGAAGGGAAACATATAATGTGAAGAAGTCCAATATAAAACACTTCCGAAATGTCCATGTTGGAAAGAAATTAGGGAGTCCAGAAGTGGGCCAAATTTTGTAACTTCCCTCCTAATAAGGGTACCGTAGTTTAAAACTTTCCCTGAGTTCATACGAGCTCAAAAGTGCGAAGCCCCCCCCCCCCCTCAGTTAAACTACCCTAAAATAATATAAAATGAAAATTATTTCGAACCAAACTTGAATCTCTTGGAATTCTTCGTAAAAGAGTTCCCATCCGGTTCCTTCGGCAGGATCCGTCAATTTTTTGATTTTTCAATTTTTTTTTAGTAGAAGCTATAGGCTGTTGCTAAGTAACTGAGACTAAAATTCGCAGGGCCCACCAACGTTACCTATCGGCGATTCAATGCAATAGGGGAATTATTTGGTTCATTAGCTATCAATTGATACCACGCCGAGCTAATTTGATTGACAACTCGCTGTTCTAGACCAATTTGAAAATCATGGCTATACAGGCGTCCATTCGGTCTTGCAATTTATCGAACGTTTTCGCGTATTCCGCCTCCGGTAAGGAGGAAAAAAACATCTGCGCCGCGGTGATGACTTCTAGAAAAATCACAATTCACCCCCACCCCCCGTATAGTCCTGACCTCGCCCCCAGTGACTTTTGGTTATTTCCTCAACTGAAGGCAGCCTTACGGGGCCGTCAATTCAACACGAATCAAGAAGTCGCATCACTGCGATGCAGATGTTTTTCTCTTCCTTACCGGCGGCGGAATACGCGAAAACGTTCGATAAGCGGCAAGAACGAATGGGCGTCTGTATAGCCCTGAATGGCGCTTATTTTGAAAAAGATATTCGTGTACTTGATGAAGATGATGATTAATAAAAAAATTTTGTAATCGTATGCTTTTTTCCTTCTTTGAAAAACCTGTAGGGGTCAACGCATATGGTTTCTTTCAAATTGGTCTGGAACAGCAAATTTTCAATCAAATGAGCTCGGCATGGTCTCAAATCGATAGCTAATGAACCAAATTATCCCCGTACTGCGTTGAAACGCCGATATTTTTATGAGGGCGGAAAAGTAATTTCAAAATTGGGTTGATTTAAAGAAATGGAGAGCTCCAGGAGTGGATGTGATACTAGCTGAATTATTACAGAACTTAGGAGATTTACTTGATAGATTGTACAAATTATGTATGTTATATTTATGACAAAGGGGAAATGCCAGAGGAGTTTAAAAAGAGTGCTATTGTAACTGTACCGAAACAAGCAAAAGTAAATCGGTGTGAAATTATCGAACAATTAGTCTTCTTTCGCATGCGTCAAAAGTATTAATTAGGATAATTTACAGGAGAATTGAGAATAGACTAGATGATCAGTTTCGATTTAGAAAAGGTAAAGGTACTAGGGAAGCAGTGTTAGCTCTGAGTTTAATTGTAGATGAGAGACTCAAAAAGGGGCAGGATACATATATGGCCTTCGTTGATATTGAAAAAGCTTTTGACAATGTTAAACGGGGTAAAATGTTTGATATTCTAAAAAAGATAGGAATAAAATTAAGAAAGACAAGTTATTTTAAACTTAAAAATATAGGACAGAAAGCCACATTAGGAATAGAAGGAGAAAAAGGGGAGGCTAATACAGAAAAAGATGTAAGGCAGGCGTGCTCCTTATCTTCAGTATCTTCAGTATTATTTAATCTGTACATAGAGTGGGCAATACAAGAAATAAAAAAAAATATTAAGCAGGCGTCACTATACACGGAGAGTGAGTAAAGATGCTCAGATATGCAGATGATATTGTCTTATTAGCTGAAAGGAGTACTGAATTGGAAAACATGTTACATGGAATGGAGGAGATTTTGAGTATAGAATATCGTATGAGAATAAATAAAAATAAAACTGAAATAATGGAATGCAATCGATGTGAAACGATAGCTGAAATATAAATATTGAACAAGAAAAGCTTGAGGAAGTAAGCGAATTTTGCTATTTGGGGAGTAAAATAACAAAAAACGGAAGGAGTGCAACGGATATTAGCTGTAGAATAGCAGAAGCCAAATTAGCATTTCATCAAAGAAGTAATCTTTTCAAATCAAAAATAAATCTGGAGGTCAAAAAATTGTTTTCGAAAACTTATTTTTGTAGAGTAGCCTTGCATGGATGTGAAACTTGGACCATAGGGAACCCAGGGCAGAGAGAGATCGAAGCTTTTGAGATGTGGTGCTATAGAGGCGGATACTTATCATCAAATGGACGGATAGGGTAAGAAATGAGGAAGTAATTAACAGAGTTGGAGGTAAAATGGATATTTAGAATTGTCTGAAGAGAAGAAGAGATAAACTATGAGGACATAATTTGAGGCACCCAGGAATAATATCACTGCTGCTAGAAGGAAAAGTGGAAGGAAAGAATTGGGTCGGTCGACAAAGATTCCTGTATGTTCAGCAGTTAATGATGGATGGCAAATGCAAGTTTTATTACGAAATGAATGAACTTGCACAAGATAGGGAGAAATGGAGAACTGTATCAAACCGGCCCTAAGACTGATAACCTCATCATCATCATTTTCTTACTACCCTGATCATTTATGAGGTTCTTCAGCGTACTACTAATTTCATTACTAAGACATGATGCCACTTAGTTTGTCTAAAATAATTCACCAAGGCCCATAAATGGTGTGTTACAAAAATTTTCGATAAACGATAATTGAAACAAAATCTTTTATAAATACAGTAGTTGTTCAAAATGAAACGTATGGGTCTTCTATCCAACATATTAAAACACATAAAGTCTTTTTTCTCCCTCACGGATGACCTCCTTGCATGATGTCTCGCAGTACATGAACCCTGTTATCACAATACGAACGCAACTTATCCTGAGTGTATGCATATTTGCCCGCTCCTAAATTTGAAGGGACGAAGATGCAGAATTTGACAAAAATATGTGTAGCTTCAACAGAAAATGTTTTTCTTTGCATTATAAATAAATAGACTGGGAGAACCTTTTGGTAGCAAAAGAAGACAGTGACAACAATAAACAATGAATAAATTAACAATCCGATCAACAGGGTGTTCATAAAATTGATTTTAGTTAAGAACTAGAAGCAGAAGTATGATATTTTTTAAATTTTCTGTCAGAATTGTCCTAGATTCTGCGATTCATTTACAGCAAACGATTCGCTCCGTCCTTCCCTTCAAAAATACTCCTTGACCTCACTTCTATACTTATTTTAGTCTTAAAGTTTGGAAATTTTGATGTAATTGAAATTTAAGAACGTTTAAACAAATTGTATTATAAAGGACAAAAATCTAGTTCCATTCCCCACACCCATATGGGAGTTTTTCTAATAATAACACTACTGAACAAAATGAAATTTTTTGTTTGCACAACGCATTTAAGGAGGTGATTCTTGAGTACTTTTCAACGCTGAATACAGTGCCGTCGGCCGTTTTTCTCTATCACGTCTAGTTTTTCTGATCAAAAACTATAAAAAATTCAACTAAATGTGTTCAAAAAGAGGTTTAGGAACTGAATGTGGTCATACTGCTTCGTGTTGTTGTGTGTTGCGGTCGTGTGTAGTGGTGTGTATTCCGTCTGTTTGTTTTCTGTTATTGTGGTCTGATAACACTGATAATATCAGTCAGTGGTACCGCTTATTCCAATGCAAATGGGTAATTCTCTGAAAAGGGCAACAGTTTAAACTTTTAATTTTTTCCAAAAAAAATTGAGCAATTTGAATTTTTTTTCATTGGAATCACCATTGTACTTGTCCTTGAATTAAAAGGTGGCATTGAGCTGTGGTCATACTGAAGGGGGGAGGAGGGGCAACGTTTTGAAGATTCATTGACCAGGTTGATGGAATTTCCATCAACGTGGCTGATAATACTGGCCACGTTGATGGAACTTCTTTATCCGTGGCCAACATTATTTGGCCACGTTGATGGAATTTCCTTATCCGTGGCCAACCTTTCGATGGAATTTCTTTCACTGCGGTCAATCATTATGAAAAGTTTCCTGCAGAAGAATAATGATGACTTCTTCAATGAGAATACATAAAAGTAAGTTCATGTATATAACGATTGTATTATTTGTATTTCTATTTAAACTATGAAATAATAAGGCACTTTACTTATAATAATGAGAAATTTTTCTTATAATCTACAGTAACTTTCATCACGAAATTTGGTACAGTTTATGTGACTTGACCATCCCCTCGGTACTGATGCGATGCCCGAAAGGGTAGTTTCCGGTGCCGGGGGTGCGGTGTCTCAGGGGCCACTTTGGCATGCGTGCATCGCCATACGTCCCACAACACCAAGGCATTTTACTTATAATGTAAGGATAGTAACTTTAATAATTTGGCCCCGTTTTCATATAAACTAGAAATAATAGAAGAAAAAAAAAATCAGTAACTTCGATTACAAAATTTGGCACAATTTCTAAAAACTAAATAATATACGTCAATGTTTAATCTAAATTGAGGAACTTCAAATTACTTACACCTAAAAATTAAGAGTCCTGTTTAAGAATTTAATGTTTTGGAGTGGATATCAAACTTGAACGCTCGTTGAGATGAGACAGGAGGACTAAGTATTTAAAAATAAAAATTATATTTGCGAGTCTCAAATGAGAATTCTTAGGAATTATTCTTTCAACGTGGCTAACTCTTTATTTTCCTCATCCGTGGTCATTCGGATGATATAGCCATCCTTCAGCGTATCAGCGACACAATCAATCGCCTATCAAAACCATGTCCGATGTTAGAAATTCAAAATAACTAAAAAATTCCGAATGACCACGGATGAGGAAAAGAAAGAGTTAGCCACGTTGAAAGAATAATTCCTAAGAATTCTCATTTGAAACTCGCAAATATAATGTTTATTTTTAAATCGCCTATATATTTCTTTTATACTTACATTTAACAGTTTTCTTTCGCATTTTCAGGTTGACAGCGAAAATTCTGATAAGCCACGGTGATAGATATGCAGAACTGTAAATGCGCTCATTTTCACAGATAATTAGTTGTGGACAAGTTAACTCAACTCCGACGTTGAATTCGATCATGGCTCGAAGTTCTCGACACAGATTTGAAGCTAAGTAGCTAGTTTCGAACATTAGATATGAAATCAGGGTGGCCATGCGTAAGAACGAAAAAATGACCACGGAGATGAAATTTACACCAGCCATAAACCTTCATGGCTTTTGAGACGACCTTTAAATGTACTAAAGGCCGCTCAAATGCATGTCAACGTGTAGAGTGATGGGTTGAGAAGAACTTTGGCCTTTAATTTCAAAAAAATATTCGTTCTGCATAGGGTGAAAAAATGAATAATGATTTCAAGAAATGCTAGCCTCGTCCACGTTGATGGAAGTTTTTGCCCTTTGAGCTCATTTTCCGCTGAAGGGGGGAGGGGTATGGGGTTCTACACAATTGCGTCGAGCAGAAAAAATCATAAACATACCAATCTATTATTTTTAATTTTCTGAAAAGAGTATAATGCTGAGAAAATAGCTGACACGCAAACTATCGCACTTTTCTGAGAATTACCCAAAAACAAAATTGAAACGAATTTCAGTCGTTCAGAACTCCGAATTGTGACGTGATAGAGAAAAATGGGTCGCAGTATCGTGTTCAGCTTTAAAAAGTACCTCAGAATCACCTGTCAAAATGCATTGTACAAAATAGTTGTTCCGTAGTGTAATAGGAACATTTGCTTGGATTAAACGAAGTCGACAAAAATTACCGCTCCCTATTGTACAGGTCTATGCCCCCAACATGCAGGCAGACAGGGAATCAATTTGGGAATTTTATAATCAATTAACATAAGTGGCCAATAACGAACAGGAGTATTACACTTTAGTGATAGGCGACTTTAATGCGAAACTAGACAGCGAAGAAGCAAAGGCAAATTTTAGCTGTCTGGGATAATTTTGCTCAAGTGAAAACTCAAATTCAAAGGGGGAAATTTTGATCAATTTGGCTACAAAAGCAAATTTAAAAATGAACACATTTTACAAAAAGAGGGAAAAAGATAAATGGACTTGGTTGTCCCCAGACAATAAAACAAAAAAAGAAATTGATTATTGCCTGAGCAGGGACAAAAAGATTGTGAAGGATATGTTAAGGTAGTAAAGAACTTGGGTTTCTCATGAGACCATCGGCCACTAAAAATTCAATTGGCATTAGTAAAAAACTCTTTTGGTAAAAAATCTTCAAAAAACAAAAACATTTCGGACAACAAAATTTTCGCGGAAAAACAAGAATTAAAAAACAAACTAAAAAATTGGAAAACTCAGGACAATAGGATTCAAGATCGACATGATGGTCTAATGAAAATCTTAACAGAAAAAAGTATAAAATTTGAAGCAGTTTTATCTCGAATAATAAATTGGATAGAGCCTTGTCATCAGAAACCTTTAAAATTTGTGAAAAAAGGAACAATGTGGCAAAAATAAGTAATGGTGTGGTGGGACGTATGGCGATGCACGCATGCCAAAGTGGCCCCTGAGACACCGCACCCCCGGCACCGGAAACTACCCTTTCGGGCATCGCATCAGTACCGAGGGGAAAAAATAGGTAATAAAACGTTAAGGCAAAAAATAGAACTATGTGAATGTAGAAAGTTGGCACGGAAAATGATCAGAAGTGATTTAAAAAAGAGAATTTAGTCGGAAATTTTAGAGGATTCAGGTTCTACCAAACAAGTGTGACATCTGAAAAAGCCTAAATTTCATATTTCCGTTACCGAACGTGTTATCTCGATAACACGTTCAATCGTGACGTCGACTGCCGATTTCCCGGGTGGAGAGAGGTGGTTGATACTTGATAGCACCGAGAAAGCTTTTCCTGTAGGGTATCCATAGTCGGTTTTTGTTCGTCGCGTGAGAGACTACGATGCGGATACCGGTCTCCCTATCTAAGGACGACGTTTGTTCGATGACCTTACCGTTTATTTTAACATCAAGTTATGAGTGCGCGTTATAAGTACGAATTTTACCATTACGACTCAGATGGAGTATCCTCCCCCGGGGTCCATCGACTTGCCATCATGAACAGAAGGTCGGTAATCATGTATTCTGTTGTTCGTAAGTACTAATATAATTTCGTTACTTATGCCGCTCGTACTTATTTATTGAGCCAAGATGGAATTAGATCCTGCGACCCCTTTCTGGTTTTCTGTGGGGGAAGGTGTGAGGGGTCAGAATTTCGCACACCACCGAAAACTTGGCGACCGTACCATGGACCTGGGGCGGAACGCGCCATAATTCTGTATGGCTGCGAAGCCATCAAAGAGTTTGAGGTCGAACTTCATAGTTTTCAAGTATACATGAAGGGATCCCGGACGTCTTCAAATATGCGGCGGGATAGACCACTGCTCTCTTTCATAGGAACTGGAGGCTCCGGAGATTATGAGAATTTCTGGACGTGCAGGGTAATGAGTAGACTGCTTTCAACAAGAAGCTCCGTCGATCTTCTCTGGGTGGAATGATAACCCAGCCGGTTCCCGCCCTCTTAAACAGGGAACCAACCAAAAACTCAGCCATAGTAAAACGTCGGAAGGAACAGCTCTTAACCAAAGCTGGTTCCAAAACTTCTGAAGGACATCGGTCCCGAGTGTGTGATGAGACGTGATCGACTACATCGATTTACGAAAACTGAGAAAGGTGGAACTTTGTTTCACACTTTTTATTTCATCTTTAAGTTAAGGAAATTAATATTATGTTAGTCTATTTTATTCTCAAAAATACACGTGGTGAATTCGCGAGAACACCACTCATAAATCCGTGTACAACCGCGGAAATAAAATATACGTGGGAAGTTTATTTCCGATCTTTCTGTGGCCGAGACGAGTGCAAGCGATTGCATCTTTGTCACCTAAGGACATGTCATGAGGCACGAGTGTTCAACCACGCGAGAACGCGAGTTTCTCGTTGGAAATTAGGAGTCACATGTCGGCGAGCTTGTACATTTTAGCATTGAGGAAGGTCTGAGGAACGTAGTTTCGAAGTCTACGACGTCACTACAAACATGCGGGTATGAATCTCAGCATGACAGCTAAGTAGTTTGGGAACCCTTGGCATGTATCACGTATAGGTATAGTCTTGATGCGGCAATTCGATGCATGTATCGACCGATCCAGTTCCCATAAGCTATGTAGTTTTCGAAAGTGGAGATATCACAAATCGCACACATACATACGCACAGTGGTTGTATCGTGTGTGCCGGCATGGACGAGCTCAAGTTAGATAAACCAACACACATAGCCTTATGAAATGTCGTTTACAAGCCGAATTAATGTAAGATAGGTGTAATGAAAAATGATAAAGATGAGAAATAGCCATTTTCAGCTGAAAGACAAGAAAGAGCATGTAGCTGTGCACGCTGTATATCTGTTTGGTTCGTGTTACATGCATCTACCGTGTTATCTCCATTAATGGAAAGTTGAAGTTAAGTTAAAATTTCTGAAAACTGGTCTTCAAGCAAAAAGTCACATTGACAGATACGTTGCGTTTGCTTCCTTGTATACCATTCGTGCTAGTACTTTGTGCGTATTTTCGGGTTTCGCGATGGACAAAGATACCAAAATTTTGGAAAAAGAATTAGCTGATATTGTGAGTGGTGGCGTTTCGACTAGGAACCAAATCTGTTGTTTAGGGCTCCAGGGTCTCAGCCATGCAGGGCGAATACTATTGCGAGATCGTACGTCTGCGAAAGGAACTCTTAGCACGAGCTGACGAAAATGCAGTTGGTATTGCTAGGCCAGCATATGGAGAAACAAGTTCGATTAGTGGTACTAACTTATCTGCGGACGAAACGACTGAATCGGTGGCCGCATTACGAGAGGGAAAAGGGAACCAGACCAAGAAAAAGGATGCGAGTCCTTCTTCTGCTCTCGACATTTAGGGTCTGGGTGAAATGATCGTTGATCTAAAAGTGATGATGGAAGGTAGTAAGGTCCACGCAATTAAGCAAGCAACTATAAACAAAAGTGTGCTCACAATGATAGACGATCCTATGAAACGTGTGCAGAGAGTCGAAGGACCGGCTGAGGTTAGCATAGGCACCGGTTACACGGGTAACAATTTTGCACCAACAGCCAGCTCTGCAGTGCAACCATCTGTTTTGTCAAGCTTAGTCAGGGGTAATCAAAATTCCACTTCCGGGCATTTCTCTCCTTTTCCCGCAGTCAGTAAGGAAGACGTTATTTGGTGATCGAATATTTCAAATCCGACGAATACCATGCGAGTGGTATCCAGTTCACGAATGAATGCGAACGAGTTGTTAGCAAGGAAAGCCACCAAACAAGCTGCGAAGCTTACACCTTATCGGGGAAATGAAGACGGACACACGGCGCGACAATTTATGGATAATTCTTGAAAAATCGGCATATTTCAGATTGACTTTCTAAAAATTTTAAATGCGTTTTCAGACCCGTTTTTTTGCACGGATCATTGATGTACAGTGTGGAACAGATCATCACGCAATATAGGAAAGTCCAATAAAGCGCACGTTGATGTGTACCACTGTGGAAAACGTGGTACTGGTGCAAATCAACACGCAACATTACGCTAATTTGAAATAATTTCATCGAAAATGTTTGAAAAAAAAATGTCGATAATTTCCGAAGAATCTCAACGGAAATCTGTGGAAAAAATTTCCAATGTTTCCCAAAGAATTTCATTAAAATTTTTCGAGAAAATCTTTCATTAATTTTTGACGGCTTTTAGAGGATTTTATCAACAAATTTCAGGTAAAATGTTCTCCAAAGAAATTTAATCGATAATCGACAAAAATTCTTTACTGACCAGGAATTTCATTAAAAATTTTTGGAGAAAAAAATTCCGATAATTTTCGAAGAATCTTTTCGAACGTCTTTAGGGAAAATGTCCAATATTTTCCCAAGAATTTGTTTAAAAATCTTAGGGAGAATTTTCCGATAATTTTTGAAGAATTTCGTGGGAAATATTCGGAGGAACTCTGATGGTTTGAAGAATTTTATGAAAATTCATCAGAAAGAATGTTCGATGATCTCCAAAGAATTTCATCAAATATCTTCGGGAAAATTTCTAACAATTTTTCAGGAATTTCGTAGGAACTATTTAGAAAAAATTTCCGAAGAATCTCGTCGGAAATCTTTGGAAAAATTTCCAATTTTTTCAAAAACTTTCATCAAAATCCTTCGAGAAAATTTTCCGATGATTTTTGAAGAATTTCATGGAAGTATTCGGGGAAAAACTCCGATGGTTTTTGAAGAATTTTTTTAAAACAATCTTCAGAAGAAAAGGTTCGATGATCTCCGAAGAGTCTCATCGAGAATCTTTGGGAAATTTCAGTTATTTTTAAAGATTTCCGATAAAAATCTTCGGAAATTAACGGAATTTTTTCCAAACTTTCCGATGAAATTTCTTAAAATCATCGGATATTGTACCCGAAGATTCTCGATGAGATTCTTCGGAGATCATCGAACATTTTTCCTAAAGATTGTCCAATAAAAATTCTTCAAAAACCATCGGAGTTTTCCCCCGAATATTTCCATGAAATTCTTCAAAAACAATCGGAAAATTTTCTTGAAGGATTTTGATGACATTGGAAATTTTTTCAAATATTTCCCATGAGATTCTTTAGAAATTATCGGAAATTTTTCTAAAAGTTTCCTACGAAATTCCTTAAAAATTGTTAGAAGTTTTCCCGAAGATATTTGATGAAATTCTTCGGAGATCATCGAACATTCTTTCTGATGATTTTTCATAAAATTCTTCAAACCATCAGAGTTCCCCCGAATATTTCCTACGAAATTCTTCAAAAACTATCGGAAAATTCTCTCTAAGATTTTTAAACAAATTCTTTGGAAAATATTGGACATTTTCCCTGAAGATTTTCTAAGAGATTCTTCGGAAATTATCGGAATTTTTTTCTCCATAAATTTTAGATGAAATTCCTGGTCATTAAAAAATATTCCCGAAGATATTTTTCTATTTTCGATTAAATTCTTCAGAGAGCATTTTGCCTGAAATTTGTTGATAAAATCCTTTAAAAGCCGTCGTAGTTTTTTCCCAATTTCTATTATTCTTCAAAAATTAGCGAAAGATGTTCTCGAAAAATTTTCATGAAATTCTTTGGGAAACATTGGACATTTTTTCTAAGGATTTCCGTTGAGATTCTTCGGAAATTATCGTGTGTTTTTTTTTTTTAACGTTTTCGATGAAATTATTCCAAACTAGCGTAATGTTACGCGTTGATTTGCACCAGTACGACGTTTTCCACAGTGGTACACATCAACGTGCGCTTTATGGAACTTTCCTATGTTGCGTGATGATCTGTTCCACACTGTACACATGTACCCCACATACTATTTATCACATAGAGCTGGATTCATTCATACAGGGGTGGTGGGGAGAACGTCTTGAAAATTTTCTGTCCACGACATAGGAATCTCTATTGTCGTGATCAATAATTAGTAGCCACAACTCAGGGGTTTCCATAGGACCCACCTCACTGAGCTCTGTATGATAAAATGTCGCCGAGACCGATGCAAAGTGGAAGTAGGGCGGAAAATGTACAATTCCAGAAATACGTGTTTAAAGTGGGAAAACACTTATGTGCGTGATAAGGCAAAAACTGTTAGAAGTTGGCAATGGGAATTTTATGTTCCAACATAAGGCAACAGTGGTGTTTCATCGTTCGGACCATTCGGACTGTCCACTGTATTCTCAGAGCGGTATATACAGTCGTTTGTTGCTTCGCTCATGGTACACTTGTCTATAATAGGAACAACGTGTACCCGTTCCTGAGACTTTTCTTTGGTTTTTGAAAATTTCATTTTTCGACCCTTTCCCGCACATTTCTGTCTCCAAAATTACTTGCACCTAAAAAGAAGTCTTTTTTGCTACCGAATCGCGCCAAAAAATTCGATAATTTAACCTTGCTTCACGTCTATATTCGATCAAAGTGCCCATTAGAATTCGCAGATATACTCCCTGAGGGTAGTTTCGAGTCTCGTGATAAGTTAATGAAAGTCTTGAACACTGGACTGTTAGAAAGCTGAGTAGTTTGGTATCACCGGGAGGTGGAAAAGATGAAAGCTCCGTCTACAGCCGAAGCTTCAGCTGTCATGGAAGTTAAACCTACAGTTCGCCGCAGCCCCCGGCTTAGATTTGTGAGAAAGGTGTCATCTGAGAATAGGAAATCCGAGCAAACATGGGTCGAACCAGCCGAAATGGGGCCTGCGAAGGCTTCCTCGACTAAGGGGGCTATACGTCAGTCAAACAAAAAAGTGTATAAGGTGAATGAAGTGGAGCTTGTTGACTCTGACAGTGATTCTGAAGTCGAAATTATCGAGGTGGATAGTTCGGCGGAAGAGCAGGAAAACTGAGTGTTAACTCTGTGAACGGTCCAACAGAGTTGGTCACGAATTCAGAGCCGAAAGGTAATTTTGTGGTCGACAACACAGACTTCTGTCAGTGGGAGAAATTTCTGCTTATCAGTGATAGACCGGGCAGACAGTTAGTCGAGAATGATATTCTAGGGTCGAATAACTGAGGTAAGCCAGGCCAGAAAACAGACGTCTCTTTCTATAATTCCCAGCTGACATTAGCGCGAGCTAAACGGCTCACACCCGAAAGAAACGCAACTTCCCTCTGAACATTTCATCTCTTTTAGGTCACCGCGAGTTACTGGATAGGAAAGTTACCGTAGACCAGTTTAGACCGCGTTATCGGAAAGTGCTGCGAAGCGTTCTCAACGAGCATTTCATATAGGTCGTTATTTATGAACTCATGCCATGACTCCGAAGGGAAGAAAGTTTTTAGACATGGTGCAACCAATTAATAAACGCTATGTATTTCCTTGTGGAGGTTGAGTTCACCGTTGAGAACACATGAGTCCAACTTCTCAAAAGTTATCGTGCATCCAGCCAAGTAGATTCATGTCCAACCAAAAGAATATTATGTATTTCGTCGTCAGTACTGAGCAGGCAGGATTAATGCTCGGTGGAAATTTACTTTTAGGCGTTGATTGGGAAGGGCGACGCTACCGATACTCCACTGACTGAAATAGGTACAAACAGATTAGCTTGATTCCAGAGACAGGAGCTGAGGTGTTCCAGAAGCGTTATTTTCAACTGTGCTGAATATGTAATCAGTTTAGGGAACCATCTTCGGATAGCGAGGTAGAAGGTGGAGTTGACAACTGGAGATTGAATAGCCGTGATTATGGGGCCGAAGCCCAGGTGCTATTTCCCCTTAAGGCTGAGTGTAGAGTCGGCACCACGCGAGTGGATGCCTTACTCGATCAAGGCAGTACTGTTTCGTTGATTAGCGAGTGTACCATGAGTAGAACCGAAAATGAAAACCCAAACTTAAATAGTGCAAAATAGCCGCAGGAAAGGGCGACCTTCCAGGCATACAGACGCCGAAGTCTCATAATGTGGGCGTAGGTGCCATTCCGCATCCACCGAGGTAGGTCTGAAGTAATACTCATAGCACAGCATCAAGTTACGAAAGACCTGTACCGCGAGGTATTCCTCTAGGCAATTGGTTCAAAGACCATGATGCTTATCTACTTCAACCTAAAAATTCGCTAGTTTGATGACGTAGTTCATTGCAGACTCAGCTAGTGAAGATAAAGTCTACATGGGAATAGTAAGATACATCACCTATATCCCGGAAGATGAGATGAGATATCGCTACTCCCGAACCACGTAAATAAAACCATAGTGCCCGAGGAAATTGGAAAACCACTTTCCGAAGTCCTCCGCAAAATTTGCGAGATCTTTGACCCAAAACGACTGGGAAAATGTCATTTTTATACAAATTCAATGTGGGTGCTATCGAGTTGCTTACTTCGAAGACATACCCCATAAACCTCAGTGATACAAAGCCGAGCGGCTGGTCACGAATGAAAAGAATGTGGAAAGGTATAGGAATTGTAACAGAGTCAAACTTCCCTTTCCGTTCACTCACGGCCATCGTCCCAGAACGTGATGCAACCATGCGACCATGTATTGGTTTTCGTCACTTGAATAAGTCACTAACCCTGCGAGGGGAAACAGTACCTTCCATAGAGAGAGAGAAAAAAATAATCCCTCTCATCTCTCGTAAAATCTTTCTAAAGGGTCCTTAGGAGCTCGAAGAGTTTGTGTTCTTATACATTGATGACATCTTAGTGTTCCCCAGTTATTATGATTAACATCTGGAGCACTTGTCTACTGTCTTACACAGAATCCGGACACGTCAAACGACTCGTGAGTTAGTAAAGTCAGGATTTATGAGATCAGAAGTTCGTTATTTAGGATGGGTCGCTAATAAAGAAGGGGTAGCCCCGGATAAGGGACGAAATCTTAAAGACCTCAGTCCCGCGGAATAACACTCAACTTTTGTATACACCCAGACCATGAGGCTCTCACATTGCTCCAGTCTACAGATTCATAGCTCCAAGTAACCCGATGGATCTTTGAAATTCAGATGTAAGACATTCGCAGCGTAGTCTATGTGGAGGGAAAGCGAAATAAAATGTCTAATGCCCTGTCTAGATTTCACGAACAAGTCTTGCAGTGTAGGCAATATACTATACCCAGTGCGAGCATAATGATAGTTGATAGTGGGCCAGCGGATAAAATTCACGATTTCTTGTCAAATCTCCGCGAGGAGCAGGAGGTTGACGAAGAGCTAGCTCTTATGTATTTTTATTTTTATTGTTTTCAGTTGAAGCACTTTTGTTTATCACGATGAATTTCGGTGAGAAAACCATTTATAGTCACGGTGCACCAGGAAAAGCCGTCAGTCACTTCAACGCTTATTTCAAGTATCGGTAACTGCATTTCTTTTAAAAGTATCCTAGAGCATACTACAGCCACAAAGGTATGTGTTAAATCTCATTCCTTAGGTTTTACTGCGGTTTCGGTTCATATGGTGTGAAATAATTCGTAGAACCAGAGTGACGATCATAACTAATATTTCACAATTTCTGAATTATGTCATTTACGATTAAATCATTTCACCATAAAAGTTGTAATTAATCATGGAGATTAATTATTAGTTGAAATTAATCACAATGAAATTAAGTTGAACTTGCAGTGGAAGCTTATAGTTTAATGTTGAACCTTCTAGCTGCATGGCAGGCGCGGATCCAGACGATCATTGTAAGGAAGGAAAGGACAAAAGGAAAAGCGTGCGCGAAAATTTTTTCGCTGCTCTCTCTCCCACAGATTTCCTCTTCCCACACAGATTCTCTCCCCATCTCCACAGATTCTTACCACTTCCTCCACCAATTTTTCATTTTTTCCTGGTTTTAGGAAGGAAATTCTCCCCCCCCCCGTGGATCCGTGCCTGCAGGGTGCAAGCCGAAATTTAGACACGAGCACAACTGACACACAGTGAGTAAAGTCGGGTAATATGGAAACATTTCTTCTAAGTCCCCATAAGTTGAGACCTATGTAAGATGAAAAACTGTAATTTTACACATACACTCCTAAAAGGTCTATACAGTGTCTACAGGCGCTGAAAACTCCTTCAAGTTCTTCGAGTCCTGAATTTTGAAAATAGGTCCTAAAAGCCCCGAAAAGTGCTAAAATTTAAAAAGAAATGGAAGGTCCTTCATTTTTGTTAATACATATTTCTAGAACCACCCCTCTCAAAAATCAACGTTCATTGTAAAAGATTAGAATTTTCAATAACAATAATTACAGATGATAAATTTGTTTTCAGTACCAAAAATAAACGTTTTGCGACTCCAATGATTGGTCATTAAAAAGTTTAACACAGGATCTATATTCATAAGGAGGGGGGAAGTGGGGGAGCAAAAAGGAAGAAGGTGTAAAGGGAATAAAACAGTTGGAAACAAAAACAAAAAAAAAGGTTTGCACGCTCGGGAAAATATGAAAAATATGCCGGCTACAGCTTGCAAAGGGTCCTGAAAGAGTACTTTAGTTTTACTTTTTAATTTCTGTAGACATCCTGATCTAGTACTGACCCCACAAACCCTTGGTGAGCCCACGCCTGCCACAAAAATTTTATTCATGTTTTTCAAAAAAAAAACAAATTTGGACTTTAAAAAAATCTGCGGACAATAAAGGTTTTGGGGAAAAAAAATTATTTTACAAATTTCCAACTAGAACCTTAATTTTTTGTAAAAAAAAAAAAAAAAAAAAAAAAAAAAAAAAAAAAAAAAAAAAAAAAACTTACGTTATTTACCAAAATCACATATGTAGATATGTAGATTTCATTTTCATTAAGTCCAGAGCACTCCTCATGTGCCCACAACTCACAGCTACTGCACTGAATCCATTTTTCTCCGCCGCGACTTAAAAAAAAAGTTTCTGTACAGTAAATGCACTCAGCATCGCTTGTATTTTCATCATCGAACTGGTCAGAATCTCTTATGCTATAACTGGGTCATTCTACCAAAACCTTGTAAATTCACGTTTGTTTTTTGGTTTTGTTTTTGAAACATTATCACTTTTTTTTTCATGGAAATCATTTATATATGCATATAGTAGAACATATTTATGAGGTTAAACCAATAGCATACTTCCAAGAGGAGGAGATAGAGGAGGTTCAAAGTGATTAGGACCACCCTGAAGAAATGGCAGCCCTCTCGTTGAAGGAATTGTTGGCCATAGAAAGAAGTTCCTACGCACATGCGTGCCTGTGTACTGTAAATACGCACATACTCTTCCACCCGCACATCGACGCACTCGTATCAGTGCTGCCAGGTGTCCGGATTTTCCAGTATATCTCCGGATTTTTCAACCTCAGGCAAAAAATGTTCAAATTTATGAATAATGTCTTAAAATTTTGGGAAAAATCCGGATTTTCGTTGTTTTTTCTCTTTTTGTGGGTTTATTCAACTTCTGATTTGTTAGAAATATTTTTCTGTGGCTCACTGCATTTTGACTGCACTAAACCGGACTAGAGAAGATGTTTTCTCGTGTTTTTACCTTAATAATTACTCAGTTTTTCTTTCACCCAAAGTATCCTTTTTCAGAAACCCAGGTTGAAAACCAATCCACTAAAATTAGATTAAAATCAAAATCCACGAATAACTTTTTCTAAATTTATTTATTGGAATATGATTCGAGTATGATTCACGTTTGCTGTGATTCAAACCGGATTCGAATGAATGGAGATTTGTGGATTCGAATACACGAACTGACCTGTTCTGGCATCCAAATAAACTTTTCCAGGGTCATCTTTCATTTCTTTCGCATCCGCCATTGTAATTAATTCAAAATTCAATTCTAAGTTGAAAAAATAACCATATTTTTCCAGCGCGTTTTTGGTTATTCTCTTTTTCGTTTTCCTCTCGAAAATTTTGGGCATTCAGTGTGAGATTTACAAAGAGACAAAAAAAAAAAAAAAAAAAAAAAGTACAAATCCAACGAATCTATTAAAAAGATTCGAATAAATTTCACGAATCCATAACATTTATTAGATCGAATTACTGATACGAATCCATTCCTAATTTCTCGGCTCCCATTCCAATTCAATATGGGAGGAAAATGCTCCTGGGCCATCGATTTATGCATGGTTCCAAAATTAAAATAAAACAGTAAAAGAATTGTCAATTACCCAAATGTAGAGATTCAATTTCATCTATAGTAATTTGTTGTGTGAGATATTTGAGTGATTTTAATAGGGCATTTCTTTTCTCTGTCAATTTAATTTTGGGTGCACTATTTGGTAAAACTGATAATTAAATTGAATTCTGCATGAAATTTCCTATAAAAAAAAAAAGAATCATCTTTTATTCCTAATAGTTTTATCATTACTTTCTAGTAAATTGAACTTTAAATGCATTTTTTTCATCATTACTTTTTTTAATAGTTGTAACTGTGGCGTAGCGGTAAGAACTCGGCTTCATAACCTGAAGGCACCGGGTTCGATTCTCAACGCCAGCATCGTTATCAGTAATGCAAGAAAGAACTCGTCACACATGCCAACACCGCATTCTGATAACGTACACAGAGTCACAACTACTTACAGCAGAGGCTTTCGAGAAGTGTGTAATCGGTTGCCAGTATCTGAAAGCTGTAAATGGATAAAGCGCTACCTGCCGGTGCTCGTTGAACTCACCGTCATAAACCACGGGGCTAGTGATACGGGTATTCGACAGGAAGATAGCGCAGTTGACTTAGGCCGATTCCCGGCAAGAAGAGAAGAGGGCTAAGGCAGCCCTAAGAAACTCCCCGATGTCCCTGAGGTAATGCTCGAAGGGGCGGTTCCAGGGCTCGGGTGAGAGTAAAATGAAAAGAGAGTAATGTATTTTTTTCAACTCATAAAACTCGGAGCAATTCATTTTTTTAGAATAATTGGTAAAACTGAACATGGATTATCATTCTACACTTAATTCTATGGCAGAAAATCTGGAAAAAATATTTTTTATTTTTTCGCCCTATACGGTCCCTTCCCGTTGGACATCACATTTGTGTCCAGATTTTCTGGATTTCTCTTTCTGGACTGTTCTCCAGATTTTGGCAAAAAAAAAAATCTGGCAGCACTAACTCGTATTCACAAATTTCCGGTCTCTCGTGGAACCAGACTTTAGTAAGTTCTTTTATAAGTGGTATCGAATTCCTTCATCGTGGCTTTCATAATTCCTTTTGCCACGGAGATGGAAATAGGAAAAAATCTTCACAAAATTGATAAAGGTTCACTGGAGCTCTCGATTTTGACCGTAGGTATTTTAAAAAGTGATGAAACAATGAAGTGTGATTTAATGTACGTACCCATATATTTAATTGCGTTTATCAAAAATTTGAGTCGCTTGCGGCACTCATCACAATGCGCCACGTTTAAGGAATTTCTGTAAGTAAAATCTCTTGTTTCCAGCACTTTTCTTAAATTAAGCGGTAATCCATTCAGAATGTGCAAAAAATCATATGTACACACCAACCGACTGATAAGGTGGCTCTGTGGAGTAGCGGTAAGAACTCGATTTCATAACCCGAAGGCACCGGGTTCGATTCCCAATGCCAGCTTCGTTATCAGTAATGCAAGAAAGAACTCAGCACACATGCTAACACCGCATTCTGATAACGTACACAGAGTCACAACCACTTACAGCAGAGGCTTCCGAGAAGTGTGTAATCGATCGCCAGTATCTGAAAGCTGTAAATGGATAAGGCGCTACCTGCCGGTGCTCGTTGAACTCACCGTCATAAACCACGGGGCTAGTGATACGAGTATTCGACAGGAAGATAGCGCAGTTGACCCAGGCCGATTTCCGGCAAGAAGAGAAGAGGGCTAGGCAGCCCTAAAAGGCTCCCCGACGTCTCTGAAGTAATGCTCGAAAGGGCGAATTCCAGGGCTTGGGTTGAGAGCGAATTAGAAGAAGAAACAGAACCGACTGATAAAAATATTGGTTGGCTATTCTACATTCAAAAATATTTGCTCTCTGTCTGTTTTCTGACTGGTTCAAATTTGACCACGGTGAAGGGAAAAAAGCAAGGGACTCGTTTTCAAATATGGGTGCACTGATTCTGATCGAGTCTGAAACACGCACTGCATTGCCAACTTGTTCACTGTACTCACAAAAACTATACACGGGCATCAGTTTATCTAAACACGCAACGATAATATATTTAAAAAAGTATATATTTTGTAGTCCAGTTCACGGTGAGGGACAGCCACGATGAAAGAATTTTTGAGCATTTCAATGGAATTTCCACAATAGGGGTGAAAGCACGATACTTCAAATTAATTAAAAAAAAAGATACAATAAGTTATTCTCTGAGCCTATACAAGTAATAGAGGACCCTATTGTTTATACATTGCCAGATATCTAGCTGGGACAAAAGTAACAAGGTTTCGGTAGAATGATCCAACTGTCGCTATCTGATGAGGATTCTATCAATGTGGATCCAGAAGACCCTTTTGGGAAGCTACATGGCAGAAGGAAAAGCGCGTGGAAATTTTTTTGCTGGTCCCTCCCCCGCAGATTTCCCCCCTCTCAGCAAATTTTCCCTCCTTCCACCACAGATTTTTCCTTTTTTTCGTTTTTTTGGTTGGAGGATCACTCCTCCGTGGATTCACGCCTGATTCTACTTCGATTCGTTATGGTTTAGTTTTCGATCACGACGAGTTTGTTTTTGCAGCCTAGATCTTTACCAGCCATACTAGAATTGACATAAATTCATTTGTAGAATATTAGTTGGCCAATGATCAAATCGAGTTTACTAGACTAACCTTATTTATTCTGCGTAAAAGTCAATTTTAGTTTATAACGCTGAGCGAGCTGATACGCCAGAAATCTGAGGTCTTTCTTTGTCAATCCGAGAAACTGGGCTTCAGTTCGTATGGCATATTTAAAAGTTTTTGACAAAACAGGCTTTCGTCCCAATCGTTAGTTGATTAATTTTGAGGGAGATACTTTCTGGTCTTTACCCTTCTTCACATAGCGATATGTAATCTACCAACAGGAATATGATTTCCTTTAGGTATAAACGGTGATACCTTCGCATTTATTTTCATCCGCATCTTATACTTTACTTTACCTGTTCACATATGTCTTCACTGCTCAATCGATTGACAATCTACCGTCAATAAATTCTGGGAATATTGTCTTCGTTTTTTTTTTTTTTTTTTTTTTAAGTATCCTTCATCATATCTCGTTCTGCAAAACAAAAACCATCCTTAAAAGTCGTATAGAAAATGGGCGGATAATGTGGGAATAGCCTTTCCATATTAGTCGAAACAGAACTTTTTTATAATTCATAAGTTGTATCGAAAGGCGAATGAAATGTATGGAAATACCTATAAAATAATCAAAAAGAGTAGGTACTTCCCCAGTTATTGATTGAAAAAAAAAAATAATAATCGATTGAATCGATTAGGTTTTACCCTTTTTTTGAGAACATCGAATATATCGTGATAAAAATAATTTGCAAATGATAAAACACGAAAATCATCACAGATCAATCACGCGGAACGGAATTCACGTTTTTTCGGCATGAACGTTCGTTTTGTGAATGTTGCACATGCAACTCACTACCGCGAGAGGGTGCGGTATACTTCCATATTACCCGGTTTTAGCTAAGCTGGTGTAGCAATAAACAAATTTATTCTGTAGAACAATAAATAAAACAAAAGAACACTAATTGTTCGATATTTTTTAGACCTATACTTGCTCCTGCCTTTTTTGGTATAGTTACAATAGCAGTCTTTTTAAAGTCCTCAGGCATTTCCCTTCTGTCATAAATATAACATACTAATTTGTACAATTTTTGAAGTACATAAACATATTCTCTTATGTTCTGTAATAATTCGGCTGGTATCTCATCCACTCCTGGAGCTTTTCCTTTCTTTAAGTCTCTCAATGCGTTGTCAAATTCACCTCTTAAAATTGGGTCTCCACTCTCATCTTCTTCCACATTTTCCTCCCTTTCCATTCTTATCTCTTCATCCCCATTATTACTATATAGTCCTTTTACATTCTCGGTCCACCTTTTCATTTTTCTTTTAACTGTATAAATAGGCTCTCCCTCCTTATTTGTTATATTACTTGCTTTCTTCCTTCTTTCTCCGAACTTCATTTTTACTTTTCTATGAGCCAAGTCTGTTTGTCCTTTATTCATAAACTCTTCTATCTTATCACATTTTTCTTTCATCCATTCCTCCCTTGCCTTTTTACACTGTCTCCTTATTTCATTCCTTAACTTTTGGTAAGCTATAATCTCCCTTCCCTATCGTTTGCATTTTTATATTTTCTTCGTTCGTTCATCTTTCTGAGGATTTCCTCCTTCATCCATGGTTTCTTTCCTTCTCTCTTAGTTTTGCTTGGATTTTCTTCTGCTGATTTCAATATTCCCCTCTTTATTTTACCCCATTCTTCCTCCACACTGTTAGTTTTCTCAACCTCTAGTTCTAATACAATATCCTCTTCATATTTACTTCTAATTAATGTTTTCCAACTTTTTCAAATTCCATCTTTTTACCTCTTCTTTTTTACCTAGTTTCTTCAATTTAAGCCTGCATTTCGTTACACTACCAAGTTATGATCATTTTCAATATCGGTTCCCGGCTAAGTTTTACAGTCTAATATTTGATTTCGAAAACGTTGTTTTGTAACAATATAATCAATTTGATATCTACCTTTGTTACCTGGACTCTTTCATGTATACCTTCTATAATGATTTTTAAATTGAGTATTTCCTGTAATTAAGTTATACTTCGCACAAAACTGTGTCAAACACTCTCCTCTTTCATTTCTCATTCCTAATCCAAAATCCCCAACTATATTACCTTCATTTCCTTCACCAACTCTAGTATTTCAATCACCCATAATAATAAGATTCTCTTCCCTTCTAACGTGCCTCATAAGTCCCCCCTGATTCTTCGTATACCATCAATTTCTTCGGCCTCGTAAGTATTAATAGGCATATACAAATAAACTTGTATTATTGGGGACCCTCTCACTCTTAATATTTTCAACAGCGTCCTCGAAGGGGTGTTTCGAAATCTAAGGTGGGAGGACAAGGGTATCAATATTGATGGTAAAAGGTGAATGACCAACGCTTTGCTGACGATATAGCATTGATACGTAGTATATGGGACGAATTCGAAATAATAGCCAAAGAACTATGCGCCAAAAGCAAAAAAGTGGGACTCCCAATAAATTTCTCAAAATCCAAAATCATGTGAAACTATGGGATGCTTCTCGCTAGAGAAGCAGGTAATCGAAACGGTTTCTGAATACAATACTTTGGCCAGATCATCTCCTTCGAGGACAGGCAAGACAAACAACTGAAAGCGCGTATCTCCAGCGCGTGGAGAAACTTTAGGGCGCATAAACACATTTTCAATAATAAGAAGCACTTCCGTGAAATCTAGGGTTTTCAGGCAGTGCATTAAGCGTCGCTGACCTACGGGGCCCAGACTTGGGCCCTGACTAAAACTCAAGTGAAACGTTTGAGGATGACTTATAACATGCTATTACGTAAAATTCTAGGCTTGACAAAATCAAGCTTCAAACGATCCACTGCAAAACGAGAACAGCAGATATAGGATGGACGGTCAAAAAGCTCAATTCGGCTATACGGGGCACTTATTAAGAAGCCGGAATGAGAAATGGACTAAAACTTTGGAAGGGAGGTACCCATAGGACCAGAAAGGAGGAAAGGGGAGACCCCAAACAAGATGGCGGGACGAAATTGTCAAAAAGTTTGGCATTTTATAGCAACAGGTGGCCAGAAACAGACCAAGCTGAAAGCGGGCGGTAGCAGCCTCTATAGTCTATACCCATGATTGGGTAGACCCGATGGTGTGACGACTCCCACCGGGCTGATAACCCCTGGTAACTCACAGAAAGGTGTAAAATCGCGGATTGTAGCCCACCGTCAGGCAAGGCGCAAATAAAATAAAATAATTCCCGTAAGCATCACTGGATTAGTATTGAATTTTATCAAGACTAACATTTCATTCTGTTGTTTATAATAACTCTATGACCTATTCGTTTATTCGTAACAATTCCGACGCCTGCTTGTCCTTTTATTCCCTCTGTATTTATTATTCTACAGTCTCCTGACCAAAAATCATTCTCCTCTTTCCAACTTACTTCACTTATTATCACTATTTTTCAGTGAAGCCTCTTCATTTTCCCCGCAAGATTCTCTCTAATCTTTCAACTCCAAGCTTCTTACATTCCAAGTTCCTGTTTCAATTGCTTCTTTCTTTTTATAACTTTCCGATGATGATGTTCTTTCAAGTGGCTCCCTCCCGGACATCCGAATAGGGAGCCTTTTACGTCCGGAAAAATTATATACCTGTTGGAACGCCACCATCAATAATTAATAATTGGAGAAGCTAATTTCCTTGAAAGAGATACTGTGGTTGTTTTTCATTGCTTTCAACAGAGTTTATCTCAGATCTGTCGGAGTTCGTTATATACATCTTCTACTAGCTTGTGTGATCTAGAAAGATCTCAATTGCTTTCACCAAGGATCTTTCATTCCATCTCCATTCTTAACTAATGCGGAGTTTTCGGAACTTCTATCCAAAAATGAATTTCGTCAAAAGTTTCTTCTCACTTAAATTCAAAATTTGAGAAAATATACACAAAATTCAAAAATTAGAAAAACTCACCTTTCAAATGACACCTCTTTCATAAAAATTGATTGATATCTTGAAACCTTTTTTCAATCCTTAGTAGTAGCGGAAAATTCGAATAAACACAACAAAAAACTTCAAAGCCGTTCCGGTCTTTCACACAGCAGGTGGCCAGCTATTTGTCATGGGATATGTTCTTGATACCTATGTTTGTATTGATTTTTTTTTGTCATGTAATTGAGTACTGCAATGGATGGCGACTCACGATCCAAATTTTTCCAATCAACACGCCACGACTGATCGAGCAACGGTGGATCTTCTGCACGTCCGGCATAAAATACGATAAGGCAACTTTTACATGTTAAAAAAAGAAAAAAGGTTACGCAGTAGTATCTGTGATATTGGCAGTGCGCGGTCATGGGTGAACTTCCCCTACCTATATGAAAGAGTTCAGTGTGAACTTACATTTTATAAACAGCTCATGTTCCTTTGCCACTTCTTTGTCAGTCATTTCCTCATCGGCGGCACTACCGTGCTCACCAAGTATGCCATACTCGGCTAGATGAAATAGCGACAAATTTGCCTTCCCTATCCTCCGCCTGTGCAAAAGAAAATTCTCATTAAAATTTCACACACATTACCTGTGCGCGTCTTAGAGAATTCACTTACAGATGCCAAAGTACGGCCATCACGTTGTCTCGTATTTCAAGAGTAGAGGTCACTTGAAAGGCTGGACATTGCAAATACTCGTACTCCAGGAAATATTGCATAGAAATGTTTTAGTTGATGTCTATGAAGATATACAGTATGTAGATCAGGCGAATAAAATACATTCTAATAGATTAATTCCTGGTCATTATAGTCAGAGACAATTTGGAATTTCCCTGCAGCACTGCAGCTGTGATCATTCACTCTGTCCCCGAATCTTCTCGATTTAGTGTTCAACGAACTTACATGCTTTTCTTATACTAAACTGACGTCATTCTTCCACACTAGCCGATCATTGTTGGCGGGTAATTGGTGCCGTGCTTGCAAGTGTAAATGATGCCGGGAAGGAGCTCTTTATTCACGTCCCTGAGACCGCACTGGGGGTGGCTCCTTTGTAACGACTAAATCGAAGTCAACATTCGACTGGGATGATATGACCTGGTTATAAGCGAATGGTCCATACAGAAAAAAGAGTCCGTGCAGCTTCCAAATAAGTGCTGCATCCCCGAAACAAACCTTTAAGAAAATCAATTACCTATATATACATTTTACACGTTTAAAAAAAAAAAAGTTTACACAGTAGTATCTGTGATATTGGTAGTGCGCGGTCATAGGTGAACTTCCCCTACCTATATGAAATAGTTCAGTGTGAACTTACGTTTTATGGACAGCTCGTGTTCCTTGGCCACTTCTTTGTCAGTAATTTCCTCATCGGCGGCACTACCATACTCGGCTAGATGAAATATCGACAAATTTGCCCTCCCCATCCTTCGCCTGTGCAAAAGAAAATTCAAATTAATATTTCACACACATTACCTGTGCGCGTCTTAGAGAATTCACTTACAGATGCCAAAGTACGGCCATCACGTTGTCTCGTATTTCAAGAGTAGAGGTCACTTGAAAGGCTGGACATTGCAAATACTCGTACGCCAGGAAATATTGCATAGAAATGTTTTAGTTGATGTCTATGAAGATATACAGTATGTAGATCAGGCGAATAAAATACATTCTAATAGCTTAATTCGTGGTCATTATAGTCAGAGACAATTTGGAATTTCCCTGCAGCACTGCAGCTGTGATCATTCACTCTGTCCCCGAATCTTCTCGATTTAGTGTTCAACGAACTTACATGCTTTTCTTATACTAAACTGACGTCATTCTTCCACACCAGCCGATCATTGTTGGCGGGTAATTGGTGCCGTGCTTGCAAGTGTAAATGATGCCGGGAAGGAGCTCTTCATTCACGTCCCTGAGACCGCACTGGGGGTGGCTCCTTTGTAACGACTAAATCGAAATCACCATTCGACTGGGATGATATGACCTGGTTATAAGCGAATGGTCCATACAGAAAAAGGAGTCCGTGCAGCTTCCAAATAAGTGCTGCATCCCCGAAACAGACCTTTAAGAAAATCAATTACCTATATATACAGTGTAGTATTTATAATTCGAGGGTTCAAATGTTTGTATATAATTTGTATATTTTGATGGATAATGTATTTTTATATTTACTTTTTACATAGTTACTGTCTACTGGGATAATATCAGCTACCTACTAGGTAATAACTTTTTACTAGTAACAATACTAGCGCTTACATAAGTCATGAATGTTGATATTGCTACCGGTATCTGATATTACCCTAGTTGATTTTACTCATAATGATATTAGCGCTCCTACAATAAGTCCTGTGTGGCCACTATTACCACCAGTGCACCATGTTACCCCAGTTGATGGTAAATTGTATATGTTTGATTCATCAGGTTCTCATCAATTGTTGGTTTTGTTTTGATACAAACACAAGCTTTACACTCCACGTTATATACATCTTCTACTAGCTTGTGTGATCTAGAAAGATCTCAATTGCTTTCACCAAGGATCTTTCATTCCCCGATTAAAATCACGAAACAACAATAATTTTAACGCAAAAATAAAATAATAATAAACAGAAACAACGTAAGATGTTATTCTAAGCATAATAGTAAAATACTTACACAATAATTGAAATTTACATGCAGTAGGTAAGTTTTATTTATTTTTTATTATTATTATTATTATTTTTTTTTTCAATCATTGATTACACTGTTTTGCAGGAAAATGTTTACTTCTTTGAGGAATTTTGGGTGATTCTAATAGATTAAAGTGTACAGAATCCGAATACAGGATTTCTTTATATCTCTCTCCAGTTCTGAGGCATAATGCATGTTTGAGGTAAAACAGGGTATCTACCGGTTCAATAAGTCCAATTAATACAATAGACTCCAATATTTGGAAAATGGTCCCAGAAGTTAAATATGAGTCCAATAATTTTAATATTGGTCCAATAGAGACATTCAGAAATAAAGAAATAAATGTAATAATATTTTTAATGTTGTGGAAAACTTGACTGGATTCGTTATTTGATCAAGGGTCAACTCTTGGAAAGAGAAAATTCTTTCAGCAATTTATTGTAAATTAATAATAAATCAATAAACATTAAAATTTTGCATAGGCGCTTTTCTTAGTTGTGATTAGGCGTTTGAATCCCCTGCCCATCACCCAGTCAACTGAAATTGAATGTAAAATTAGCAAAAATGAGTAATTTTTCGCCATTAAAACACGTTTTTTCGAAAAATCTTCGCTCGAGCAGGAATATTACCTTCATTCTCATAAAGTAGTTCTCTAATATCGGAGATTTTTAAAAAATACCTCAATTTTCGACTTTTTCTCCTTTGCAAATCTTACGTTGCCCCCTCCCCCTTGGGAGAATTCTGGCTACACCACTGGAGACTAACGAGGATTTTCGAGTAGTACGGTCCACTTTCTTTTTCTATTGAAAAGTCTCTCTCCATGAAGAACAAATGAAAGATATCACAAATGTTGGACTTTCATATCGGGAACAATGAAACATGTTATCAAAAGAGGGGGTTTTCTACTGATGATTTTGAGTAGGTATTTCGTCAACTTTTTGATACAGCCCAGTTTTTATGCCTCGAAATCCCAATTCTGGCCCCTAAAGTGCTTTAAAATAATACGTCATTCAATGGATTGACAAATTTTCGATAAAACAAGGAAAATTGTTACCAACAATGTGATTTAGGTATGTTTGTTAAGATGTTCTAGGTACTGAGATCGAGTTTATAATATAGGACTGGGTATATGTTGTATGCATAATAATGCAAATAGCTACAAATAGAACACTCTGGTTCTTTTGAAAAAATACGCCTCGCCTTGTAGCTGCAGCGTTCTATACAGATTATTAAGAGTGCGGAACATTTTTTCATTTCATTTCTTTATATTCTTTATTCATATTCGCATACGTTGATTATATATCAACTTCAGTTGTTGTTTTATTTTAAAATATAATGTCCTGCAAGTTACACAAGATTTTAAAATGATCTTACAATTAAAATGTTCAGGTTTAATCCGTAAGTATATGTGAATCTTATTCCTTATCGTATTCTAGGACACAAATTTTTTTTAGTGAGAAAAGTCTTCTTGCAGTAGATGGGAAATTTGGCAGTTAAAATTTGAACCGTGACCACTTGGAATAAAATTTAATTTATGATAAAGATAAGTGAATTGTATGCCAGAAGAGCAGTTACTTGATATTATAACATCTGATTACCTAAGTTGAGGTTCTCAGACTGTTACTGCAATTTCGCCCTATATTTTAGTGAACATATTTTGAGTTGTCTCGGCCGTTTAAATCAAGTTTGGATGAATCACGTGAATGAATTGTCTCCAAAAAGGGTCTAAACAATTGCGTGAAAAATGAATTAATGAACAGAAATCGCCAATTATCTACACATAGGTATACTCGTATAACACTTTTTCCAGTTTTCAGTGTTTCTCCTTGCTGAAACCTAATGACTGTAAAATGTTATAAAATACTAATTGTTTAATATATTTGGAAGTATAAAAGTTGAAATTCATGCATCAGAACTCGGACGAGAGAGTATAGAAAATTTTCAAGTTTACTATTCTGTATTCACTATCCGAAATGTATGGGAGAAACATACTTAGAAACAAAGTGGCCAATGGGACTACGGCATTGAATGCTAACCTAATAGCCAGAGAAAAATAACTAGAAAAGTGGTTGCAAACTTAAGCTATGGATTTTTAAGGTCCAAGATTGGGACCTCACATTCATTAGCTCTTTCATACATATATATTTTGAACATCTTATAGTACTTTATTAGTACTCTGATAGCAGAATTCTGAGAATATTCTATACTGCATCATTTATAGTTTGCTTGTGTGATGAGCATTTCTGGAATAGAAAAGAAAAATTAACGAATTAACGCGTAATTATTAAAACATACAAAAATATTATTCTTATAATAATTGTGCACTATCCCATGTTCTTCCAGGCATTTTGGTGCCACTTGTACTAGTTCAGCCTTTGTATTCAGAATATAGAGTTGATGAAGAAACATATGGTTTGTCTTAAGATTTTTATTCTAAAATCATCATTTGTATTTTTGTGAGAACGTAGCGTTGGTAAAATACTAAATAAATTAACATTGTTGAGGGATTGGTTAATATTATAATACCAAGGCTGAGAATCGTAAAATCCTTGCAAATTTTAAGTATTTTTAGCTTATTGAGTAATTAAGTACATAATTTAACATATTTTTCCAGCGACTACTAGCGAAATTGTTGATAACATGAATGATTCATTTGACAGTTTCCGTCGAACTGCAGTCCAGATCCCGCGTATGTTTTTCTTCCTGTACCAACTTAGAACATTTAATATGTACCTATATTCTCGTATATAAATAAAATACACAGCCAGTAGCTTCTCAATACTCAGGCGAATATTATACGTATTTACAATGTATTAAGGTGGTTTTTAAAACAGCTTTTTATTTCGAATCCTGCCAGTATTTTGAAAAAGGTGTGTTTTAGCAAGTGAACATAGTAACTAAAAGTGTATTGATGTTGAACAGTATTTTGGGGCATCAATCATCGGTTCAAATTTAATACAGGCTTTCCCATAAATTGATAACATGTAGATATTAGGCAAATAAATTCAAAATATAAGCCATGCCAGGAGGAAAGGGACCTGTGCGCAAAAATATAAATTTTACAAAAGAGCAGATGAACAAAATTAATAGTGTTTTCACGTTACGAGACACTCAACTTTGAAGACTTACAGCAGTTTAGGAAAATTTTTTAGAATTTTTTCGACAACACCACGTGAAAGAGCGGCCAAAGTTTAGTCTAAAACAGTTGTTATTACAAAAATGCTTTTTCTTTTTTGCGCACAGATCCTTTTCCTCCAGGGATGTCATGTATGTGACCTGGAATCATGAAATGTGCCTGTCATGCAAAAAAATGTTTTCAAGATAAACGAGTGTAAAGATAGAATGGTGGTAGAGGTGCGCACATGGTGCGTTTACACTTTGCTATGACAACCGCGTTTTGAGTTCTTGTTATATATCATTCCCATAGGCCCGTTTCACACAACGCCATGTAAACGGATGCTTTCAAATTTTTGACGTAATTTTTAAATGCAGTTTTTGAAAAACTAATGAAGATGGGAAGCTGAGATTTATTTCATTCGAAAGAACGTGATTTTTTTATTAATAATTGTCAAGAAAGTGAAAAATGATTTTTTGACACCAGAGGCACATTTCATGATTCCAGGTCACGTATGAGGAAAATACCTAAATAAGGCCCGCCAGTAGCGTAGCCAAAATTTTTGCAAGGAGACGGCCAAGCCAAATTTCTTTTTTTCTTTTTTTTTATCGAGTTGCCTTAAATTTACTGTAGCAAAAAAAAAGTAGCGTGGTTAGAATTTTCCGGAGGGGGGCGGTGCTAAAATTCAAATGTGTTAAGATATTCTTTCATAAAGGGCAAATGAAAAATGCAAAACGCATTGTATTGATAAAAATAAAATTGATGAACGAAAACAAAACTTTCACAAAATAAAAAACGATAAGTAGGTAGGTATTTCGAAAATTATTGCTCAAAATGTAATAAAAACGAAACTTGAAATTCATGCAACCCCAGTCACCCAGTCCCATTCTTCTTGGCTTCATTGTGGAGAAATGATGAATTACTGAATTCGTATCTATTTCCAAATTTTTGTGACCATTCAGGCGGGCTTCGTGCATCGTCGAGCGCAAGTACGTTTTTAGTCTTCGTAGGCTTGAAAATGATCTTTCTGCCCTTGCTGTTGAGATAGGTAAGAGTGTGAGCATCTACAATAACGTTTTGATGTTTTCGGGTTGGATGTTGTGGTACTTGTGGTCCAGCGTTGTCTCCATAAATCTAATTCCTGAGAAAAAGATTGAGGCCAAGTAATTGAAGAAAAATGGACGGATTTGGTGCATGAGGTGAGAGATCGTGAAGTACTCCATTATCTTATTTTCTTTTTGGGTCCTACTGGTCTCCTTTCTTGTGAGGATGTGATTATAATTGCAGGAGCAATAACTGTGTCTTCATCTCTCATCCACAAACGTACAAAATAACATACACATTACACAATACCACTCAACACGAAAACATCATTCATCCCCAAAACGAGTACTAGGTACACTGGATGCCGCGACTAAATATTTTTCGCAGCCCTGGGGTTTTTCGCCATGATTTCAGGAAACTGTAGAAAATCAAAATTTCAGGAAAATGGCAAAAAGTGTGCAGAGGAATGTTTCCCATTTCATTTTCTTTTTCGTGAAACACCTTGAAACGCTGCATGAAATAGGAAATATGAGAAGTGTGTAGCCGGTTTTAGTAATTTTTAAATTTGATTTACAAAATTTTGCTTAAAAATAAAAAGCAATATTGAACTTAGTTATTTCTATTTTTATTTCGATTTTTATGAATTTAATTTTAGAGGAAGGGTAAAATTATCGAATAAATTCTATTGAAAATCTGTAATTTAGATCTAGTCTCCATATTTTGATAAAGGTTTCAATTTGTAGGAAAAACTTAGTACAGCAACTATAAAGCATTTCTGTGCAGAAACATTGTAACAGTGGTTTCTTCCATAAGCGACAATAACTGAGCAATTTTTCAAAATTTTTTTGTCTACTCGCTGGATGATGAAGTTTTGACGTCACTTAGAATAGATAATACATATATCACCTGTATTGAAGAATTACGAGTATATTGGTGGCAAAGACAGCATTTAAACTCAAATATTTTCAGGTGTTTTAAAATTCTACAAATATTTTATAAAAAGTGAAATCCTGCACATCGCGTAGTTTATCGAGACGCACACTTGGTAAATAACAAGCTCGTTCCATGTTCAAATGTTTTATAATTTCATGTTTGTATAATCATTTATCATTGTTCTTGCTATTCACGAACCACGACGCGAAACTTGGAATCGTAATTTATGAATTAGAAAAAAAAAAAAATGGACAAAAAATTTTATGCAAAAAATAGACTAATTGTATACATACTCGTATATTTAAAGCCAAAGGTTCTCGAAACATCATAATGATTTTTTGTGTCTCATTATATGTCTCACTTTTTCCGACTCTTAAGTAGGTGAGAGCCTTAGCTAGAAATAGGATTAAATTTAAGAGAAAAATAAAAGTTTTGGGGATCATATGAGGTTATAATCCATGTATTAGTTTCCAATGTACTATGTTATATTTTAGCCCTTGGTACGACTACTTCTCAATATGATTCTATTTTGGTTTATAGTTTCAGACTTCGTATTCGCACAATAAAATGCACCGATTTTCGAAAGGCACACCGACGAAAAAGCTGTTATAAAAATCACCGATTATTTATATTTTTATACTATAAATCTACACGTAAGAATTGAGAATGAAAACATGAAATAATGTACCTTCTGTATCTCATTTCAGTTACCACTGAACTGGAAGTTGTTTCGGCAATGTTTCTTTTGGACCTCTTTAAAAGTAAGAAATTATATGAGTAAGTAATACGAATAAGTGTCATCGTCAAGTGGAGACAGTGATCTACCCCTACTTTTTATACTTCTTTAGGTTCAAACTAAGGTAAGTGTGCTTAATAGGGCCCGCATCGTAAAAATCTAGTACGAGTATTATTGCCTTTTAGGTCAACTTTTTTTTTTTTTTTTTTTTTTTTTTTTTTTTTTTTTTTTTTTAATGCAAGTAAACCCAATAACTCATAACCTGACACCATATTGAAATCTCTCTGTGATGCTCACTCACTCTCTAATCTTTATTTCAAAAAAATATGCCGTCAGGCCTTATTAGGAACACGTGTACCGAAATAAGGCCCGACCTGCAACCTAAAGGCTGGAGCTGCTTTTTGCTTTAAAAAACGTTGAAAAGTTCGAAATAATTGTTTAATGAGGTTATGAGTAACAAAAATGAGTATTTGAATGTAATAAAGTAAGAAAGAGGTTAAAGAATTTGAAAATAATATGATTTCGGAGTTGAACGAAAAATCCGACTGTTCGGCAAAATAATGACGTCCTCTTTTCACAGACAAGAGAAAACCCTTTACGAATATTTGATCGTCTTCCACAAAAAATTGATCCGGAATCGTGAGATACATTTCGGCGTAAATTTGGCCTGAAATAAAGGAAAAAAATTCATTTTATATCATAGGCCTAATGAGGTGCTTTTTACTTATCTTTTTTGGAAGTGAATTTCTCATGTCATGATGGACTCCCAATTCAAGATTCTTTCGCCATTACGTATACTACATTTTGGTATTTGATTATTTGTAATTTCAACAACTTACCACGCTTCGACATGATTTTCGGCCAACATTTAAGATTTCGACGAATATTTTTCGTTTCTAACTTTCAAATCATCAGTTCCATGTGCACAGTGTTGCCAGAGGCACAAGCAACAATATCTACCACTTGGTTACATGTGTGGTATCCTGACACTTCGGTTTTGTGGATATGACCGAATGTCACAAAGTCGTTTCCTCTTCCAAAAATTCCCCTTACCTTTTCCCAACTTTTCCGCTGTGGCTTTTAAGCTCACTTGTTTTTCGTTTTCCCATCGTCTCCTAACGCCACCTATCTTATTTTTCCTGTCATTTCCTAGCGCCATCTAGTTTGTTTTTTGGAAGTAAAATTAGTAATTTCGGTTAATGCCAAATTTTCTCGTTTTTCTACTCCGCTTTGTGTTATACCCTCAAGACGTGCTCCGGATCCGATCACCGAACTACTCGCTCACCGTGATCCACCAAGCGTCTCTCGCATCTCATCACCGTGCTGTACCCTGTAAATAAAGTAAGCGTTTCGTGTCCCCACGTCTTTCTTTTATTTGCACTCCCTGTAAGGTGGAGGTACGGCAGTTTCCCGACTGACGAGGTATTCCTAGGTCACCTCGAAAGACTTCCCTCCCGAGACCCGAATCAAAACGCTCCGTGGTACGTATCCTGCACGCCCTGTGACCCAAGAGCTAGTCAAGGCACAGTGGTCTACCCCGGTTCTCTTATGTTCGGAAGCCACCTAGGTGTACAATCCGTTTAAAGTTACCACACATGATAGCAATCATACCCTACGAAATTTGTACATTGGGTCTTATTAGGGAACTAGGCCTCATTCGGGTCCCTACCTAAGATCAGTCTTTCACAAGAAAATTGAATCATGTAACCAAGTGAATATTGCCTATTCACTTGCTTTTCAGGGTCCAGTCAGGGACATAGTTAGTTTTCTTGTTGTTTTTTTTTCAGTCTAAAAGGGAGGGATGAACAGCAGAAATTTCGACAGTATAAGAAATTACTATTGAATCCTTCCGAAGAAAAGTATTTCAAATAGCATGTGGGATGTTGTGCCCATCTCCATGTTGCTACGACTCTGGATACGGTTGGTAAAATCACCCAGCATCTTTTTGATCATCTCACAAAAGGAACTGCAAAAAACGCTTATTAGTTAGACTTTGCCTCCGCTTGGAGTGAAGTCGGCCAACTTTTTCCTTCTTTCGTGAGGCTTAATAAACAACGTGGAACAATGTGAATGTAGTAAATTTGCACCTCAACAAAAGTTACGAAGCTTTTTAAGATCATGATTAATTGGTCAGAAAGTAAAGGGATTCAAATACTCCAAACGATATACTAGAATTCGTTTATGGACAATTATTAAAAGTACATTTCGTTCTTCCGGGTTATGAGTAGGGATTACTAGTTACAGGTACTTTGCTTCAGAACGGCTTATGTTGAGTTTCGAAGGAACGCCATCAAAATACCAAAATATTGCATGCATGAGAAAATTTCAGTTTTTAAAGCTATCTACAAGAACATCACTCATATTGTGGATCGTAAAGAACCATTAAATCCTTATTAAAATCCGAAAGGGAAATGTTAATTGGTATCAAATGTCAAAAAATAAAGCAATATGTGTAAACAGTCGAAATCTCAAAAATATAACAAGAACTGTCTCTGACGTTAGCAACAAAATGAGAGAGTACAAGGGGTATTGTATCCTCGAAAACATGGGAGTGGAATATCATTCGTTTCTCCTCACTTCACAAAAAAATTTGAAGTGCTTGAAAAATTTCCGAGACGAGGTTAACAAAATTTTCGGAGATTTACAAAATTTTTTGCTTGTTACTTTTGAATATTTGAAAGACAAAATGAACAGTTTTCTTGTATTGACCTAAATTTTTAATTCTTCACCCTCCCCTCACCCCTACCCCTAAAAATATCCCACTGCCATTGCTGATGTTCACCAACTGTACATACAAGTCTCACTAAATTTTGGTAATACGTAGTTAACTACAGTTGTACTAAATTTTGATAGAATTGCAATAGTTGTGACCATAATTATTGACTGAAGAGTACATAAAATTGCTGAACGTCAGTGATTAATTTACCGGGATTTTCATAGTTATTACCGCAAAACTTCTGTTACACTCAGCGCATGTATTTTGCTTGAAAGGGGTGGGGGTCGATTCACTATTATTATGTAAATATTATTCTACCAAAGTTCATACTTTTTATAATTTTAGTGTCACATTAAGTGGAAAAAAAATCCATGTGTATTCAAAATCCAAAAAATAAGTGAAATCCTACCCCTGCATACTTTCAAAGTTAGACAAATTTGTATCCCTGTCGTCACTCGTACCAAGACGAGGAGGTGAGGAGTGAGTGAAGAGGAAGCGCGTCCGGCTGTGGGAACCCAAATTCCAGGTTAATGCATGGAGCGTTAACCTCGGTCAGTAGGGGACCCCATGGTGGCCCTCACAGGGCAGCGCGCACCGGAAGCGGAACAGTGAAATGGGGGGCTCGGACCGGCTTCAAAGCGTCCCTCCGGCCACTGATGCGATACTCGAAAGAGTAGTTTCCGGGACCAAGGATGCGGTATCTCAGGGGCCACTTTGGCATGCGTACATCGCAATACGTCTCACCACGCCATCTGATGGACAGAGGTCAGCCAAACTCATTTTAAAATGAGTCAGTTGTGATCTAACTCTTTGGCATAATAGGTCATTCTTCAGAAACTGAAAATATGTGTATGAAGGCGGCGTTGCTTCTTTTGTTAGACTTCCCCCAACTTAGTTTATGCCCAGTGAAGAATATCCAATAAATTTTCAGAACAGGAACATTAAAATTTAGGGGGGGAGGAGGGGGGACGAAATCTTGTCCATGGCGAAAACACATCTGTGACTACGAACAAACTTACTTCTAGAATTTCCTTTCCTAGGGAATTTTTGAAAATTATGCTATCACATGCGCCGAAGACCACAATATCTGGTACCTGGATCGTATTCAGGAATCGAAATTGTACCAGTATTGCCATTTGTTACACTGAAAAATGAATAAGACACATATCTTTGCACCAATCAAAGATTGACCAAGATAATAGGCCGAAAACCTTGGTAACAGAATCTTACGCTATCCCTTCTAGAAATGTGAAGTCACTGACAGCAAATTGAACTTTTTAACATATACTTCCGAACTTTCTTTCTGAATAATAATATCACTTTTTAAGGGGGTGGGGGGGATTGGAACAGAAATTTAAAATAATATGACAAGTACTGAAACAATGGTAACATCCACGACGATGGAAACCTCCGTTTGGTTTTTCCATTCAAAAGATAGTAATTGTCCTATCTGATGAATTGGATTGGTGGAGTTTGTTGCGCGGATGTTATTATGTAACCCAAAACAAAACAACCAACTCCCCCTCCCAAAAAATATCAAATGAAATGGAAAAATCGGAAGTTAGGGTTCAAACTCTCCTGGTAATAAAATATTCCCAGTGTCTGGAGAATGACCCACATACGAGAACTGCAAACCCGTTAATGGTCAACTTTATGTATGCCACAAAGAGTCAACATGATCAGTAAATGAGTTTTTAGCTTTTTAAATGAGTACCTATTAAACTCAGTTTGAAATGAGTCAAGTCTGTGTTAACTGTGTAAAATGTACATACAATAGATTCAATTCAATCCACACCAGTAATCTTATAAAGACATAACATTTACTGAGCTGATAAGTTTCAAACCTCTTCAGTAAAATTAATGAGTTACCAACTCACCAAATTGGTTCAAATAAGTTTGAGTGAGTTGACGAATTGGAAAATAGTCTCTTAAGTTATCAGCTCAACTCTCAAATGACTTGAACAGTTGGAACTGGTTTGTTGAGTCATTAGTTTACTGAATAAAGTTAATGTGTTAACTATCAAATGAATTAAATTGTAGTCGGAGTTTTAGAATAACTTTGATGAGTTATCAACTAACTAGATGAGTTGAAACCAGTTAGGATAAGTTTATAAGTTATCAACTCCACAAGTATAGGTAAGGGAGGGGCTCGTGAGAGTCTGGACTACCTAGTAAAAAAAAAAAAAAAAAAAGTTTTTTCAGGATTTATGTAAGGCAAATCATAGAGGAAGATATAAAGTGTCAGACAGGACAGAGAAAAACACATTTTAGACCCTTACCCGTATGATGGAGCTATCTACGTCTTTGAAGTTGATGAGTTGGAATAAGTTTGAAGAGTTATAACAACGTACTGAGTAAAGGTATAAGTCACTGACTCACTGAATGAGTTGATAAATTAAAAAGTTGGAATACGAGCTGATGAATTAAAAATATGACTTCATGAGTAGAACAATACGGAGAAGAGAGTCCAGACTTGATTTATGGTCAAAAAGTGCTCTTTTCAGCTCATCTTTGAAATGGGGTAAGTCCACTTATCAATTCGTTGATGAGTTCTTCTCAACTCTACTTATGGAGCATAATGCTAGATTCGGACGAAACTTTAAAAATTCTACTTGAGCACGAAACTTCAGATATATCAGAAATGAATGTGATGCTTTACAGTATTATGCGAACATAACAATAGGACGCCAACCCTTCTCAGTGGCTTCAGAAGTTCTTTTTTTTTATGGGGCTACAAATATTTAAAATTTAGTAAGTAGACAAGTAGGTAAGAAAAAAAGAAGGAAAAAGTCCTTTTTGTCTTTTAAAAGTGGAGGTAAGAAGCAAAAAATCTTGTACACCTCCAAAAATCTTGTAAATCTCTAAACTCTTAAAAGGTGCCTCATAAACTTGTTAAACAGTTTTTTTATGTTTTTAATTTTATTTTATTATTCCATTTTTGAGGGGGTACATACCTACAATATTCTGTACTCTCCTAAAGACATTAATAACCCTTCTTAACCAGAGATACCTATGTTTCACGGAAAGTATCTGTTATGTAAGTATTACCTATGTTTCAGTCCCAGACAAACATGAACTACGCGAAATCGGTATAATGGACAAATTCAAGCAAGATTTTATCAAAGCGACCTACACAGTGTACCTTTCAGCTTTATATTACCACAGTTTTCTGAAATGTCGATTATATAATTTAGCAGGTAAGAAACAAGATTTTAGAATTATTATCAGCAATCAGCCCCACAGCTAACCACTGGGTTCATTGGGGGTCTGGCAACATTATAATTTTTTATTTCAAATTTCAGTTTATAAGTTGATGAAACAATAGTTCTTCATTATGATTTTGGCGCCCGAATTTAGAACATGAAACCTTTCAAAAGATTAACAGGTCAGCTCAGGGGAGCAATGCCCTATTTGCTCTCGGGCGCTTTCTGAGAGTGCTTGTTTGATGAGTTCAAGTTCATTCGCTGAAAAAAAAGTGGAAAAAGCGGGTATAATTCTGAATTTAGTATCGTTATATTGGCCGAAAAGGGTGGATACCATATTTCTAATGCCCCTGGATCCGCCAAAATGGGCACTGTCTTCAAGTACAATATATTTATAAGAATTATATAATTTTAATATATACCTATAACCTTCATCTTACATTCCATCAACTCTGTTTCGTTTACTCCTATTTGAATATAACCAACCTATAAATATACCAACCTACTATAGGAGAGTATCTGCTCGAACTCTTGTGAATTACCTATGAATACAAATCTGAACTGTTGCTGTAGGTCCAGAAATGGAGTCTTTGTATCCCATCGACGAGAAAATATCATCAAAATGTGGATCTGTTTTGGTTCATTTTAAATCACCTTGTTATGTTTTCCTGAACAAAGTAAAAAACAGTAAGAGCAAATTTGTGACTAATTAAGTTACTCAGCCGTGGAAATGAAAAGTATTGAGTTAGCAAGAACGAGATGAAACTATGTGCACTAATTTCGCTATTTTTCCGGTTTTATTTTATTTTTTTATAGAAGACGTGCAGTATTTTCGAAATATCCGCAATGATAAGTCAAGCCGTACGTTTCCAAAGATGACTGTCTGGACTAATTATTTACAATAAGTTCCAATTTCACTTGGAAGTGCAAGCAGTAACTATTCTGCTCGAGTCAAATTCGCACTTATATTTTATCGAATTCTGAAATTTCACTCGCACTTGATAAAATATGCTAGAATAATCTGAACATATTTGGACGTTATTCAACGAAAGGGAACCAACCAACATTTGTAAACAAAATGAGTTATTAGTATCGTTGGAAATAGCATAAAAAGTAGAATTTTTTAAAATTGGGCTCCCGATTCAAAAATGTGTACTCACGTTGAAAAAAGCTTATCAGTAAACGCTATGTCATATATAGTTTCTACATGACTCTTGAACTTCGAATCACGTGTTCTCAAAAGCGGATTCTGCTAGTTGGTTCCCTTTTGTTGAATATCGCGTCCATTTCAAAATGTGAATATGTAATTAAAAACCTAATGGCAAAGGAGAAGCTTGAATTTGATGTACAAATTATATTTTCAGACACATTCGTCAGAACAATATTGGTTTTGAAGGACTACATCAAAATCCTGTTTGATACAATGGACCGTCTTGAAGATAGCCTACCGACTGCGCCAGGAGCATTGGACGATACAGTCGAGATAAAGAAAATTAGTAAGTTTGTGCAAGTCCAACAAACGGTACCTTAGGTACATGAAAATATTTAAATGAGTTCGAAATAATTACCATAGATAACAGTAACAGGTTATAACTCTCTATATGATATGAATGAGCTTAGTACGACGGTCATCGTCTTCAACAGGGGGCTTATACGTTCTACCTACTTTTTATTTTATTTTATTTATTTATTTATTTTTTTTTAATGGGGAATGTCAAGAACATGATTGAATCTAGAATTTCTCTAGTGCAACCAATTTTGAATATTTCATCAAAATTTAGATTCACACGGTTCAAACTTAGATGCGAAAAATTAGCAATTTGGGATAAGAAACAAAGTAGGTATCTGGTTCTTCGTGGTCTTCGTTGTCGAGTACGAGTATGTCATTAAACTTCTGTTCTTTTCCTGGTTCTGGCCGAGAATTCAAATTTGAAAAAAAAAAAAATTAGATTTCAAAAACTGAATGCAGTTCGATGCAGAATCGCGCAGAAAATTTCGTTTTACGGCTCCAATAGATCCGTATTTCGGTAACCTAATATGTTCGATTTTCCTGATCAAGTAAATTTTATTTCTCTTCTGTATGTACAGAAGAGAATTTAACATGTTTGTATGGCTTGGTTCTGAAAACAAAAAATATTCTTCGTGCAAGCAAAATGGAAAAAAATATAAATAAAATAAACAATGAAGCTTTCACAAATACTCTGATTTTTTAGTGGCGGAAGGCAAAAATGTTTATGTTTACACCAAAAGCAGAGGAGGCATTGTACAATTAGGTATCCTCTAGGCTGTACCTACTAAATAAAATCCTGTAGGTTATTCGGTCCAAAACCCTCATTGACCCCTCAAGGATTCGTTACACTGCGATTGAAATTTGAACAGGAAAGATCCAGATCCTAATAGGAATTCCGAAATCAGTGACTGATTTTTTGGTGGCGGAGGGGTTAAGTTGTTATTTTAACACAAAAAGAAATGGAGACAACGTACAACTAGGTCTCTTAGGCTGTATTTACTTAAAAATAAAATCCTGAAGGTTTAATCCAAAACCCTTACTGACTCCTTAAAAATTCGTCACTGTCTTTGAAATTTGAAGAGGGAAAATCCAGATATTCTAAATAGGACCTTCGAAATCAGCGACCTGAAAACCTTCTATTTTGAAATGTGTTTAAATTTCTCTAAGTAAGTCAATTTTAACCCATTTAAAAAGTTAAACTTTGATTGTTTGGTCCCAAAAGTCGGGACCGGATTTAGAATATGATATGGGATATTCTAAAGTAGTAACCTGAGATAGGTACCTTGACAAGTTTTAACTCTTTTTTTCTTCTTTTTTTTCCTTTTTTTTTTCTTTTTGATAATATACAAGTGTCCAAGTACCTACTTCATAATAAAAATAAGTAACATGTTTTGTTTGTACATAGAACGCCGCGCATTTGCGAGTGCTCATGATTTACTTCTGGACAAGAATAATGAAAAATTAAGATCTGTTCGAGAATACTTGAAACAGTACTTTGCTCAAATTAATATTGGTAAGTCTGAATTTATTGATTCTACGGAACTATCTGTAGTATGAATAACAGTTATTAAATTTTGCGAGTCATTGAATTTATGTTTGATATGAGGTTTGCCTCGCGTTAACAAATAAATATCGGGTTTCAAGAGGACCTTACTGCTCATGAATATATCTTATACTCGTAGTACGATAAGGCCCGCTTGAAAATCGGCACTCAATAAGAAATAGGTTAGGTGGAAAAGCTTCAAAGTGTAATGAACTATAATATCAATGTAATTTCTTAGATTCTGAGGGTCGATTTAAAGAGTGGAGTATGAGAATTGTACGCAGCTTATTGTGAAATAATTTGAGGGACGAGCAAGAACCAAAATAATTTCTACATTCTTAGAAGATAAACTCACTCCGAACACATGTACATCATTTTAGGGCCATTCTTCAAGAATGTTGATATTTCAGGTATATTGGATATACCATTAGAAATCTGAAATGGAAATACGCGGGCCACCTGACAAGAGAAAGTAATTTAAAGTGGCACAATATCGCGACCTTTTGGGCCCCGTATGGCCACAAACGCACAAGAGGGAGACCAATACTACGCTGGAGGGACGATTTCAAAGTTTTGAAGGAAAGATGGGTGCAATTAGCGAGAGACCGAGACGTATAGAGAGAGACAACGGAAACTTATGCCCTAAAATGGGCGGGGTAGCTGGCGGTGGCTCACCTACCCAAAGTTGTAAATAAAATAAAATTAGTATATAGAGAGATAAAAAAATGTTTCATGGAGGAAAGTAGGGGATAGGTTGAACTTTTTTTGATAGGAGTCGTTAAGAGGCGTTCTGTATAACATATTGGTAAGAGTTGGCCGACAGTGAGGGGATTCTGTATTTTGACATATAGCAATCAAAATGATAAGTGCCATGCCGAAGGAAACATCAAAAAGTCCATGCCGAAAGACAATAGCGAACTAAAAGTGTTCTGCCGTCAATTAGTAGATTTCAAAGCAAAAAATTATATGGACAGTTGATAAAGGCATACTATAACCCATTAATTAGACGTAATTATTTTTGGATGGTGAACGTCTATCGTTGCATAAAGATGCCCATGCCGAATGACACTTTTTTTTTTTAAACTCTTAATTTTAGACAATAATACGCGAATGCATAAGTCTTGTCACAAAAAACGGGATTTTATATGCGGACCGTATTGCTCTGATAAGAATATATAATTTGACCATTAATTTCGATGAAAAAATATTGAAACCCCTGGTTCTATGGTGGTTGAAAAAGAGCCATGCCAATGGACAAAAAATTGAAAGACAATTTTTAAAGCTGGCCATACTTAATCCCACCTGTGAAGATGCGATTTCAATATTACCTTGTGATTCCTTCATCCATTTAAAGTAGCACTACCTTGTCCGTTTGTTCTAATATACAGCTTGAAAATTTAGAGGGAAAAAATAATAATGAAAAACCGTTCGAGGGACAGCCATGCCGACGGACATTTGAGCATATTTAGTCTTATTTTGACCCATTAAAAGTCGATTAAATTTTCTTCTGAAAGCTTGAAAAAGTAGAACTGAGTTATATCTATCAACGACAAAAAAAGGCCGCATCATTAATAGCTTGTGAGATAACTGCTGGAGACTGACATATCAATATTTTCGAAGAATATCTAACCCATTAATTCCATTATGAAGTCGCATTAGTATATACAGCTGAAAACCGCAGTAATCTCGTAAGACTGCGTATATAACTTACTCGCCAATTAGACTTACTCATCCATTTTGTACTTGTCGACTTTTGTTGTTTCCAGTACCTTTCCCCCAGTTGAACCGAATTATAATGAGTGTTTTGTGTACACATTTACACACATGACGAGCTAACATTGAACGTTTTATAATTTATGTTAGATGAAGGTCCCATCGATTTGGAAGGAAATTTTGTTGATACCAGTGAGGTCGATATCAAAAGTGAACGCGTGAGATCAACTATCGAAGTTTTTATATGGAGAAACGGTGTCCAAATTTTGGAAAAGCATGAAGAAGCAATAAAAAAATTATACTCTGATAAAAGCAAGAGTTTTGAAACTAAAGGTAAGGATCAGGCATCTTTGCTTACACTCCAGCCAGGCTGTAATCAACTAGTGCCAAATAGATGCTCATTTTAAGCATTAGTTGAGTAAGTGTTTCGAAAATAAATACTAGTATAAAAAAATACTTTCTACCGAGCAATTTCTAAGGAGACAAGCTGAAAATTTTCAACGCTGATTTACCCTAAAACTTCTCAAAAATAAACTGATAGAGTCAACGAAGTCAATCCTTGACTCATTTCAAAAATTGCTATGTTCAACTTCTCGACACTTGTTCATGAACTACAGACATTTACTCATGACTTTTAAATGTTCGATCATTATTCAATGAGCATTTGCTCCGTAAATTCTGAGGCTTGGAGCAGATGCTCGAGAATAGTAGAACACAATGTGCGCGTTTTGCCTCAGTTCATCTGCTTCTGACGTCACTTCAGTGTTAACGAACCTTGCAGGAATGATCAATAGCTTGAAATAGCATACTGTCTCTCAATTACCGTGACATAACATTCTTTACAAAAAGCGTTAGATTAATTCGTAAAAGCTGAGGCAGTACCAACTTTCATATCGTTAAAAAAAATATCAGAAGTGAGCCCTATTGCTTTTAGCTCATTCTATTTGAAAACCTCGAGATGAACTATCACGGATATAAATTTAAGGCCGTCTTTCACCGTCATAATAATTGAAAAATCCCTTTTAGAAATTTACGAAGTCCGGGCTTCATATATTATTCAGCAAACAAGACGAAGCGTTTAGAGTTTCCGTAAGCTGTCACGTATTTTTAGAAATTCCTGACTTTGTGTCACATAGCCAGGAGAGGGGGTCTTGACCTCCCTCTGAGATTTCGTCAAATAGTGGGTTTTCTAATTTTAGCATCCCGATCTAACACTACCCGCTGATCAAGTCCAGACCCACCTAGAACACTCGGCTAGCTACGAGTATGATACGGCTTTCTGTAGTCGATTGTAAGAGCAGGAACGTATCGAAGAGTTTTTCCTGGGGGGGGGGGGAGTGTGAAAATCCCAATTGATTCAACTCAAAATTCCCAATTGTTGAATTTTTCCAACTTTTCAACTCAAAATTCTCAAGTATCAAAGCAAAAAAAAAAAAAAAAAAGCTTTTGACTTGTTGAATTTTTATTTCTAACTTCTCAACTCGGAATTCCCAATTGTTGGATTTTCCCAAATTCTCAAGTATCAAAGCACAAAAAAATCAAAAAAACTTTTAACTTAATTGTTGGATTTTTCCAACAATACCGAAATTTCCCAACTTTGGCTGACTACAAAAGTAAATTTTCCGAATTGCTGAATAAAAAATTTCATACGGGGAAGCTCCCCCCCCCCCCATCGGTACGTCCTTGTGTAAGAGAGAGATTTGGAGGATAGTGGCCCGCTTTTATTATGTATATTTGTGAATGGCCTCCATCTCCATGACCATCCAAACTATAATTTTAACGTAGAAATTCTCCGAAAAATTGGAAACGTTTTTCTGGCTTCGCGCATGTGAGTATTTTTAAATCATTTTTAAGAGTCAGCCCAATGGAATTCACCACATAGCGGAATTTTGGTACTTGGCCTGTGATTTTGACATAAGAGAAGTAATAAGGAAAATAACGTACCGAGGACGTATCCTGCCAGGCGGTTTTGTCTGACATTATGGGTCCTTAATTTTCAAAACTTTTAGTTTTTAGCGTTTTGGGTGTGATTTTGGACGTAGTAAATTCTGAAGGAAGAAAAAAGAAAACTTTTTGATTTTTAGAACCATAAAAAGTAAATTGAAATTGATCACCTCACTTCTAAACCTAAAAATCTTCTGGAAAAACCAGGTGGAAACGACGAATCGAAACAGAGAAAAAATTTCTGATGATGAACAAACAAACTGGCATGCCTAACCGAGCTTATTTCAACACGGCCTGCGAAATTTCAGCCAATTTCTAGCTACCTGAAGTCAAAAATTCACAATAAGCCCTAATACTGTTCACCTCCGCGCGTGACCTTTCACAGATTTGGCAATTAAAGGAGTTGACATTATTTACAGCCGAATATTCTAAGTTCTCCAGTTCTGCAGAGAAGCTAATTAAAGATGAAGATTATGAACTGATAAATGAAGAAACTTCGGGTAATTTAACTTTTGCATACGTCCGAATCTCTCCTCTTCCTACTGGCCAAATTTTGGTCAATAATTAGATTCGTGACATCAAACAAAGATTTGGAGTTCATAATGATCGTAAATGTTAGCTGTATGCAGCTTGTATTTAATTTTAATAAATGTCAATTTACCTACTCATAAAAATTTGTTATTTGTAGCTGAAGATGCATGGTTTTTGAAAACTGCAGAAGAACTAAACGCGGATAGAAAACGAAAAGAAGAACTACAAAAAGAAGAAGAAACTTATAGTAAGTCAATTCACATACTACCCGAGTTCAGTTTAGCCCAATTTATAAGATTGTCCTCCAAACGCAGTCGATGTAAAAATCGACATTTTGTTATGAAAATCGAGATTTTTGTAAACATTCAAAATCCGTGACTTCTTCAATACAATATTGTGGTCGAATTTGACACAGAATTCGATACAGAAGTCGAGTTACTGTGCCAAAATCAACTTTTGAATAGCATTCTACATCCAAGTCGGTGTACAATTCGATACAAAAGTCTATGTCGACATGGTAACTTGACTTCTGAATCGAATTCTCCTTCACATTCGATTGCAATGTCGTGTCGAAAAAGTGACGGACTTGGCGTGTTGACATGTGATTTGATGATGCATTCTTATTGTTGACATTAGGCTTTTAATCCAGTAATATACGTATTGGAAGGACGGACTGAACCAGCTGGCAAATAACCTAAGTCTTATTTTGCCCCATGTTGAAAAAAAAAAAAAACTGCAGCAGGTGTTTTTAGTTCAGAAATTGACTGGTCTCATTGATGTTATCCTCGGAAATATCAATTAATCATTCAAGCAAATAACTTTTCCGTTTTTTTTTTTTTTTTTTTAATGAATATTTTATTATGTTTTCAGACTATGCAGATATGCATCCATTTAAAATGTTAAAGCTCGGCGAAGAATTTCGTTATGGAATATTTGAAATCTGGCAAAGTAAATTTGGCATGATCAAGTCACTACCAGAACCAAATTCAGCTGATTTTTCTGATATAAAAGTGATGTGGAACCAGGAAGACCAAACCAAACCTGATTTCGCATTTAAAATAAAAAAAATTATTTTTCTCTGATTAAAATTCTAATAATAATCTAAAGTTATTAAGATGAATTTTATTTTAAGTATCGGTTAGCATACCTACCTATGATTCTATTACCTGCTTATTAATTTATTTTTATTTATTCGTAAGGTAAAAAATAAAATATAAGCTAATCATTTGTAAAATTATTATGCGCCTCAAATTATTTTCTTCAATATTTGTTATTTATGTTAATATGACCTAAAATTTATAATTTAAGTCAATTATTTAATTTCAAATTATTAAAAGATACTTCTAGGTGCAGTCGGATAGATGTACAAACGGGGTAATTGTAGTAATAACGTGTACCACAGTGAAATGAATGATCGGTAGTAAGCGCTATCTGGCGAAATAATAAACCAACCTCATTTTATTCTACCATACCCCATACCTTACCAAGCGTATGTTATCAATGTAGAATTGTGTGAATATGTTTGAAATAGTATTTGCATGGATAAAATTGATTATAAAACTTATGTCACAAATATAATACAAATGAAATTAAGGTAACTAGTTTTATGATTATTTTTTCTTAGTGATTTTTCATGTACCTAGATTTTAAATTTGGTATTAACTTTTCAAAGTACCTTTCAAGATTCGCCATACGCCTGTACTTATATTACTCATACCCTGGAAACTTGTAAAATAACGGACACCCTAATCTACTCCTAATAGTGCAGATAGTGGGGGCTTCGGTTTGCTGCTCAAGAGTTCAAAAGGGATTCAAAAATATGACAAAAAAAAAAGAAGACATATTCGGAAACTTCAGAAGCGTTGTAGCTGCAACATTGGAAGCGATATAATGTAAAATTTTACAAACATGCTGTGTTAAGAAATGCTCCTCATTTTTGACTGTGAAGTCGGATCGACATGAGATAAATAGGAAAAAATCTCTCTTTTCATGAGATTTTGGAATTCCAAATGGAAAATAATCGTTTGTACCTTTGAAATGGGTAAAACTGAGTCTTCTTAGAAAATTGGCGCAAAATCGAAGCTTGGGTTTCCTATAAATCGCTGATTTTAAATATTTCATTAATCAAGTCACTTTAGGCTCAGTTCAATTACGAGGGATGTCCCATAAGTATAGTACAAAAAATGCTATAAAATCGAAAAATCATACAGTATTGTGAAAGTAGACTCTATCAACTATTTTTTAACGTAATCCCCGCCCATTTCGATGCAACTTTTCCACCGCTCATTCCGTTTAAAATTGTTTTCTTCATAAAATTGTACACCAATGGGCTTTGAAAAATGCCTCGACTTCTGCTTTTTCTTCAACGTTTTTGAACTTCTTTCGTCCGAGATGTTGTTTGAGAGGGTTGAGCAGGTAGTAATCCGATAGTGCAAGGTCAGAACTGTGTGGAGGGTGGTCCATTACCCCCATCCCGCTCCGTTTTTGTTTATGCTGAGGGGTCAGCTGTTTAGGCTCCTACAGTGCGCAACCTTTTCGAAATTGTAGATTTTCCTGCACAGTTTGGTGAACAACTGACTTGTTAAATTCACTGCTTCTGCAATTTCACGAATTTTAAAACTTTGATCGGCGTAAACGAGCTCTTCACTGCGACAAATCGCCTGCTCGTTGACCTCGGTGCTTGGTCACTCTCTTCGATGATTTAGTACACCATACTGCTCGATACTTGTTTTCGAGAAGTGGCATTCCCACGTACACCGCTTTAATTTCATTGAAAATCTAAGTTTTTTCTTTTTTTGTGCGCGATAAAAACAAATTTTTCGCATATTTTGAGATGCGTATGCACTTTGGTCAGGACTATCGAATTCGTTCAATTTTTGAAACCATACTACCACAGACAACGAACCACTCTGATCGGCAGATGTTAGCCAAGCCTTCCCCCTGCTTTATCATGCAAAATTTCAGGTTTCGAACTCACGCGGTTCGTCGTATAGAAAAATGTGTACCTTACTTATGAGACAACCCTCTAGTGATAGTAGATATACATTATGAAGGTATATGGACCGAATATTTCAGCCGCATTTTCCATGAAGACCTGACAAGCCCATACAGCTTTTCTCTACAATTCTGACTAGTTTAACAGTATTGATCTAATACTACATCCAAGGTGCAGTTACAGGTGCACAACTGTGCTCACACAGTATAAGCAAATTTTTCAAAACACCTTGAAAGCACCAAGGTGCTCCTAAGAAAATACGTTATTATCTGACAGAGTATTGGATAGAGGATATAATTTATCGAAAAAGTAGCAAAATCTGGTTCAGCAGATTTATTTTATTTCGCAAATACCTGGTTTCAAATAAACTGAGGCTCATGAGTACGTATTTTATTCACCTTTATTTATTGCCTCTCGTTCAGCTTTTACGGTAGTTACCAACTTTATAGTTTGAATTCCAGTTTAGAAATCTAGCAAACGCTTTACTTGTGATAAGATTTCAAAATGTTTTCTCGATTAAAATATTCAGTGTTATTTCGTAAGTGAATCTTAATCATTTTTTCTTACATATTTCATATCTCAGTATGGATTGGTTATTTTTTTGAAGTGAGGAAGAAATCACTGCAGTTGAAAGTTGTATTTGAGTGATTCAGCAGCTAAGAACTGAAAGTAAATGTACACTTTCTCAAATGCAATTTAGATGCAAAATCAGATGATACAAGGAGTAGTCGGTATTGTACCCCTTCATCCCTCGATTATCAACAGATTTGCAAGTTATTAGTTCCAGGCGATAAAATCATATTAATGAAAGATACCAATATAACAGTCAGGAAGAGCTAATAAGTTACAATTTTGTTCAGTGATCAAACGCTGTAATGGTAAGATATCGGCAGTCTTATTCTACGTTTTATAAGCCATTTGTGACCTGATCCTGTTGAACTTTAAAAGGTAAAGGACATCTCCCAGCTCGGCTCCAACAATTAATTTCAAAAGAAATCTGCGAAGGTTGAGCAAAATAAGTCTAGAGTGACTGCAGGGGTTTCAACTCTCCTTATGAAGAATATCAATACTTTTGAAACTTTAGTTCAAAAACGTCGATGATTACCGGTCAAAATGCTATTTTATTTTTCATTTAGAAAGAGGGAAAGGGTCATTTCGGTTGCTAAAGTAACATTTGAAGTTGTTTCATACTTGGTCCTTTTGACTCACTGAGGAGACTGATTTTAAGTAGTAAAATACATTCTACCAAGTATGCTGAAATGAGCTGAAAACAGAGATTTTAGGTGCGTTTGACCTTGAACTTCTTCAGTTTCGATGCAGGAAACCATTTACGACACTGTCATGAGCGAAAGTTTGGGGTGCTTAGCCAGCAAGTCCTCCTGAAAAAGCTATCTTCCGCCCATAAAAAATGACAAATTACATATATAAGAGAGGAAGAATTTTTAGAATTATTTTGATATCTGTCAGCCCACCAACCCCACCAAGAGCCCCCCAAGGACAGATCGGATGTTTGAGTTCATGCTCACAAGCTGAGTCAAATTTACGTTTCCAATTTTGTATATTTTATAAATTTCAAAGAAAACGTATTGAAGATACATACAATGCTACACTACATTATTTTTATTTATTTATGTATTTATTTACTTATCAATTTAGGTTCCCTCAACAGCGTTAGGCAATTACAGGGAGGAGACCATTGACACATCAAAAGGAACAATATGTATAAATCGATAAGATAAGCAAATACAACGAAAACCAAAGAAAACAAGACGGAAAAAAACACGAAATGTCCGTCAATCAGATCTTAAGACACCTCCCCCTCCCATTAGCAGCTGACTCAATATTGACCTGAGCATATTGAATGTATCTTCCTCTGCACACTCTGCGAGAAAAACTTTTGTTGTTTTCATAATGTTGTTTCGGGGGGATAATTTCATGTTTTCTGTGCGATATTTTCAAGAGAAAGCTTTTTCTTGTATCCTAGATGTTAATTTTATTTTACATCATTCACAGTTATTTTGGCGCAATTTACTCCACCAGTTCGTCCTTCAACTGACCATCCGCATAAAACACAAGAATTTGGTTAGTAATAAAATTTATTTATTATTACTATGCTTCTTTTTTTTTTCCCCCATAAAGATACCTGCTCTACTACAAATAGGAAGTGCTACAAGACTGTGGAGACCCTCTCTTCTCAGTTATATCCTGCCTGGCTACTTTGTGCGTAACACGATGTCAGTGTCTAACAAACGTCTGTTGTCGCTTGCATTCCTGTACTTTCCAGTAAGTGATCTTCTCGAAACCACGTATCTTATTCTCATGACTTACTCTCCTTTTCCTCCCTTGACAGGCTGTAACCGCCGGATTCTGGGATAAATAATTGAGAGTAACTTTACTTTAAACGATGTAATATTTGACAATATGATCATGGAGTAACTATCCATATGAAGTTACATACAAATATCTGCGGAACTATAATGTTTCCATCGACTTATTCTTAGAGCCCTGGTCCAACGATTACGCTCTCGTTCAGTAGCATCGCTCCCGAAGTTAACCAAAATTCTCCGTCATCTAAAGGAGGGAGAAAGAATCGAAAATATAAGAACTGCACGGTCAGTTATAATTTTTGAAAGCCCGAAGTAATAACGAAAAGAGAATAATCACAACATAAGTATATGAATGTTGATGGAACGAAAAGAATCTGTACGTATTTCGAAAGAAAACATCGAGCAGCGTTTTATCGCGAAGGAATTGTTTAATTAAATACAGGCCGAAATAACCGGAAGAGGAATTGTCGATAAATGAAACGAATTTTGTGATCGAAAAGTGTCGAAATTTTGAGGGTTGAAAACTATTTTACACAGGCCAGGTAGAATGTCCTTTTAGTTTAATCGCCGTTTATGCCTAGCACTCAGACAGAACTATTTTTACTGTCGATCAATATACACGCTTTTTCTATGAACTCTCATTTCTTTAATTTCGAATTCCCCCGCTGCGTTCAAGACTCTGCACTAACTTCTCTCGTACAATTTCTAAAAAAAAAATAAAAAATCGTAAGCCTGAGGAACAGTGTTAAAGGAGGAACAGGAAGAAACTCGTTAACTGCATGGTCAACAAGTCAAACAAATATTTGAAATTTCGCCAGCTGACAAAATTGATGCGTGTACCGGTGCATTGTTTCAGCAAAACGTGGCCAATGAATAGAATGTGTACCGATTTTGAACTTATTTTATTCTCATCTAGCCAACACCTTAGTGCCATGTTGTTTGCACCCCACACTCAGTATTTATGTGAAAATTCATGATATGCCTGTTGAAGAAGTAAATTTTTTCGACTTTCAACGCTCAACAGAGGATGCTCATTAAAAACATTAGATTTTCCCTTCAAGGGGGCTCATTTAATCCAACCTGAGTGTACGACAAGGACTTCGTTTCAAGTAGTTATAATTTTTCATAGTAATCTACTGGCATGAGCAAGGGACTCCTCCCCCTCCAATAAATATCCAATTCAGCATTGCTTCCGTCATGGACAGGATGTCTATCACCGTGAAAAAAAGTCGTTCCTCTCCCTAAATTTTTATGCTCCTCCTCTGTAAACATTAAATATGAGGAGTTATCTGTCAAAAGGGCCCCTGTCGAGCGGCGGTCCTTTTTGCGGAGGTGCTGATTTTCGAATTCTCCGTGTCCTATTTTATTAGAAAGGCAGTTTGATTTCGAATATTCGATTGATGCTGAAAAACGAGTTCTCTTTCTCTCAATTCTCCAAACCTGTCTATTCCTGTTGCTTCCCGTCCGTTTATGATAATATATTTCTGCCCGCTCTTTTCGATGCTTATCGACTTTTCCTAAAATTACTTGACTTCCTTGACCTAACGAGAGAGGGGGAAAACTCACCGATGGTCATCGTGGACTAAGCGGCAGCGAGGACTCGGTTGTGGGACGTGATCTAAGACAGATCTTACGAAAGTCTATTGATCTTCTAAGCCCCCAGTGTTCGTCTACTCACCCTGCAGACCGCGTTAGCTAGTCGAGGCCTCTGCATTGGTTCCTCCACGTGTACCGACGCTCCTTCTTTTCCCAAGAAGCCTTGCCATCGGTTACCACATCGTATAGTCAATGAAACCAAGCATACATTACAATATTACAATAGAGTGAACAGCAAGTAACTCCATCCACAATAATACACCTCAAAAATTACACATTTTGGTTGCGTTATGAGCAGGGAGAGGCATCTTTGCTACTACATAGCTTCAATCACGAGAATTGACAATAAATCATCATTCAGGGAGTTAGGAATTGTGTGTTGCCTCGTAAGTTGTATTAACGTATGAACACAAGCAAAGTAGAGGACTAAATGCATAAAACTCACCCATATTATCATGGGAAAACAGCTACTGATAGACCACAACACGTCCCACCACGGTAATTTTCTTATCGCTCTAAAAAGGGCCCCTGTCACCTTCCTTCTTTCTTAACTCGTCTGCGTTTGTTTCTGAACGAACTATAAATAATGAAACAGTGATTTCTGTTAATGGAGTCACCGTGAACACTTTTTATACTCGTAATAACATATATTTTTTAGTTAAATCGCAGTCTGACAGGAGTATTTCAGCTTGAAAACTTTGAAGTTGTTTTTCTCAAAATCATTATCGCTCACATGGACCCTTTTGACAGATAACTTCTCATATTCTCTACAACATATGAATTAATAATTAGGAGGGGGGGCTAACCAAAAAAAAGTGCCAATTTAATATTCTCCGTTTCTGGAGAATGTCCCAGAGATCTACGCGATACTGAAAAAATAAAGACCTTTTCTTATGTTTGTCATCTGAGAATTATGTTGTTTTTTACTGTCAACTGGGAGCTGTTGATTTTCTGTCGCAATTTCGGCATTTCATTTCCTGCTTCTCTACGTTTTGCCTTCAAGTACTTACTTTATCTTAAAACTTTCGGGTGCTCACAAACCTAACTAGATTTGTAAATCTTTGCCCTATTAAACAGTGACAACTAGTGACATTATCGATTATGAAAATTTCTGTTTCGAAGACATTCGAGAAACAATAATCAAAACGGCTCCAAGAGGCAACAGTACGTTCGTATTATGTATTATGTACATTGTTTATTTCCCAATTTCCTATACTTCTTACGCGCTAAAAACCAAGAAAAATACGGCAACCATCAAACTTGAAGATAAATGATTATAAGAGTGTAAAACTTCTCCATTTATTTGTTCTTTCTTTTTTTTCTTTTCTGTAGAAATGTTTAAACTTCAATTCTAGCCAACAATGAATTGCCTGTAAAAGTAATATAAGGCAAGCGAATATAATTGTACAAAGGGCATTCAGAAACTACTGTCAGTAAGCCTCAAAAACCATCTTGAAAAATTTTATTGGAAAAAATTACATTACAGTCTTTCGAAATAAGGTCCTTGGGCTTCTATGCAGCGGTCCCAGCGTTCCTGCCATCGCTTGAATATTCATCTCCAAGCTGTTTAAAAATCGCCTCCGAACTTTTTACAACAGTCATATTGGTTGTAAAACGGTGTCCGCGTAAATTATTTTTCAGTTCCGGGAATAGAGCGAACTCGCATGGAGCGAGATCAGGACTATAGGGAGGGTGGGGCAAGACCTGGATGCCGTTGAAAAACCTGTGTGAGCACATAATCAGACACTGTCGACTGTTGGGTCTTGCATCATGACAACGCGCGGCCACATACGGCTGGCACTACCGCTGTGTTCCTCGAGAAATACGGCATATCCAGGTCTTGCCCCACCCTCCTTATAGTCCTGATCTCGCTCCATGCGACTTCGCTCTACTCCCGGAACTGAAAAAAAATTTACGCGGACGCCGTTTTACGACCGATATGGCTGTTGTAAAAAGTTCGGAGGCGATTTTTAAACAACTTGGAGATGAATTTTTCCAGAACATACAAGCAATGGCAGGAAGGCTGGGACACCGCTGCATATAGAAGCCCAAGGACATTATTTCAAAAGATTGTAATGTGATTTTTTCAAGTAAAATTTTTTAAAACAATTTTTGAGGCTTACTGGACAGTAGTTTCTGAATGCCCTTTGCTGTATAAATATCATATCGGAGGCGGCCCTTATAAAAAATCTTATTTATTGGTGGTTTGTTCCGGAATAATAAGTCAAAATGAACTGAATTGTCTAGAATAATATTTATTTTTAGCTATCATCCCTACTACTGAACGAATTCTGACTTCATTTTTGGGGAACCGTCTCGCAGGTAAGAAGTTAAGATAAGTATAATATTAATAAGTATATAAAGTGCTTTTGTATCCAAGTTTATTTACTAATATCTTTTATAATAATCTAATTTATATATCATTATATTGATCAACAGTGACAACATTACAATACAAACACATTTCACAACAGTAGATTATCCTTTCTTTTGATAATTTTGCTCGAAATTTAATTCATTTAAACAGATTACCGAAACACTATATTGATTTTGCTTCAGTTGATGAAATAAGTTTGAAGATTTTTTTTTTTCAATTTTGAAGCAAAAACGCATTTTAAAAAGTAATGCTGGGCCGCGAAGGAACTCTGTAATATCTCTATAATATCTTACATTTTTATCGAAATATGATTTTGTAATAACATTACTAATTTTTAGATTTACACATTCCTTCAACCCATATTAAATGAATAACTTGAAAATAACCAAAACGAGCGTTCCTCTGTCCCCTCCTTAATCCAAGATATCGAAATATGATCTTAAAATACCTCGCTACAAGCAATATTTAAGAACATGTTCTATTATGTTTTAGTTCCAAAGCATGATATTCTACCTGATAAGCAACGCTTTATCAGAACGACCTACATAACGTACCTTTCAACCTTATACCTTCACAGTTTTTTGATATGCCGTTCATATTATTTCATCGCAGGTATTGGTTAAAAAAAGTCACTCATATACTTTTATTCTTTCATATACGCATATATTTTATGATAATTATGATTTCGTGTCTATTTGCTGTAACAAGAAAAACAGCAACATTTATATTTTTACGATTCTGTTCAGACATCTACTTGCTCAAAACCTAGGTACCTATAATTTCATAATGTACAGACCTCAACATGAAACATGATTGAGGCACAGTATTTTATATCCTGCACATCATTTCAAACACATGTTATATAGGCATAATGTGAACCTTTAATTTAAAGAAATGACAGTGTACAGTCTCTTTTCATACTATGAGGTATCTTGCAGTGAATCATTTTCATTTAAGCAGAGGCAACCTGTGCTAACATATGTAGATTTCCCTACTTGCAGCCGCGATTATCTCATGCACAATTGGGCTAACTAACGAGAATTTTTTTTTCAGGAGAGCGTTTTAAAAAATGCCTATAGAAAACATTATGTTATAAAAATATACTTGGCTCAAATGGTTTACGCCATCTAGCGGGCTAAAAAAGGAGGTAATTCGTCATTTGCGAGTGTAGTCTGATAGAGAGCATCGAGATCTATAAGAATAAATGTTATATTAAACTAATTTTCCATCAAAATGTCACTTAGCGCAATTGTGCATGAGACTATCAAGCGCCGGGGCTACTTGGGAATATTTTCTGATAATTGCAGTCATAGTTGATGACGAATTACTGAACAAACTGTAGTCGTTAGTAGATCATTCGATTCTCTCACAACCTTCTGCTTCATTTCTGCATTTTGACCACATCGGTAGCGTAAACTATGCGGTCGCGTTTCAAGCGAACAAAGAGACTAAGAAAGTTTCCCTCAGGTTGGGGTGATTTGGGAAGTTTTATTTAAATGCATTGGAATGAATGAAAAAAAGAAGGAAATATGTTGAAGACACCTATACAATTAAAATAATACATTTATACTGCATGTTCTTCAAAGGATACAATAGGTACCTATATCAAACTTACACAGGTCATTGCCATTGTTCAGAAGTAAATAAACTGTTATTTTCTATATATTCTAAATTAATTAACAAACAGCCAATATTTTTAGTGTCCACTGCAATGACCAGGGACATAACAATGACAAACTGACAGAAAAGTATAAAATCCTACACATAGAAAACAATAACATAAGAAAAAGAAAATTAAAAGAACAACTAGAAATAATAAAGGCAAAAACAAAACAAAACAACCTAATAAACACAACAACTAACTTAGAATGTGAGAACTTATTCCAACTAATAACATAACCCCCACGGATTGGACGGACTGCATAATCACAGACAACCAATAGGAGCACAAAACCAAAAACACTCATTGATTGGACAGACTGCATAATCACAGGCAAACAATATGAGCACCAGACTAAACAGGTTTACCATACGGTACTACTCTCGACTATAACTACAGGACCACAAGAGACAAGTAGTCTCATTTAGGGTACTCCACTGATGATGGCATAACAGCCGAAAGCGCTCTGGAATACAGAAGAAGAAAAAGTGAATTGGCACACCCTACACACGGAAAACAGCCAATATGCTCCATCTTTATGTGCGTGGGCCAGAGGAAAGTCGTCCAAGATCTACCCTTTCATACTTCTTCAATTTTCCTGGTCTTAAAAATGGATTGGTAACTTGACTTTGGAACTTCACCATGATCCAATCACCAATACTGACATCAAAAGGACCTGAAAAAAATAGAACAATAAGAATTGACATGTAATGAGTGCAGAGCATCAATATGAAGACCGGTGTAGACTGTTTTACAGAGTCGTACATAGAGCTTACCAGTATCAGCATTCCTTGGGAATATTATTGAGAGCATTTACCACAGTTTCCTTTCTCCGTTTTCCCGTCGTGTTACAAGCTGTGGTACAGTCTGTGACATTGTAGCCCGAACTCTTGAGTGATGTACTTTTTTTTGTTTTTGTCATTTCCCAAATAGCTCCTGATTCAAAATTATGATGAATATTTCGACAATGAAGAGAGAGAATGATATGATTCCCATTGCATTCGATTCTGACAAATTTTTAGCTTAGATCAAAATATTACACTCGCCATCACACACCGTTTTTCTCGAACATACAACAACTTTCAAAAATATATTTCACCAATCAAAATGTTTTTCATGGTCTCCACTACATGTTTCGCGGCTGGGCTGACGTCTTCGTCAACAGACAGTTCCTCAGTGCTGCCAGCATCACTACCAAAAAACGTGAATTCACAAATAGCCCCTAATAAACAGAAAAGTTGAAAAGTTTGAAACTGCAGTTTCATCCGATAATGAGTAGGAGTTGAATGGGAGATGGGTACAGCCGCACGGGGTGTTTGTGGAGATTCGGACAAATAAGCCATCTGTTTCCACCTAATGCCTGTTCCGCCACGTCATTCAATTTTACTGAGCGTATAATTCTTTAAAAAAGTAGAAACACAGGTACTCACTCAACGCATTGCCCTATTGGCAATGAGAACAATTGTGAGTGCATTTGTGAACATCACTCAGTAATCACACTAATGCTATGCGATCACTTCACACACACTATCTCTGAACATCACAAGAAAATGTGATCGGCCAAAAGTCTCGAGACGGTAGTGGTTTGTGATATGTTGTGTAAGTGCTCTTCAAATTGTCAATCGGGTGGTACATGCATACCTGTATAGTTACTTCTAATATCTACTAAAATGAAGTGATGATTCTAGATCCAAAATCAAAGATTTTCTATCCGGTTGACATGAATACAACAGCATATTGCGGGTATGCAGCGGGCCAGTTTTATCAAATCAGCAGCGTCTATGACAGTGTAGTGAATTCAAGTAAGTGCGCTCGTCTTTCATATTTATGTATACGTACCTATATGTTACGGGCAAAGTAGATAATTGCGACATTTTACATAATGCCCACCTTTTTTAAACATTCTGTATAATGCCCGGACATTATGCAGAATGACCGGTCCTCTTATGAAATGCCCGAGGCCTAACGGTCATTATGATGAATCAGTGCAAGTTATTTCAATAAGAATCAGGTTTCATACAAAAATTATATGTTTTTACATGAAATTGGCAGCCCTAGTGCTGGGAAACAGTGTAACAATATTTCTTTCTTCCATGTGCCTGCGTATAACAGTAGGTATTTCTTTCTTCCATACATCTGTGTACTGCCGTTTATGAAATGTTTACATTTTGATATGCCCGGTATCTGCTAATTTTGCTAAAATCATAGTTTGTACGCTGTACCAAGAGATTCTTGGATCCATTATTCAGAAAATTCTGGATTTTTCCAAGCTAAATGATTACTCTATCAACTTTTTGGCAGTGTTACACTGTGCCCAGGTACTAGGGCACAGAGTAACAAAAAAGTACGTGGCTAAACTAATTTCTAGATTCATTAGGTTTTAACATTTTCAGGCGGTAATAACACCAAAATGTAGCCAAAGGTTGTATTTCAGGTGAGATGTTAAAGCCTGAATCCAAAATTAATTTGTAGTCCAAAGATCAAAGTGGACGAAACCGTGTTACACTGTTCCCCGGTCTCCCCTAAGTGAAGTTAACAAAGCCAAAGAGAATTTGCAAAATGCGACCTGTAAAAAGATCCTGCACATTATTCATTAGTGAAGAACTATGACGTCGTGAACATTGCAGGACGGAAGAGTAGACTTACTTGATTTTTTGTTTTAGTTTTGTACATCAGTGTTTTCTGGTTTTGGTTTCATTCAATTTTTACGTATACATTGACCAATTTTTATTGGACGTTCTATAAAAGCACCGCTTACTGTGTGTAGATTGACAAAGACATTCTACGCAATGTCAGTTTCTCCTGGACATAACACAGAATGGCCGGGCGATATGTAAAATTACCGATTATTTACTTTGACCGTAACATATATATGTTACCGTTAATGTGTATACCCGATGCGCAGTCAGTTACCTTCTAGTTACCCGCGGAAAAGTTATCCATTAGCATCCCTCGGTTACCCTCAGAACACTCAGAAACTCATCAGTTACCCTAGGTTCCCCTCTAGTTACCTCGGTAATTGGCGGGATCTTGCATATCCCGATACGCTGTCATTTACGATCTAGTTAGCCGTGGAAAAGTTACCCATTTGTAACCCTCTGTTACCCTCAGATTACTCAGAAATCCGTCAGCTACTCGGGTAACTGGCGGGATTTTGCGCATAGGGTAATCAGTTAAAGTATATAATTTCATCAAGATGCTCACTAATTTCTGGCCCCTGATGGCTAAAAATTGAGGATGTTCTTAATTTTTGTTCGTTGACATAATTCAGAGTTTCAGTCTGGTTGCTCTGAGAGAACGCTTTCCAGTTGCTATATGAACTGCGAGGAATCAGTATTCTTGATTGTTTTTGGTCTCTGTATGATATTTTTTGAAATCGACGAGGCTGAAAATTCCAAATGAGGGGGAGACAAATAAAAATTACAGATATGCTGAATTTTACCCCGATTCGTCAAGAAGAGAAGGAATGAAAGGCAGAAAGTTGTTAAGTATTTTATGAAATTATATAGGTATACCTAGTACTTACCTACTTCAACTGATTATACCCACACATTAACGGTAACATATATACACCCAATTGCTGGCTGGTGATGGGTGGAAGCCAAGCGTAATTTAATTGGACAATGATTAACCTAAATTAGGGGAAGGTGGCCTAAATTGGACCGGTTTCACTTCGAACTTGCCGTTCTTGGCTGCATATTTTGCTAGAATTCAAATTGGAATACGTCATCGTGATACTTTATTTACTTAGCTACATTTCATCAAAATTTGAAGGCCAGATGAGAATTAGGTGAGCGGGGAGATAAGTTTGAAGACCAAAATCTGTGAGTGGTCCAATTTAGGAAACCGATGCCTAAGTTGGATCACCTAGTTTCCTAATTTAGATGTCGAAGTCCTACACAAAGGAAAGCATCCAAAGTTGAACCAGTCCAACTTAAGAGCCACTTCATTTCTACTTAAGTTTTACCCCAAATGCAAATTCCTCTCGCTAAGTGACCTTTACTTTGCTCAACCATTACATATACAGTACGTGAATGCGGAAAATAGTTTCAGAATAAGATTTCCAGGTGGTTCAATTTAGGAAACAAAATTCAGTCCAATTTAAGCAATTTCCCGTTTTTCGTGCCATTGTGGCCGCCTAGAGCAACACTGGAACGTTACAGCAAATCTTATTCGGCAAAATAAAAGCTTCGATTATGCTTAGTTTACTGATGCAGAACATTATTTTGTTTAATTACTTTGCTTTTTGATTATAGCCATCGTTCGGAAATTTGGCCAAAATTGGCGAAAAATTCATGTTTTTTTTAAAAGAACTGCCGAACAATAACACGAACTCGTTATCGCTGCGATTTCTCTCTGTGAACTAAGTCGCTATATACACTCATAAACATGCCATTGGAATAAGCGCACTACCGAGCGGTAAAACACAAGAAACTAATGGTGGTCCAACTTTGGTGCCGGTCCAATATTGGCAACTCTCCCCTACATTTTGAAAACTGAAATTATTTAACTTTCGCTATTATTTTTGATTCTATTTCAGATCACCTTCAGCATTTTGAAAATATTCACACCGAAAACTCTGAGTGTAAGGCTATTTGAAGATAACCACGCGAGAATAATCTAAAACATGCTTATCTCAAAACATGACATCTGAAAGGCTTAGATTCGATATTCATTTGCAGACAGATTTGTGAGAGCGATATTTTACTTGAAGAAGTACATTCAAATGTTGGGCAAGGCACTGCAACTTCTTTTGGATCGACCATACAGGAAATTGAGCAGAGGTTTGGATAATCCAAAAGAAAATATCATCAAGACGTGGAGTAAGTTAGTTCGCTATTGCATTTGATGTTATTTTCTTTGCGTCATCTGTGAAACATTGCACTCGCTATTGATTTTAACAAAGATTCTAACAATATTTATTCAGAGTAAAAAGTACAATTATGAACCAAGTTACAAACGTGGACCACCTATCTACAGAAACTATTGTTAGCGCTTCCAGCGAACTAATTTTCCGAAACATGTTACCAAACACCGAAACAACGTTTGTTCTATCCAGTTTTTGGTGCTCCGGTTCAGTTTTCTTTAGATGGTGTAAAGTTGTTTGTCCTCTGAAGTTCATTTTCGGAAAGTAAGGATTAAATGTGGAAAAAAATTGGGCAGAATGAAAGTAAGTAACAAAAATCTCAAGTTTCTAATGATGTATAATATTTCAAAAATATTTACATTTAGAGTCGAATTTTTTCAGTCACTTTTTTGAATTTTTTAAGGTGGTTCATATTCATACCCAAGTCTATAATAATACCTCTGTTTTCAATTTCATAAAAATTGCAGTAGTGGGCGAACTTACAGTTTTGCAAATAATTAATTTGATCCGTAAAACTAGTCTATATTCCTCACCTTTTGACACATTGGTCATTGAAATTGGATAGTTTAGAGCTGAAGTTATCGAGAAAAAAATTTGGGTGGTCCATAATTGTACCTTTTACTCTACACTTCTATAATAAGTGAGCCACGATTGAAATTATCGTGTCGATAGATAGTCTTGAAGGTACTACTAGTTTCCAAAAATTTATATTACGATTATCGCAGATGAACCCTGTGTTCAAAATAGTGGATACCTAGTCCAACTTAAATAATTTAATTTGTAAGATACCTATGTAACATTTCTTGCCCAAAGATCGCGGCATACATACCAAAGTTTATTACGCACTTCAGGAAGAAAACAACAAGAAGTTGAGAACTGCGCGACAGTATTTAAGGGAATACTTTTCCCTAATAAATATTGGTATGTATATACAATATCTTCTATTATAAAAGACGCTGTTCGTTTCAAATGAGCCAATGTCCAATGAGTAAATCTTAAGAAAACCGCAAGGAGCTGTTAAGCGGAAACAGAAAGTTTTATTGCATCAGGCCCGTAACCATGGCGAGGGCAGGGAGGCAAAGCTTCCCTGGCAAAATACGTTTGTGTTTCTTTTAGACGTCTCACAGAAGAAATAAAGCTCTGAACTCCCAGGCCATTCATCAAAAATTTTGATAACACTGTTCTGCAAAATTTCGCTTTTTTTGCTCAAAGATAAAAATATATGAATCTGGAAGTACTTTTAACGCTGAAGTCAATTCCGCAAACCGTTTTTTCCTAGCACATCAAGATTATTCTCAATTTTACGTTAAAGTTTCGAAAATTATGGAAAAAAAGCAAACGAAATTGCATACTTTTTAGTATACTGAAAAGCAACTGAAAACCTGATGATACATTTTTTTTCTAACTGTCGTACTCTCTGATATATACACAAACAATTTTCCAGCCAACTGGTTCAGAAACAAATGATTTCCAGAAGATTTGAGAAATTTAGATGTAAGCAGTTGCTGTAACACAATAATTCTTAGGTAGATACCTAAATGTATTAAACAAATGCTCGTTTTTGGTAGCCAATCAACATTACCCATGTTAAACATACGATTCTTAAATTGTTTTTTTATTCTGAATTCAATGTCGTAAACCATTTTTGGATAGCACTTCAGAACTTTTCTTCATTTTACATTGAAATTTTGAAAAACATGAAGAAAGGTTGTAGAGAATGGCATATTATACTTTAACTATACAATAGCAGTTGAAAGATAGGTTCAAAAATTTTTTGTACTTGAACTGTAACGGTTCAAACAATAATAAAAATGCGGTTTGTTAGAAGATGCTCTAATGAGTACTTTTCTGTTTTGTGCAAATCTGAATCAGTTTCTCTTTTCAAAGTCTAACAGTAGTCTGCTAACAACACCGATTTGCACTGCATCGTTTCATGCACTTACTCGCTGCTGACTGAAGCGCTGTCATTCTGTGAAAACCCACGGTCAATTTGTTTTCGACTATTTTTCATTAGATAACCTATTCCAACTTTTGTTTCAGTCAGAAATGATTTCTTTTCATATTTTACGTATATTACCCACGAATGTGTTAACTTCCTCCAGATCGTGGTATAATTTTACAGACTGTAAAAGTCATAAACATATAAAATAAGATAAGCTCAAAATATGAAGAATCGCCGTTTTCGACACCTTCTTCACTTTTTAGAAGTTTCTTGATGTCTAGGAGATTTTTCAAGGGCGGATTCGTATTCAGAACATCAAAATACATATATGGAAATGATATTTACATATTTGAGCATTTTTCGTGCAAAACTGTGTATTTTAAATAAAGATCTCAAAAAAAAAAAAAAATTCATGCAAAATTTTAAAGTTAAGGTGCAGTGGGGTAATTGCTAACGACTTTTTGATTAGTGACACTTTGCCGACTCACTATGACCGCTCTATGGCACCAATCAACATTAAATTTCTGTCACACATACTTTGAGGAGTTCTCTTTTAGTGGAGAAAATTTTGTATCAATAAATTTACAACTTTTTGGAAAAATGGAACTTTGAAACTTTTCAATCACGTTTTTGCATTTACCCCATCATGGGGTAAATGCAAACTCGTTCATTATTTTTGCGAGGCCTAATTGTTTCGCAGTTTTGACCATCTCACGGTATTCTACATGAAATTTACTAACTTTTGATCTATTTATAAGCTTCGTTCAGTCAAAATTTCTAGGAATTATCTACTTGAGAAGAAATTTTTTAGTGGAGTGAAAAAAATTTTGAGTTTAAAGTCTTCTTACTTGAGGGATGGCCTTCTTTTAAGGTCTTTAATGCCTCTTGCGTATGCTTCTCATTGTATTTTGGTGGTACAGTATTCTGTCTTTGGTATTTTCAGACCATTTTACACCTAAAAACATTTTTTTTAAATTGTTGGGGTAAATGCAAAATTATACATATTTTGCAATTGCTCCAGAATGACTTTTCCTAGGGGTAAATACAAAAACACATATTTCCGCCAATGTTATTAAAATTTTTCAAAATCAATGGTTTTACCTTAAACTTGAATCGTTTGTGATAATTAACAGATAAATATCTTTTCAAAAAAATTTCACTGGATACACTCTTGGCCGTTTTGAAAAAACTACCTCCACTTCACTTAGGAGTGATTTCGACATGTGATGATAGAAACATTTCCACAGAACAAACGAGCGCACTGATATTGTTCAGGCCGGGTGAGTATATAAGTAATAGATATGCCTTAATGTACCAATAGATGGCGCGGTCAAATATTATGTTTCTCTGCCTCCAACAGCGGATTTTGCAATTACCCCAATTTTGCAAAAACCCCACTGCACTTTATACGTAGAAAATTGTTCGCAGTTTTCTCGTTTTTAATTAGTAATACGGCTAGTATTCGAAATTAGTTTCTTTTTGAGGGGAAGGGGGGGGGGGAGAAATCACAATTAGAAATATTTAAAATATAAGAAAAAATCTTGCCTTCTCTGGTCTGCAGTTTGCCCCCTCCCCCTTGAAAATTCAGTCTGATTACGGGCCTGTAATGCATTCATTACTTCGTATCAAATTGTTGGCAACACTGTTAAGAAGATGTTTTCAAAACTTTCACACTTGAAGCCAGGGAAGAAAAGGGCTGAATCTATTTTTTCAGTATTCAGTTAAGGTTGGTGTAATATGCAGCTCATGAAGAGTAAAACTCGGTGAACTACTCAAACACCACAGTCGAAGACGCATTTGAAGTTATTGTATGTATATAGGGAAGAAATAAAACATCTCCACCGATGAAGTGGCAGAAGGGAGAAATGGAAAAATTGGTTGTTGGCCAGGGGCGGAACTATAGGGGGTGTGGGGATTGACCCCCCCCCCCCCAATAATTTGGCAGTCGGCAAATTGTAAGACTCACGCACTCAATCATTCGTAAGCGACTACAGCGCACTACCGCTTTTAGCAGCCCCTAATCTGTTGTTACTAGATTCTCTGTTTGACCTAGAGCCTGAAATTCGAGAAAGTTGAACAGTTTATTAAAATGTAAAAGTTGAAAGCAAAAAAGACTTATCTTCCAATGTCACAAGCTGAATCCGATAGCAAATATTCTATTGTTTAATTTACGGTCTTTGGTCCTGGTGAATATTCGGGCCGTACATCCGTCAGAGCGCGTCGATATCGAGTCGAAGCGATAAGTAGCAAAAGGTAAATATCTATACATTTTCCCCATAATGTACATGCACATTAAAGTTGAAATATTTCGAAAATTAAAACGTTTTTGAAGTACCTATTTAAAGAGAAACAATTTTTCGAACACGGAATTTTCTTTCGATTAAGACTATTTTTATACCTAGATTCCAAAATTTTGCTACATGTGTCAAAAACTTCACCTCTTGGTCACTGATAAGAGTAGTCGATACTAGCGCTGTACGGCCCGAATGGAGGGAAATTTAGTCTGGAACAAAAGTCAAAACTCCATGTATTTTCCCCATAAGAACGAAAGGGAACTTCTGGCAAGGATTCCTCTAATATCTGATAGACAGGAAACTTTGTGTGTGTGTTTTTTTTTTTTGATTGATTTGATTTGATTTGATTTTATTGGAATCAATTTAAGAGAAGAATGAGATGAGGCACTTCACAAAAAAATATCACCAAGAGTAAACAAAACGACCACCTCAATGTGTAAAGGAAGTTGTGCGTTCCTCTGAAGTATTCTTAACAGCCTTCCACCATACCCTCCCAGAATAGGGTATGCTCATGAGCGCAAGTGTGAGTGTTTGGGGGATAAGGTTCCAATCTGCATTTGCAGGGACGAAATTGGGGGGGGGGGTGAAACTCCCCTACTAATTAGGCAGTCAACAAATTTCGAAACTGTTTATTTGAATTTTTCACTTTCTAAGAACGTTTGTTTGTTTATTATTATTATTATTATTATTTTTATTATTATTTTTTTTTTCAATTAAAGAATACTATTTTGATTAAACAATCGGCGAATTTTCAAATTTTTAGAAAATTTTGTCGACAAATTTTTGGTTAAAAGAAAATATTTGTTGGCAAATTTTCCTTCTCCACCCCACCCCCAAACTGAAAGTCAAGTTTAGCCTCTGTTGTTAGCCCCTTTCTTCCCTGGACCCTTCACTTGTATAATATTTTAAGAACCAGAATTGGGTTGATGAAAACTGGAGATCGATCACTTTATCCCAATAATGTGATTTTGAGATTTTAAAAGAGAAGGGGGTCAAATAAACTTGAGATCTGGGTTTGTTGAACCGCGGGTTTAGATTATTGTATCAAATTTTTGACCTAGGTCCAATCTAAGTCCCAAACTGTGAAATTCATACCTAAAGTGAGCAAATTTGACGAGAAATAAGATCTGAAAAAATAGTTGAAACCTGAAAGTTCAACAAATTCTTGAAACATGAGGTTCATGTATCACCAGTTTCGAATACATGTATTGCCACCGATTTTTGATTCGACCACTATTCTAGCATGAAGTGCCAAAATTTCACATTTAAAAGTTCAGAAAAGTAGCTGGTACAATTTTAATAGGGAAAATTGCGGGTTCCTTGGCTCACCCCATCGGAATATTGCATCTGATTTTAATTCAATCTCAATTTGAAAATCCGAAGTCCAAATTTCGTACTTGAAGGAAGGTGCTGAACAACTCAACCGAGAAAATCGAGCGAAGTATATCAAATTACTGGCTCTACATGTGGCATTTATATTTATATCAGATTGTACATCTGGCGTCACAATCCAATTTTCACAGTGAGATGGGAACTTTTTTTTCCAGCATGTGAAGGAAGGTACTTTTAATATATCGTCCAAGAGTTATCATACAGAGATTGCACATCTATGACGAAAAGATTATTTCCTCTTTCACTCTTCACAGTTTGAGTTCAAAGTAAACATTCTCATTCAATTGTGGTATTAGGATTTTGGGGACCCGAGTAAGGGGGTTGAGAATTGATGAGATACTCGTAACTAGGTATCTACCTAAAATCGATTTAGAGCTTACTCGTACTCTGTCAAGCAAAAATTTCGATTCTGAGAGCGAAAATCAGGGTTGAATTGAAAATCAAACACAAAATCTATAATCGAAATAAGCACCCAAAGAGATTCATTTCGAGAATTCTTTATTCGATTTTTCAAGTAATATGATATACATATGTTGGAAAACTGAAATTTGAATTTATAAACTCAAACCAAATCAGTGAAACAAGATTTCTCCATCTATCCTGTGCATACGCCGCGGATACTCATGTAAGTATAGGACCTGAAATGAAAAACGGGACCTGATTATTGAAGGAACAATAAAAAAATTAATTAATTAATTAAAAAACAGAAAATGGTCTCAGTTGAACGGACCTCTACATTATATACTCTTCGAAAAATCTAATTGTTAGATTCTTCTGTTATAACAGAACTTTTTTCAATTCAATGTCTGCGTATAATAATGACTGCTTTTCCTCTCCTCTATCATGATGATACTGAATATTTCTTAATTTGTTTTAGATGTAGGTCTATTCGATTTGGAGGGAAATATCGTTGCTGATATTCCTATCGCCAATACCCGAATCGATACTCCTGTTCACCACGATACTCCTTCCGTCACTGCCAATGAAGATGTCAATGTTGACGCCGTCCCTACTGATAGTGGTAGTGTTCTCGACGGCAGTAACAATAACGGTGTTGATACTCATCCCGCCCCTATATCAGACGACGTTGATATTCGTAATCTCACTATCAATGATGGTGGTGTTCACGTCACCACTCCTGATAATGGTGTTGATAACTACAGCCCCACTACCGGCGGTGATATTGTTACTCACACCAGCACTACTGGTGATGCTTATGATGCGCATGCAGCTACTTCCAGTGGTCCTGTTGATTCTCATGCGGCCAAGACCAGTGATAATGTTGAAAATCACACCGTCACTGTGATTGGCAGTGTTGTTATTAACACCTCTGCTGGCAGTGGTGATGCCAATGCTCGCATTGCCACTACCAATGACGATGTTGATAATTACACCGCCGCGACCAATAACAATGTTGATGCTCGCATCAGTGCTACCAATAGTGCTACTGATGCTTACGCCGCCACGAGCGATAGCGTTAACAATCACACCACCACTATGAATGGTGTTGCGGAAGCTCACGCCGGCAGAATCAGTGATGATGCTGATGTTCACGCTGCTGTCACCAATGATGCTGTTGATATTCTAAGTAAACGTATAAAATTAGCAGGTCAAACGTTTACGTGGAGGATTGGTGCTCAAATTCTGGGTGAATTTGTAAGAGCTACACAACAAATTCAGAATAAAAAGCGGTTAAAAGAAAATCAATTCCGACGGGAAAACAACAAAACTGATGCTAAAGGTAAAAAGTCACACTGCTCATTTTTGCCGTAATCTGTAATGCAGTAGCGTGGGACGATTTTCCCAGGACCAAGGGGAGGATGATGGTGTGAATTACAAATGAACAGACTTGTTTACACTTTTTTTATAGTTACCAGGCTTGTTCGTTTGAATGAAAGGTAGCAAACTGGGCAGTCCCCTCTCCCGCGTATTACTTCTTTTTTTTTTCGCTTCTTTTTGGCTACTCATGCCATTTTGTGGTCTTAGGGCTTGAAATAGGTAATTTTGCACCAATCAGACCCGTCCCCCGGGAAAGTAATCATATCACTGGCATAATGATTAAATGTGGAATAGACATTCTCATGGGCCATTAAATTCTTGAGTACAGTAAGCTGTATTGAAATAGGAGAGAGAAAAAAGTCTAAAGTTTTAGAGGGGGTACAAGTGCACTGCCACATTCCCGACTAATTTACCACCAATTTTGATCAATAAAGCAAGACCATGGGACTTCCCGATTGACAATGAGGCCAATTGTGAATGCGTTTGTGAACATCACTCAGTAATCACACTACTGCTGAGTGATCACTTCGCACACACTATTTTAAAATGATGAGATGTTGAACACTCGCAAGAAAATGTGAGTGGCCAAAAGTCTCAAAACGGTAGTGGTTTGTGATATGACTGTTTTGTTGAGTGCTCTCCAAATTGTCAGTCGGGTTTTATCAGCTTAGAGCTGCTTGATACCAGATAGCCGCGGCATGGGATCTCTGTGATGCAACTAGTAAAACAAAAGGCAACCACTCTGCTGCAATAACCAATTTCATGCTACTACTGAATTCAAATGAAGAAATGCACAGAGAAACCCTAATATAAGTTACCTATACTCTGCACAAATGTTACATCGAATTGATATTTTATTTTTCAGCTAACAAGCTCAATAGGACCTCGAGTACCTTAAGAATGCAGGACCAAAAGAAAGACAAGTTGCAAAAAGAAAGAAAATCTGGTATGTTGACATACTTTCATATTTATTTGCTTGTTCACTTACTGAGGCACTAATCATAAGCATTTCAACTCGACCTGCTGAAATTTTGCTAGGTATTCTTCGATACTAATAAAGTCAAGCCGATACAAATAGCTTACTGTAACATGTGGTGACTTTACTCACTTTTTCTGTACTTTCACGTTTGATGTGCTCTATAGACTGTTCCCGATTGACAATGAGGCCAATTGTAAGTGCATTTGTGAACATCACTCAGTAATCACACTAATGCTGAGCGATCACTTCACACACACACACACTATCTTAAAATGATGAGATGTTGAACACTCACAAAAAAATGTGATCGGCCAAAAGTCTCAAAACGGTAGTGGTTTATGATATGTTGTGTGAGTGCTCTCCAAATTGTCAGTCGGGTAGAAACTGGATTAGAGAACCGTGATATTTCCTGTAATTTTGATGGTATATTGTGGAATACAAAATTATGAAATAAGTGTGCCAAGTGGCATCGCGATGGGATAACAATGCATATGTTCCTGCATGATAGGGGGGAAAGTTGTAAATGTAGTGTAGTCTATCAAAAGTGCCAAGTAACCCCAAATCAATACACTGTGTATCTCCTATACTGATGTATGTATGCCAAAAAAAGTAGCTAAGCACTGTACTTTTTTATATTCCAAAAATTATGAGAAAAAATCAAATGATGAGACCTTTCCCTTTGAAGACCGAGACCCTGATATACGAGCATATTTTCTCGGTATCTGTGAAATGCATAAATCGATTGTATTTCTTAATTTATTAGTTTGTTATAAGACGGAACATCGAAACTGATCACTCTTACTGGCTTTGAGGAAGAAATAAAGGATTGTGCCCAAGTCACTCCTTATATTTTGTTTTTTTCAGTTTTTCACCAATTGCTGCATGACTTTGCTGACTGACATACAATAGTTTACTATAATAGCGATCAAATTCTGCATGTAATGATACCAAACACGCACACTGTTCCTTTAAATTTTGTCTCCTTACCTGAAAAACTATTTCTGTAATGTAATTTTGATACGATTTTTGAAACTCTGCACAAATGACCTAATAACGCTGTCTGGAAATAGCGTAATTACACCGAGTTGGTTTCATATTATAGCTATAACATCCTACATTACATGTCACGTGTCAGTGTTGCCACGCGTTCCATTTGTTCCCTCGCGCTCCTAGGAGTTTATGAAAAAACCTACACGTGCCAAATCACCCCATGATTGCAAAGTAACCCCATGTTACAGTACACTCTTGATTTTAATAATATTGTTGAAAGTAAAATACGTAATTGAAGAAGCTGGAATTAAAACCGGCTATTGCGAGGGAAAAAGGAAACAAGGTGAGGGCATCAGCTGATAAAGCAAAAAAGTACTACAAGATAGTCATGATGATAAACTCTGAGAGACAAAAGGTAGTCATTGTAAAATATTCATTGTAAAATCATCTGTGAATTACACACTGAGAATTTTGCAAGGAATACCTTGTTCTTCAGAGTTTCTCGTCATGACCATCTTGTAGTACTTTCTTTTTCTTTGCTAATGCCTTAACCTTGCTTTTTTTGGTCATCTAACATCTTCATTTGTAGTCAAAATTTTGTTTTGTTTAATCACACTTTTCATTTTTCACATCGACTTTAGACCAATTTTCACGATTCAACGGCTAAATGAGAATCAAATAAAAGTGCCATTGTCAAATGTCCCCTTCAATTTAAGCGACTGCAACCGTTCTCGCGCAGTCGATTTCACAAACACTAGATACATTTTTTTTTTTTTTTTTTTTTTCGTAAGAGGCTTAGGTATCGGTAGGCTGGTGAATAAACGCCGCTCAGATAGGCCATTTTTGGGCATAAGCCTTGCTCAGTTCAGACCATTTTCCCTGTTATTGGCTATAGAAAACCAGTTTGAGCCGGCCACCTGACCAATCTCGTCAGCCCATCGCGTTACTGGCATCCCCTATTTACGTTTTCTCTGAAGAGTCCAAAACGTTACCCTTTTATTCCATTTCGAGTTGGATTCTTTGGCAAGATGGCCCGCATACTTAAATTTAAGTGTTTTGGTAATACTGTCCACAGATTTTGCCTGAGAATTGCAAAAAAATGTCTGCAAGGCGAACAAGGTCTTTCTTCTTAACGTTTAAAATGCTTCTAAGCATTGCATTTTGAGGTCCATGAAAGTTGCCTGTGACAAATTGCCCCAAAGAAAATTGCCGGCGGAAAATTGACCGTCGGTACATTGGGCGCCTAGTAGAATTGATCGTTAGAAAATTGAGCGTTCATGAGCAGTGTGAACCTGAGAGCCTTCAAAATGATATCCGTATTGTATTTTTCGAATTCTCCAAATTTTAGCTTCAGTCCCCATCCAGATGACTTAGTGTTCAGAACTGAGTCGAGCGACTTTCAAGACCTATGAAATGATATCTCTCTATATATTAAACTAGGGAGCTTTGCCCCCTGGACGCTTCGTGGCCCAACCCCAGCCGTCACTCGCTTTGCTCGTGCCGGCCTGCAGTATCCCCCATAATCTAGCGCCCTAGGGACGTGCCTATGTTGCCTATATGTAAATGCGGTCCTGGACGTCATAGTAACCTGAGTGTATCTTACCTTACATGAAAAAATTTCCATGGAAATTATATGAAAACAACACAGCGATACACCATCCAAGAGCTCTCTCCTCCACCAAGAACCCCCCCCCCCCTGGGTGGGCTACCCTCTGCTAATCCTCACTACAACTGTCCTCCTCTATCAGTCACTTTCCCCACCATGCTCCTCCTCGCCCATCGCGACGCCCTTTCTCACCGTGGCCGACCTCCCTCTCCAGGAGCTCCCACCTCCACCGAAAAGTTCCCCCTGGGTAGGGTACTTCTGGTGAAATGTGAGATTAGGGTACAGGGGAGGCCACCAGGAATTTATCCCCACGGAGGGAAAAGAGGAGGTGGCTTATACTGTTTAGTGTACAGGAAGCCCTTTCCCACCAAAACTCTTCACGGAAAAATAAAGTGTCATTTTCAACGATCTATTTAGGGCTTCTGGAGGGTAATTTTGAAAGAATGACCGAGATTACTTTATGCGTTATCGCATGCTAAAGTCTGCGCTCTACTTCTTGTGAACATCATTTCAACGTAGCCGGTCAATTCTTCATTCTACCACGATCAGTTTTATCATGACTAATTTTCATAAGTTGCCTACTTTCCATCGGCCAAGTTTCTCGCGGCGAATTCTTCGTGGTCAGTTTTTCTGATCCTGCATATTGAGTCCTTTTTAGTTTTTTTGCTTGTTTTTTAGTACAGGCCCATGTCTGGGCTCCGTACATTAAAACCGAGATAACTGAACTTCTAAAATTCTTATTTTATTTTTAAATTTCATGTTACCTGTCGGTACCAGTCTTGGTGCCCAAAACGCTCTCTATGTACTTGCACTTCTGATTTTAAGTTCATTTTCAGTTTTGTTTACGGATAATACCATTTGGCCTAGATAGTTATACTCGGAAACCACTTCGATCAAATTATTATTGATTTTAATCTTGCCGGTGAGAATTATATTGGTTAAAATTTTTGTTTCGGTAAAATTGATGGGAAGCCCTACTTCTCGCTCTCTCCTAAGGTCTTCGGGCATACCCCACAGTTCCTCGACAACAATATCACATGCGAACCGGAGGTTATTCAGATTTTTGGGTTTATCAAAAGAGAGCACTCTAATTTTAATTCCCCTTCCTTCCCAGTTAATTTGCTGAAACACTTCCTGGGGGAAAGGGGATTTCCCTGTTTGACTCCTCTGTTAATTTGACGGCTCAGCAAGAGATATTTCTGCACTCGCGTACAATGGATTGCATATTTGTGTACTTGGAGTAAAATGGCCAGTGTGGGTTTTTATTCTAACCTTGTCAATTGATATTTACAGACGTAAATTCTCGTTTTTCGAGGTTTCGAGAAAATCCAACTGGGTATGGAAAGCAAAAACTGCTAGAAAAAGACACTTCTGGTAAGTTGGCTTACTTATCTACTTCAGTTCACATTGAGTTCGACCAACAGAATATATCTGTCATGAGAGTTTTGAAATGGTAAGTATCTATTAAAAGTATCAGTTTCGTCATCTGACTAGCTGCTCTGACATGCCAATCATGTTAAAATTTTATCTATTTGCTATCTAGCCAACCTGATAGTTCTGTATATGCTTGGCCAACCCGTGTGACGAATTTCCAGTGATCTCATTTTGGCTTCATCAAAAACCTCCAATGTCTGCAGGTTAGGTATTGATGGGGCGATTCGGGTAAATGCTTGTTTTCTTTTTGGTTGTTTGCCCTATTCAGTATCGTAAACATAGCTCTCATGTCACACGGTCAACTGGACAGGGTAATCGGAATATTTTGGCATTGCTTTCCCCACGGTTCGTTGCGTTACAGGTTTTTCCTCAATCCTTTTAGATTTACTTTTTATGAATGTTACATCGAGAATGAATTAATATTTCTTATAGCTAACAAACACAACAGGCCTTTAACGGTTACGGAAATGCTATCCGAAAATAAAGATAAACTGCGAAAAACAAAAACCTTTGGTAAGTTGACTTCTGCCTTCACTTACAGTTAATTATATATACGCACCGGGGTACACTGTAACTCGACCTGCTAAATTTATGCTCATTTTCCCGCGCTGATAAAGTCAATCAGCTAAATTCAAAGGTGCCTAATGGGCAGTTAAGATAGCTTACATTTAACTCTCATATTTTGACAAGTGCACTGAGTTGAAATTATTTACAGTTCGCGATCCTAGTTTCTTAACGTCTACAGAACGACCAACTGAAAATAGAAACAATAAATTGCAAGAAAAAGAAAATTCTGGTAAGTTGAATCATTGGTATTTACCTAGTCAAAGTTTACGTCAGCCCGATTTGCAGAATTTCTGTCCTTTACGAGAGCTTTAAAATAGTAAGTATTTATGAGGGTCATTAAGTTGATTAGCTGCACTGATATTCCAGCAGTGTTAAAATGCTATTTATTTGCTATCAGGAGAAACTGTTATAGCTTCAGTTTTGCTCAGCCAACCGTGTGACAATTTTCCAGAAATTTTATCCTGACTTAAGAATTCCCAATGTCTGCAGATCGGGTAAAAATTTGTGCTCTGACCAGAATCAGTTTCTATTTTTTCAAACACTTACATTGTCTATAAACTAGGTTCAATTAATTTTATAATTCATTGAAATATTTTCTGTCCAAATTTACTCTGCAGGCATCTTACTGCCCGATTGTTATTTCAATCGCCCCACAACTACATCATATTCAATTACTTAATCGAAGCTCTTCTTTAAATTACTTACTTTTTATGAGAACTAAATTAATGTACGAATTGATATGATTTCAGAATTTTTAGACATGCACCCTTTGAAGCTGTTAAAGTTATGCGAAAAATACCGGAATGAAATGTTTAATTTTTGGCAAAATCTGCCACCAGCGGAACCAAACACATCCAAGTGTCCCTGCCATGTCCAAGTTGTATGGAATGCTACAGATTTAACGAAGCCTGACTTTAAATTTATCCTAGATTAAAAACAATCTAATCAATATTGTAAGAATAAATATGGACTATTGCGGTCAACATAATATAATGATATGTAGGTATTTGTTATTGATTGTATGGAATGTGAGATATGAGCAGCATGAATTATTTTAAGTTGGTTATTATTTTTGAACTCCTTTTTTTTCGAATCGATGATTTTTAGTCCGCCAATTGTTCAACTTGATCAGAAAACACTTGGTGAAATCCTGAAAGAAGGTCGAACTATATTTTAACAGGACACACCCGGGAAACGAATTTGCGGATTTTTGGTGGCGAGTACAATTGAACTGTACCAATTCTCGTAAAACTAGTACCTAATATTGGTTATTATATTAGTTAGAAATACATAAATTAATTAAAATAGTACTTTTATCTATAAATTCAGAGACTTTTATTAGGGATAAGAGACATACCTATAAAACTTCACCCATTTCGTCCGCCAGTGTTGCGACTGCAAGAATGTCGGCGATTCAAAAATTGGAAGAAAAGAATATTGTTCGAAGGTTCACGCTACGGTCTTGCGTTCAAAAACTTTGACTTCTTTCAAAAAGATGTTGACAGACAATGCACTTTTATTAAAAATTTTCTGGAAATGTCTTTCTTAACAGAAGACAAAAAGAAGAACGATTCATCATAAGAGTTTACGTAGCATTAAAAACCTGAAAAACTTCCAAAGAGACAACATTCGAGGAATTTGTAGAAAATCCGAACATTTCTCCCTTGCGAATGAGAGTGCATTCAGTTTTCTTAAATTTACAGGTGTCACTCCAAAAGAAGCTCCTGAATACTCAATTGAATATTCGTTTGTATTAGATCAACCGGATAAATACTTCATTTCCTAAAATGAATTTTACAAAATAATAAAATAGCAATTTTTGGTGGAGAAGTAGTTGAGAAAGATGTAAATGGTGTTCAAACTCCCCCTTGATGAGTTGAGTAAATTCAGGACTCGTACAGGCTTGCTTAAGACTCTCCAAGACGTATTTCATTCTCTTGTAGCAATGTTTCAGATTTTTAAAGACACGTTTAATTCTGACACTCTTCCGGACTCTTTTAAGACTAGTGCAGGCCTTTTCAAGTATATTTTTTAAGACGTTCTAGATTTCCTAGACACTCTAAGAAATTTCCAAAATTTCTTCCAGTTCGCTAAGACTTTTTTTTACTACCTGCTTAAGACTCTTTTAGATTCATTTCAGATCTCTTCAGACTTACCAGATGGATTTAGGTTTCTTTGAGACATCTTAAGGCGTTTCTAAATTAATTCAAGTTTTCACGACTTTTTAGACCAGTGGCGGATACAGGGGGGAGTTTTGGGAGTCTGACCCCTCTCCCCTGAAATATCTAAATCTATCTATAGTGACCTAGAGCTATTATATTTCGTCCACAACATTTTTCATTCGGACTCCACTGAAATTATTTTCCATATCCGCCCCTGCCTTAGAGTATCATCTGGGTTCTTTCGGACTCAGTTTCATAGAGCATAGAATATAGTCTCATGGCTTCATGAGATATTTTTTGACTTCCAGTTCTATTAGACGTAACCCTTCACCCCTACCATTTTTTCCAAATCACCCAGAAAAGCTTGAGTCTGTTCTAAGTACAGGCCACGAGAACTAGGAGTGGATCAAGGATTTCGTGAGGAAGATAATCATGGCTTAAGACATTAAGTCGAAGACATATAAGAAATTTCTGAATGAGGCGGGGGGGCTTCGCCACATGGATATAACAAAAAATTGAGTATTCACGCGCGTAAAGAGTGGAAAATGCTTAAATCTTGAACTGAAAATGAAATAAGAACTGCGATTTTTGGCCTGAAATGATCCCTCCCATGTTAGGAGTGCTTTAAAAATATTATTTTCTTATAAATCTCATAATATCTAGTGTCTGCTAGATAACTCGAAGGAAGGGAAGGATAAAATTCGTGTAGCTTCCTGGATCCCCTCGGTGGAAAACCGTTTTGTAAAATATCCATTCCTTTTTGAGTTTTTATTGGTTTCATAAAATTGGCATCGTCCCAGACAAACAATGAAATGTTCACTGAATCTTGAGGAACAATCAAACTACAAAAATGCACAAATGCTCATTGGAAAGGTATGCATGTGCCAAATCTAATTTTGTGATTTAACGTTTTCTTAAATATCTTTGCAATTTGATTAAAATTTTGGAATTCCTAAACTAACGTTTTTCAAAATATCCATGTAAATAATTGTCATTATTTAGCATAACTCTCTTTTCATAGTCTTGCTGATTAAACTTGATTTCTTACCATTATGTGTATTCTCCTATCTCACACGTCATTTTCCCTTTTTCACCTGTTCATTATTTTCCTTGTCCATTCAAGCCTACTGATCAGTCCGTACGTCGTTTGAATCGGTAGGTAACTGTTTTTCAATTGTTCAGTCAGTCGTATTTTGCTCGTCTCTTGAGATAGATAGAATTAGATTTTGTGTTGAGTTCGAATAATCGTCTTGAAATTTCTAATTTCAGCTGTAATACATTCTCATTTGCAATACAAATTCGTTTCTTGTTTGTCAAAGTTTCTTTATTGCTGCAAATTAGCATTCAACCCGAATTCGACACTTACATCCATATTTATATTTAGCCAAATTTTCTACAGATTGTAGTCGGAAGACTTTGCAAATCTCTGTCATAATTTTGCGAAGGAATTTTTTGTTCAAGCAAAAAGTAAAATTTCATAAATATACATTTTTTTATTTATTTATTTTTTATTTAAAAATTTGGTATTTACAGTGCCGCTCGACAGCCCACCGGCCAATTAGGAGACGACACTTTAATAATAATAATTACAATAATAATAAAATTCTATATCCAGCCGTGAATGACCACACCCCCGCCTCCCCCACTCGACCCCACACTGCCCCCCCTTCGAAAACTTCAGGGAAAATCTCGAATGCTTTTTAAGGAATTTCATCGGTATTGTTGGAAAAAAATTCCAATAATTTTCAAAGCATTTTTTCGGAAACTTCGGGGAAAATCTCCGATAAATTTTACGGAATTTCATCGGAACTCGGGAAAAATCTCCGATAAATTTTAAGGAATTTCATCGGAAATGGTAGGAAAATCTCCTATCAACAATTTCCGATAAAATTCCTTACAATTTATCGGAGATTCTTCCCGAGTTCCAATGAAATTCTTTAAAAATGATCAGAGATTTTCCTCGAGTATTTTTTAGAAATACTTCAAAAATTATCGAAAAATTTTCTTGAAGAATTTTGATGAAATTTCTTAGAAATTATTGGAAATTTTTCCTAAGGATTTCCGATGAGATTCTTCGGACGTTATCGGAATTTTCTCCATCAATTTCTGATGAAATTCCTTAAAAATCATCCAATATTTTCCCCGAGGTTTCCAAAAAAATTGTTCAGAAATTCTTGGAAGTTTTTCCTTAAAAAATTCCGGTGAAATTCCTTAAAAATCAGGGGAGATTTTTCCGTGTGACGTTCGAAATCAGCGACCTCGAAAACCCCCTTTTCGATAGTCTGTTTGCTAGGTTATTATACTTCAATTTTGGACGAATTTTGGTCATCTAAGGCGCTTTACCCCCAAAATGATGAATTTTGAAATTTTTTTCACAGATTCATACTCTGGAGGAAGTTCCCTATTCAACGATGTGCATGAAGCCGCTTTAATAATCTGCATTCAGAAAGTCAAAAATTTGTGAATAATGGAACCAATTTTAGGTTGAAAATTTGGATTTTAAAATTCTAAAACGGGTTAAATCGGAAAAATAAGGCAATTATTCGAAATCAGCGACCTAGAAAACCCCCTTTTTGATAGTTCGTTAGATAGAGGTCATCACACTTTGATTCTGGGCGGATTTTGGTCATCTCTGGGCCCCCTCGCCCCCCAAAATTGACGAATTTCAAAAATTTTTCACGGATTCTACTTTTGGAGGAAGAGGCCTTTCTAACAAGGTGCATAAAGACACTGTATCAGCGAAAATGAAAAACATGTAAAATAACCCCTTCTGCCCCAAATTTTTGAATGTTCTGCCCCTTGGGTTAGTCAAATCGGAAAAATAAGACAATATTCGAAATCAGCGACCTGGAAAACCTCATTTTCAATAGTTCGTTTGATAGGTCACCACACTTTGATTCTGGGTGGATTTTGGTCATCTCTGGGACCCTTGCCCACCAAAATTGACGGATTCGTATTTTTGAGTAAATGGCCTTTCCAACGAGGTTCATAAAGGCATACCTTCCTATTTAAGATTCCAAAGTTGGTGGTAGGTTCCAGCCCCCCGTGAAAAGGAGGAAAAACTAGACTTTACGACTGGAAAATCATTTTCGTCCCGGGAAGATCTGCCCATCGGTTCGTGAAAAACAGGGGGGGGGACTTTCGTGAAACACCCTGTACATATAGTCTTTTCTGTTTTCATGAGGCTTCACGAGGTCGCATTCTTTGGTACAGTTTGTAAACTACTATGTATCGGCAAACTTATTCAGTGTGTGTAAATTGAAGTATATTTCATATTATTAAGCCAAGTACCTGCGTGAAGCCCAAATTTCCTTTCCTATCAGGAAGCCTTGTGCGGAGGCATGCTTTAACCATCCATAACCCCGCTTTTGCCATGTGCTTCTGAGACTTCCCAGAGTTTTAAGATTGTTAAGAAGATCAGATGTTTCCACTCATCATTTCCCCCCAGTTCGTATTCTGTTAAATCATGATTTACATTATCCTCAAGTTGGGTACCATTTCTTAATAACAAATATGTAGGCATATCGTGATTCACCGGTAAAACAAGATTAAGAGCGTGCCGCAGATACTTTGGAAATATTTACGGTACCTATGTAATTATACAGACATATAGGTGCCCGTACGTTGCTGTTTGTACATGAACAGCACATATTTTTCAACAAGAGAAGAGCGAGGAAATGAAATAATCTGTGCAAATAATGGTATTGAATAAGATGCGAGTACGTGTCTAAGTTCAGAAATGGGTGACCTAGAAAAAGTATGATTCGAAATGAGACTCGTGAAGACACTCTGCTTCGACGAAGTGACTTTTTTAAAATGAGAGGGGTGGCGTGGTGTGATGGGACGTATGACGATTAGTGGCCTCTGAGACACCGCACCCCGGCCCCGGAAACTACCCTTTCAAGTATCGCATCAGTGGCAGGAGGGACGTTTTGAGGCCGGCCCGAGCTCCCATTTCGCCGTTCCGCTTCCGGTGCGCGCTGTCCTGTGAGGGCCACCACGGGGTCCCCTACTGACCGAGATTAACGCTCCCAGCAATGAACTGGAATTTGGGTTCTCCACAGCCGGATGCGCTTCCTCTTCACTCATCTCTCACCACCTCATTTCGGTACGTGTGGCGAAGGTAGAACGTGGTGACGGCAGGTAAGCCCTGCCGGGGTTTGATGATTTTCGTCGTAGAAAAATGTTAGAGACGCGAGTGTCCTCAACGTCCTCTTATACTACTAACGGGGGTAGCTGGAATCCTTTTTTGGCGGGAGATAGATCCCTCTGCTTTCTGAGGCTGCAGTAAGATCGATCATTTAACAGAGGGGGGGGGGGAAACTATAGTTGAAAAAAATGCTGTAGATATAAGCAAGAAATGAACAGGGGGAGATGAAAATGAAAATACGGGGTCTCCAAGGATAACCCACCGACCATGAGGATAACAGATGCCTCACTCCTTGTGGCTCTTCATTCTAGACGCTACAACTTCTACACAAAATACACGTAAGGAATCTTATATTCGATGATAGAGGGGCGTATGGCGATGCAGGTATGCCTAATTGGCCCCGAGACACCGCACCCCCATCCTGAAAATGCCCCGAATGGGCCTGCATCAGAATTTTTTTTTTATTACAAGCTCGCGGGCTCGGCGAAACGAAATCGACGGAATAGTTACATTGAGTCGATAGGTTCGTGGGGGGAGTTGGTCTCGTTCCTCACCCAGCCACCCAGTTCTGAGTATGAGCGTTGGTCAAATGTAACCAAATTTTTCTCTTTACGGCCTTCTGTGTCCAATTGGGACCGGCCACCGCGATCATCTTTTCGATGGTCTCCCAACTTTGCGTTTTCCCTCGCCCGGGGTACAGAAAGTGGAAACTCTGTTCCATTTCAATCCGACTTCTCTCGCATCATGCCCTGCATAGCTAAATTTTGGCTTTTTGATGATCATGACGATGTTTTTAGTTTTTGTTTTGGTGAACAATTCCGAAACGTGAATTTTGTCCCTTAATCTTATGCCCAATATGTTCCTTAGTATGGCGTGTTGCGTTGTTTCCATTTTATGTATTTGGTTATTAGTACAGGCCCACGTTTGCGCCCCGTAGGTCAGTACCGGGTAGACAGTACTTTCAAGTATTTTTATTTTATATTGCAATTTGAGTTTCCCCTTAAGAATATCTCTTTGGGCCCAGAACGCCTTCCACGCATTGGCTTGCCTGATTCTGATTTCGTTTTTAGTTCTAGTTTCTATGGTCATGTTTTGGCCAAGACACTTATAATCTTTAACTATTTCGATATTGTTATTCTCCATGCTAATCTGATCAAAGTGTTCGATGTTGGTCAAAATTTTGGTTTTATCGTAGTTAATTGTTAGACCAAATTTTTTACTCTTTCTCCTCAGATCCTCCGCCATTGCTTTAAGCTCCCTGCTGCTTTTCCCTATAATAACAATATCGTCAGCAAATCTCAGATGATTTAGGTAATTATATTTGCCAACCTCATGCTTTACCTCCATTCTTCTTCATCCTCTACACTGCCTTCGTTCACACTGAAGTCACCTTTCCTGAAGCAGTTTTCTACGGTACAAGTAGACACAGAGTCCCAAGCCCACACAAGCAAATGTAATGCATCTAAGAGGGACGTTTTCTTTGCCATATCGTTTGTACGAAACTCTACACTGTGTGCGTCATCATCAATTAGCTGTAGTATTCGACCTCTCATCGCATGCCTGTAATAGGCTTTCATCGTTCGAATTATGCCTTGATCGCACGGCTGAAGAATGGAAGTGGTATTTGCCGGTAAGTACACAAGCTTGATGTGGTTCAATTGTAGTGCAGCGCATGAGCGGTGCAGTTATCGATGAGGAGGACAATGTTTTCAATCAGTGATGCATCCCAGTCACAGAGCCATTCAGAAAAAATGGAAGAGGTCATCCAAGCATTTTTGTTAGCCCGGTACTCGGTGGGTAATTTTCTTACATCTTTGAAACATCGCGAATTCCGACTCTTACCAATCACAAGCAACGGTCTTTTTTGTCCAGGCATGCTAACACAACAGAGCACTATAACCCGCTCCTTACATGCTTTGACCCCTTTCACTTTTTCATTTCGGAAAGCGAACGTGTGCTCTGGGAGGGCACGATAGTACAAGCCCGTCTCGTCCGCGTTGTAAATTTGACTAGGCGAATAGTCCGCGATTATTTTAGGCCATTCATCTCGAATCCATGTATCGGCAGCCATTCCATCTGCATCTCCTTGGAAATTATGAAATTTCAAGTGCAAAGCCGACAAAAGAAACTATCGAAATATGCTTTTCTCTAACCGCTGATTTAAAATATTTCGTCAGATTTTTGATCCAACCTATAGTTTTATACTTCAAAATTTCAATTTTTGCTTCTGAAAGGGACATGTATAAAGAGGTTTTGAAAATCATCGATAACAATGAAGATACGGTTTCCAAACTGCCCTCAGTCCAAAAAAAAATCGAAATGTGGTTTTCAGCGCTACCTAGTGGCCAATGCGAGCACTATAAAAGTATGTAGGCTTTCACACTTTTGGTTTGTTTACATGTATTCTTATCAAACTTATGGTGAAATGTTGTTATCACAAACACGAAAAATATGGAGCACGATTTCCCATCATCGTATTCCTTCTGAAATTTGCTGTTAAAATAGAAATATTATCGTTATTAATGAAAAATGTGGTTCATAATAGGTGGAACTTTCTCAAGGAGTCACTGATGTACTAGCATACTGGGCCCAAGGACCAAAGGAAATAGGAAAATACTGATATAGCCGAAGATTTTGGACATTTGTTTTCAAAACATAAGAAAACTGTATTGCGACCGTAAAACGACGGTGAAAAAATAAATTATTTTGAATAAGACTACTTTATCTTCTAAATACATATTGAAACCTTTCTCAATGAAGTGAAGGGAATAAATCCAGAAAATATCCCGTTGAAACTGAAAGAAGCACCACCATTTAGCAATGTTGCCGGTGAAACTTTTCCTTCAACAATTTGTAAAATGAATAATATCTTAATGTAAAGATATTCGTTAAGTCTACTTAATGATCGTTTAGAAAACAAATTTCAGAAATCTTCGGCCATGTCAGTATTTTTCTATTTTATTTGGTCCTTGGGCCCAGTTTGCTGGCACATCAGTATTTCCTTGAGGGAGTTCTACCCATTATGAAACACATTTTTCAATAATAACGATAATATTTCTATTTTAACATCAAAACTTAGAAGAAATACGATGAAGGGAAATCGTGCTCCATATTATTCGTGTTTGTGATAACAACATTTCGCCATAAATTTGATAAGAATACATGTAAACAAACCAGAAGTGTGAAAGCCTAATTCAGCAGCGTTTTGTTGTTTTCTTGTAACGTCCAGTGCCAAACTGCCCTTTGTCCACGACTTTCGACCACTTTTCCTTGAATAATTCTAGATAGACTGCATTCTCATTTTTGTGTGTCTTTGGTAGTATGGTAGAGGATTCAGGCTACTCGCTTGTACCATTTACTGATGTTAACTGGTGCAGTGTAGCACAGTTTTTATCGATTTCCCCAAAAAATAATTTTTGGACTAAGGGCAGTTTGGAAACCGTATCTTCAAATATCTGGTAACGTTTTTGATTTGGCCCCAATTTTGGTTTCGTCACTCATATAAAGCAGGAAAGTCAGATTTTGGTGTCCCAATGAGGGCAGAAGTAAATTATTATGAAGTCTTCATAAATCGTACGTGTGTGCTAGCTTTTAAATGAAGATCTAACCACACCCACTGGTTCTTGTGGCTATAATTCTGACTTATTTGACAGCATTTACGCAATCCAGTGCGGTTGCAGTTGCACAGCTGTGCTAAATAAAACAAGTAATGTGCTCTAAATATACTAGATAAGAAAATGTGCCATCTACTTCGATGTTTCTCGAAGAAAATGCGTAATGAAATGTGTCATCTGACAGAAAAGCGGGTAGGAATATAATTCATCGGACAAATAGTAAAATCTGACTGCGTAGAACAATGCATTTTGCAAATACAATATTTCAAACGAGTTAAGATTAATGGGTAGGTATTTTTAGTCACCTTCACTTATTGTCCCCGATTTAGTTTTTACTATCGGTACAAACTTTAGTTACCGTTTTCGAGTAGGGGCCTAGTGGACGCTCAATTCTGATAAGATTTCAAAATGATCTCTCCATTAAAATATTCAGTTCTACTCCTAATTCGTAAGTGCATCTACATTATATTTTCTTAGCTTTTTATAACTCAGTATGGAATACTTATTTTCTTGGGATGAGGAAGAGTGAAAGTTATAATTTTGTTACTTGGCTGTTAGGAATTGAACCTTCAAAATGAAAGTATACATCAAAAATGCACTTTAGATACAAATCAGATGATGGAAAGTAATAGAGCCTATATCATACAATTCAGCCTTTCCTGATGATATAATTGGGAACGAGTTGTAGTTTCCAAGTTTACCACCAGGAGAAGCTAATGTCTTCCAGATGTGCTCATAATCGAAAAATGCAATGGTAGGATATTGTCAACATTGCTCTAAGTATAATACAGGCCTTACAGTGGTCCTTAACATTCAATTTTCAAAATGTATTTGAGGCACTCTGTAATTTGAATTTTTCAAAATTTTAATGAGACACCACCTAATTTGAATTTCACAGAATAAAACTGCACTGCAACATTTCCGATTTCTACAACATTTTAGGGGTCACTACATAAGCGCAAATAGTCGATCTGAAGTGGGCGGGGAGGCTCGAGGGCGGTTTACAAGTGTTAAAATAATACTGAAAATTCTTTTGTAAGTGTAATTTTTCAATGTTTGGGGGCTTTCAGAGGGTCGAAATAACCCCTTCCACCCCTTTTTTGCGCCTATGAGTTGGTACTAACGAATGAAGTTTAACCTGTAGTTCTCGAAATATTTATACATTGCAGGGATCAGATGTAACTTCTAATTTGGTGACATCGACAGCCTGTATGTCATATCCCATCATGAATTGGAATTTCGATCAAAAAATTACTTTCGTCCTCATTTGGGAAGGCGTATTGGCTTTTTTGATGACTGAAGTTATTGTTCTTGGTCCTAAACTTTTAGAGGGTAATTTCAACACGAATTGAAAATAGGATTTCAAGGGTCACTGCTCTAGAACTTCCTCGGCTGCGAGTATCAAGAATTGGTCAACTTCTGTTTAGATTAAACTGAATAAGGTTTCCGTCTTTCGTGTATTTCAAAGGAAAATGAATGTTTTGATTTTCAAGGCATGTATTGGAGATTCACACAATTTCATTCCGCTGTATTTTATTTCATACACAGATATTTTGGTGCAGTTCACAGTACCAGTTCATCTTTTAGATCTACCTATGCTGGAATCAGAAGAAGTCCGTAAGTATTTAATTTTATGTTTTAGAATCAGTATGCCTAATTTGTCTATAAGATACTCTACTGTTAGAACTAACTTACTGCAACCAAAAAGATTAAAAGTAGAAAGAAGAAACTCTAAATAATTTGGCTACCTAGTTAGTTTTCATTTTTGAAACTTGGCCAAACTAACAAAAGTAACATTAGCATGTGGCTCTGTGTGAGTGTGTGTGTGTGTGTTGTATCTTATACGTGTAAGGTGTAACGACTTAGCACATTTTTTTATTTGAGCAACTGCTAAGTTCCCTGCTGGCGATTCCACGCCCTGAAATTTTGTGAATATATTATTTGCCATAAATCTGCTGGAATCGTTTTCTTAACTATCAACACTAGACAGTTGGGATGTTAACCTCACCTAGGTAGCGCTAGTATCGTGGTATGGTGACAATGGCGAAAACAACTGATAAGAATTGAAAGAGGCATGATTTCGTGAAATCATCCCCCTTTCGTACCTTATCACCTCGTTATTACCGGCACGGATACCAACTTCGGAAACTCAGGTTAACATCCCAATAGAGGAGGATGGGGCAAGAGTCCGCACTTAGTGTTCTGCAGAATGTATCTGTCTAAAGAAAACTATTTCGTGAATAATTTTTTTTTTTTTCTATGTTAAAAGGGATCTTAAACTACACAAAATAAAAGCGCCATCTATTCATTAAAACGGTTTTATTTTCAGAAAATAACATTTTTAAACGACACCTTGAGTAGAACTTATGCCCCATGGTCTGGGGCAAAAGTCCGCAAGCAGTGGGGCAAAAGTCCTACGCTGCAAAATTCACATTTTTATAAGGCTTTTCCATAACTCAGGCACATCCAGTGGCGTAGCCAAGGGGGGAGGGGTCAAGGAGGCCATGTCCTCCACAAGTTTTTTTCCTATTAATAGTAGATTACGGAACAGAAGAGAGTATGCGGTAATTTTTCAACTATCAGTTCACAAAATAATAATTGGCCATTTACATCGTTGAAATCCGCTGATATAAGTGGACTTAACGAGTATCATTACATTAAAAAATATTTGTAGCTTAAATAACATTTAAAAATCACTAAAGCCGACTATACATTTCTCATATTTTGTATTTCATGCAGCGTGTCCAGGCGTTTCACAAAAAATAAAATGAAGTGAAACCTTCCGCTACGCTTAGACATGTTCATGAAATTTAATTTTCTACAATGCCACGAAATCATGGCGAAAAAATCCGGGACTTCGAAAAATATTTAGTCGCGTCCAGTGTAGTGCTCGCTTTGAGGCTGAATAAAGTTGTCGTGTTGAGTGGTATTGTGTATTATTATTTTTTACGTTTGAGGATGAGTGATGACGAGGACACAGTTATGGCTACTGCAATAATAATTACATCCTCACAAGAAAGGAGACAGGTGGAACCCAAGAAGAAAAGATGGTGGAGCACTTCATGATTTCTCACCTCACGTACCAAATCCGTCAATTTTTCTTCAATTAGCCTCAATCTTCGTATCAGGAATTATATTTATGGAGACAACGCTGGACCACAAGTGCCACAACACCCAACCCGAGTACAGCCATTGAAGCAATCTTGCACTGCAATAATCTGAGCAAAAACATCAAAACATTATTGCAGATGCTCGCACTTTTACCGGCCTCAACAGTAAGGGCAGAAAGATCGTTTTAAGGTCTACGAAGACTATTAAAAACGTACTTGTGCTCAACAATGAACGAGACCCGCCTGTATCATCTAGCATTGTTACATATTAACAAAAAGTTTGGATTTATAAATTCAGTAATTCATCATTTCGCTAGGCCCACAATGAAATCAAGAAGGATAGAACCGACGGTTGGAGTTAGTGGTAAAAATTTCAAGTTTCGTTTTTACTAAATTTCGAGCATTAATTTTCGGAATACCTACCTACTTATCTTTTTTTATTTTTATGAAAGTTTTGTTTTTCCGAACAGACGTTTTCGAAGAAAATCGTATTCGGAAAAATACCATTTTTACGTTTATCAATCCAATTTTTTTTTGCATTTTTCATTTGCTATTTAAAAAGCCTCTCATCATTTTAAATTTGGGCACCTCTCCCACCACCCGTCCCCCTTGAAAAATCCTAACTACGCTATTTTTTTTTTGCTACAATAAATTTATGGCAATTCGATTAAAAAAAGGCAAATTTATTTAACAAATTTTGCCTGCCTCTCCCCCTCGCTAAAATCCTGGCTACGCTACTGGGGACATCTACAAAGCTCAGAGGTATAAAAACTGACTCTGGTATAATCCGTGCAATTTTTGTGGGCCCATTTTTCACATGAATTACATTGGATCCATACTTCAGCACATTTTGAATTTCCGAACTGATCATTGCAAATCAAATAAATATCTTCTTCACTGGGGTCCTAAATTGGAGGTGGTTGACGCTGAAATAATGGGCACTGCACAGGCACAGGTTTTGAATTTTTTGACGGTCTCTTTTGTGATGCAGATTGCTTAGCCTTAATTTTCTGTTGTGTGGTCGGCTGTTGAAATAAACGGCGCCGGCGTCTTGAAGATGTAGGGATGTAGCAGGCTCAGAATTTTTTCGAGATCTTTTTTCAGATGTAAGTAGATTGCTTAGCTTGAATTTCTTCAGTGCGAATTTTTAGAAGATCCTTGTTTGGCATGCGAGTTAAAATAGTAGAATTACCACTCTTACTTTTTCTTTTTGCCTTTTCTCCTAAAACATAAGAGAACATTTTTTGTTTAAATCTGATGTAGATATGTAAAATGGAATTAAAATTTACTCGATGAATATTTACTTTTATTTTTGGCATTGGTAAAATATCTTGAACACTTTTTTCGATGAGTGAGTTAACATTTCCAGGTTCCTCTAAATTTTCAAATTTTTTGTTCAATATGTAATGCTTCCAACGTACCCTATCTGCATAATTTTGGTTGACTTTTCTCTGTTCTAAATTCTTCAACCTTTCGTTCGATTCTTCCACCTCTCTATTTTGGTAAAGATTTCTCTGTTTTTGAAAATTTTCAATTGATTTCCTCAACACTGCTACTTGGTCAGCATTTTGAGGTTCTTCCGAATCTTCTTCAATCGATTCAACCAGCTCTTCGACTCCTTCGACAGGAACGATTTCATCAAGTTCTTCATCATCTTTATCGTTTTGATCAGTCACAGAAGATGGCAAAAAGTAAACGTCGATAAAATGGTCCGGTCTAAAGGATTCAATACAACATGACCTAAATCCTTCCACCGCATTTCCTATTTGCATGCAATCGCAGCGTGATACTTGCCTGTGTACACATCTGTTTCTTGAGATTCTGCCTTCTTCACTCGAGAATATTTCCATTTCAGTCGCTCGCGATTTGCACCCATGTGTACACAGTAATTCACTCATTCTCAATTCGCTGGCTAGCAATAAGTCTGTATCCGGGAATTCTGGAATCCAAAAAAAAAATAATGATAATAACAATAAGATTAGTTTTCAAACGTTTCCATAACGCAGATTCCTCCAATCCATAACTACTGGAAAAATACTACGGATGCTTTCACCCAGTGCTCTCCTAGATTTAGAATCTTCGAGAATTTGTCAAGTTATTGCTTTTCAGTCAGATACCTATTATATTATACGTTTATGTAATTTCTAGAATGAGAAGAAGTGATCAAAAATCGAAGAGGACTTTTGCCCCAATAGCCAGTGCAGCTTTCGCCCCAGTGGCATATTACTGATGAAATTATTTCTAATATAAAAAGTATGAATGTAATAATGAAACCAATGGTCAAAATTAATGACTTACCTAACCATGATTCAATTTTAAACTCTTGATTCATATGTAACTCCTTGGATAACCTCAAATCAAATTTCCAAAATAGGAAAATATTTTGTTGAAAGTTGTGGAAAACAAAATTTTTTGGCATTGTGGTTTATACTAGACATGGAGCATTGAAATTGTATACACACGTGAACAGTATTGCCAACTTACTAAAATCAACAAAGCATGGCATTTGTATACAGTTTAATTTAAAATAAAAGCAATAGGACTTTTACCCTACAGCGGACTTTTGCCCCCTCCCTCCTCTACCCTCTCCTTTCCTCATCAAATATTAGTCTAATAAATAATGGATTTTACATGAGGGGAAAAAAAGACAAGCTGTAATTTGGAATACATCATCTGGACACCGTTTTGATTACTACATTTAAACTACCAGTGAATCCCTCCGACGTGCCCCCCTATTATGGATTAAAGAAGACAAAAATAAGTTTTTTGCAACAAAAAAAACTCGTCAACTATGACTGTGAATGCAAAATAAGTAACGATAAAACTGAAATTCAACCAATTTCCTATAAAAATTGTTATCTATTCCCCCCTTCCACGTCCTTCAGAATGTCACACTATGACGTCAAAGTTGGCCCCATTTTTTCATCGTACACATCTTATGAAGAAAAACACCAATGTTTTTCTTATTCCTCGGGGTTATGACGACACAACTGGGCCAATTTTTACATTCATCAGATTGCCTATCTCCATGCAATTTTGACATCAATTTTACCTCAAGTGAAAACTTTTGGCACCAGAAACTGAGGTCAGAGAAAAAATTTCATTAAATACAATATAAACTTCGAATACGGAGTTACCGAGGTTTCCTTATTCGTTTTTCGTATAATTTTATTCTTGTTTCAATAAACACGAGACTGGGAGTGAAAGGAAGAGCTGAAATTTTGAGAGGAAATAATAAAATACAATACATACGTATCACTTCTTAGGTCTGAAAGAGTCTCTGAACGCAATTTCGATATCAGTTCGGAACTCAAGTGAAAATTGTGAGCCAGGGGTATGGTAGGTTTTTTAATTTTATCCCGTTCTTGCGTCATTATTAACCTGATTTTATTGTTTCTTTGACACTTCCTCATCCAACTTTTTTTGGAAACTTTGTTTCAACTTGTTTAAATTTTTGACAGCCATTGACAAGCAGAGCTGGTGCTAATGGTCAGCCTAACCACAATAAATTTTCAAATTGGCATTTTTGGCAAATTTGCCGTATTCCCTAAATATTGGCGCAATTTGAAAAAAGAAAAAACTTATTTCCTTGTTTATCAACTGAAAATTATGCAAGTTTGTTTCAGCAATTCTGCCATTTAGCTCATCCTGCCATAAAAAGAATTATTTGCGTTGGCTTTGACTTCAATTCTATATTACTTTTAAGTACACCTGTAGGTATCTTATTGAATTTGTACTTTTTTTCTCTGTAAATAGTGACTACCAGTGATGTTATCAATGACGTGAATAATCGTTTCGAAACATTTCAAGAAGAAGCTATCCAACTATCTGAAAAACAAGGCAATAGTATGTTCGCATATGTACATGTACATTTTTGTTTTCCAACTTTTTTAGGCAAAATTCGGGTATCGTCGGATATTGAAGTGAATAATATTATGGGCGTAAAACAATAGGGATGGGTTAACCCTTTCTAGTGTAGAAAGCAAGATCAAAATTTGCGGCTTCAGCGAGCTGTATCGGCACACACACGCCTGTGTTTGTGTTGAAAAAAAAAATTTCACCCCTGATGGCGCCCTTCTCTTCTCCGCGCCCTAAGCAAATGCTTCCCATGCTTACATGCTTACGTGTTAATCTGCCTCTGCTTCAGGGCTGGGACCTAATGAAGTATTCTCAGTATGTCGAGATGAATAATTCAAATCCTTTGTGTATCGCATAATAGAAAGGTTTCGTTAATTATAAGGTATACACTATGGAAACGAAGAACGAGATCGAAGCTAATGAAGTTTTTAACTTTTATCATGGTGGTAATCAGATGACTTATGAGCAAATGAAAGGTCACGAAAGTTAAACGAACAGTCGAGTGTTAAAGAGGACGATGTCTTCAGGTTATGGGCCCAACATGCTTCCACTGAATGTAAGTACTGTCAGAGATTATAACTTCAACAAAGATAACAACACCGACAAAGACAACAGCGCCAACAAATACAACAACACCACCAAATACAACAACACTGACACAGACGACAATATCTATAAAGATAACAGTTGGCGCCCATACTTTATTGTTAAGATGTAAGGGTTACATAATATGTTATGCGTCGAGAAATGAAGTGGGAATAGATGGTTATCTCAGGTTCTTTGAATTTCACAAAATTTTCCATACTTGACATCAGTTTTTTTGTTGTTTTTTTCAAAACAAAATTTTCAAAGAACTTTAGGGTAGGGACCTAGTATAATGTATTCAACATTTCAAAGAAAATTTAAATCTGTTATCATTAATCGATACCCACTCATTTTTCAATACCGAGTTTGCCCCTTTTCACTATGTGATAAAATTTCTGATCATATCTTGGCAATGAAGGATGGGTGTCAAATTTGGTCATAGAATTCGAACTCAGCAAGAAAAATTGAATGAGAATGATTTTGAAAATTATGAAAATTTCTCACACTATACAGCGGGCAATTTTTTCAGTGAAAAAATTATCGAAGACCTCCCCGGCTGGCACATATTCAACATGTTCAGACAAATTCAAATTTGTCATGAAAATTTATTTATGCTCATTTTTCAATGCCAAGTATTGGCCTTCCTCACAGTTTGACAAAATTTTTAATCATATCTTGCCAATGGAGGGTCAGTACTAAATTGGGTCAATGAATTTGAACTCAGTGAGAAAAATTAAGTAGAGGTATAAGTAGTTATCTCAGCTTTTTTTAAATTTTTTAAATTTCTCCATACCATGTATACATAAGGCATTTTTTTCAGTAAAAAAAATTCGAAAAGCTTCTGGACTGGGACTGGGGCCTGATGAAATATTTTCAACACATCAAGATGAATTCAAATCTGTCGTTATAACTGATTCACACTCATTTTTTTGACATTCAGTTCTGCCCCTCCCTATAGTGGAACAAAATTCTTGATCAACTCTCAGCAATGGAGGGGGTCAGTGCCAAATTTCATAATAAAATTTGAACTCAGCAAGAAGAATTGAGTGGGAATAGGTGATTATCTCATGTTTCTTGAATTTTAAAAATATTGAAACTTTTTCTATAGGCTTCTATATATCAGGCACTGTTTTCGGCGAAAAAATTTTTGGAGAGCTTGAGTGCAGGGGCAGATTAACCCTTCCTGGTGTATGAAGTAAAATCAAAATTGGTGACTTCAGCGAACTCTATTGGCACACGCATATGCCTGTATTTGTGTTAAAATTTTTTCACCCTCCAATAGCGCCCTTCTCTTCTCTACGCCCTAAGTAAATGCTTCCCATACTTAACATATTAATCCGCCTCCGATTATTATTTTTTTTTTAAGTAGGAGGGAGGCACATACTATGGAACAATTCCAATTTTTTTGCTTATTATGAAGCTGCCTTGAATTTTAAGCTAAAAGTATTTATACTAGCTGAAAAACTGCATTTTACCTACATTTTGACTTAAAGATATAAAGTTCTCTCAACTTTAAAAAATATAATATATAAAATTTATGGAAGAACTATTCCATGGTTTATTATGGCAATGGCATGTACCTACCATGGAACGTACCCCTCTGGCCACTAATTTGGTACTCAAAAGAGTAATTACTGGAACCAAGAATGCGGTTTCTGGGAGCCAATGTGGTATGCGTGCATCGCCATATGTTCCACTAATGGACCATGAAACGTGTCATTTATATAACTGAAATTGTTCAGAAGTGAAATAATAATCATATTTTATTTTGGAATTAAAGAATTTAACTTATCACTTCAACAGATAATCCATAATGCACATTAGCTCCCTTCTTTATGCACTACACCAGTTTGTTCTCTTAATCATTCATGAATACTTGTCTTGATATGAGATTTACTTTATACTGGTACTCAATCAGGACATTTTTGCTATGCAGCTGGACTTGATAATAAGGTGTTACTTTTTTTAAACTCCCAAAGTCTTAGCAGATGCACCTAATGGCAATTTTTTTGTTTTGATTGGTATTGGTGACCACTACCACTGCTGTTTTCATATTTGATGCATTCACAGGTGTCCTTTTTACCCCCAGACATGTTCAATCACCGAAGGAAAAAAATATATATATAGTCAATATTTATCACAGAAATGACTGAAAATATATATAAATGACCTCATCCAGTAAACATAAAGCATAGATATAGCGGGGGGAGGGGGAGTTTAAAAAAATTAAATAAATAATTATATTTTCTAGACTATGAAGTGATTCATTGCCCTTGCCTTCTATATAACGCGCGAGTATCATTGCCACTGAAACATCTAGTGTAGCTAAATAAAAATTTCACATCTAATAACAAGAGCCTCTTTTTTTGGACCAAGGTGTTTGAAATATTGCATTCTGTTAGAGCTTTACAAAGTTCCAGCAACACAAAAGTGAAATTTTGATAACAAGATCAGTTTCTTGGATACCTTATATTTACCTATTCATGTTGTTGTTGTTTTCTTTCTTATAACTGGCACCAACCTCTGTTTATTTATGTATATTGCTCACGTTATATTTTATTTTTTTACTCTTTTATGTGATCTCCCCCTCCCCCTGTAAAACTATTTGAACATTGATTTTGAACCAATGATGAATCGCTTTCAAAAATAAGAGTAAACGAAAGAAAATATATATTTTGTAGTTACCAGAGTATCACTTTGGAGGAGTGCGTTTGTTAAAATGTATCCTATTTATTCCTAAATAAAATTTTCAATTAATTGAACAGTTTGAAATCACCTTTGTTTTCAGGTGTCCCTACTCGAGAAGAGAATGTGATCGCATTTTTACAACTATCGCTCCATAGTAAGAAGCTGAATAAGTAATAGAAATAAAGATAGTACCTATTACTATATGTGCTTACTGATGTCATGGTCTGTTATTATAATTTCTTTGCAGTATACAGCCAAAGCACATTTTACAACAGTAGGAATAATAATTTTGCTTTTTGTTTCAAAAGTGCTCTTATTTAGAACTCATAGAAATTTAGTTCAAAAAAGATATTTGTACCTTTGGTTTAGGGATACCAGAATATATGTCTTCAAGTTTGAAGCAAACACATTAGAAACATGAAAATACTGATGCAAACGTACTTTCTAATTCCTCTTGTTTCTCTCAAAAGATCACTTTACAATAGGAATTCTTATAGATTTTCACATACCTTAATCAATTTCCAGTGACATTCCACTGGCCCTTCTTAATCCAAGGTACTGAAGTCGTCTTATGCAATTATGTTTTAGCTCCTCCCGAAATTCCAAAAAATATAATGACTGCTGTATCCCAATTTGATAAGCAAGACTTTCTCAGAATGACCTACGTAACATATCTTTCAACCCTATACCTTCACAGTTTTTTGATATGTTCTTCATACCACTTAATATCAGGTACGTGTTATAATATAGTGCCATTTAGATGCTTATATCTAACTCCTTCACAAATTTATGGTTCAACTTTAGCTATTCGCTATAATAAGAAGAGTGCCGCTCAAGCTGACTCACAATCAGTGTACAAGAAACATATTGTACCCCTATTAGAAATAAAAATTCAAAAACCGTAAACTGCAGTTTTATCCAATGTTGTTTAGTTCTTGATAGACAAATAAATATGGTCAAAAGGTACAAGTGAAGATTAGGCACAAAAGGTTCATACAATGTGAAAATGTTCTAGGATCAAGATGGCAATTTTCATAGAAAACTATGAAAACGTATAAAGATTTTGCGTGTAGTTTTCTCCTCCACTGATTTTGTAAACACCCTGTTGCACTGATCTAGAAATCGCCGCAACTGTTCATTATTACCAAGCAGTTCAATCATTGTAGGTATTTATTTCCAATAAAGCAAAAATAATCCAGTTCCTTTAAATGTAAAAGTGGACAAAAGTATCCATGTCATGTCAGGATAAAGGTTACTTGATGCTGAAACATTCAGCAAGTCATCAGCCTCTGTCACAAAATATCAACTACATACTAAGTGACTTAGCATAGCCTATCATATGAAAAAAATGAATATTGGTCCTTCTCAGCCCAAATTACAGAACAATCTTTATAAATGGGACTACCGATTGGCTTGAAGACAATCTCACTTTTATACCTTTTTTTAAATTAATAAATATTGGCAATTCCACACATTTTCTACCTTTTGTCATGGATATGTCTTATCTCTGGCCATTAACCCAAGTGCATCATTTTTCGACCAATTAATACCAAGAATATTATTACAATGACGTCATTGTCAGGGATGTAGCGAAGAGTTTTTCTGGCAGGGGGAGAGGTACAAGTCATTAAAATCCCAACTGACTCAACTCAAAATTCCCAAGTATCAAAATTTTTTTATATCGGTCCCCACTTTTGATCCATCTACTTCTAAAATTTCCCAACTCCGATGTGGAGGCTTGGGGCAAACTGCCCCTGAGCCCCCTATTTTTGTCTCTATAAAAAATATAAAAGTACAACTGTCCAGTTTTCTCAACTTATTACTAAAATGGTAATTTTCCCCAACTACTGAGTAAGAAATTTCTATGGTGGGAAAATTGCCCCCCCCCCTATCGGTACACCAATGGTCATTGTAGCAATTATTGTGTAAGGATATTCGCCAGTGTTCTCAATGAAGTACGCAAATTTGTTCCTTGCAGAACATTTAACTCTTTCCTGTTGTGCGCGAACTAAATGAGTGGAACATGGTAAATACATAGCAATAAGAAATATCCATGTACCATTGAGAAGGATTTGAAATTCATTGAAAATTCTAAACCATTTGGTGCAGAAACATTTTAATATAGGTATATTACCTTTTCTGTTTGGAAAATAGTAAAAACCTAAAGTAATAAATATTTTTTCTTTTTAATTATGAAAGTTGATGGGAAAGATATCAAGTAAACCTAAAATGTACTAATTCTGTAGGTTATAATTACATTTTAACGAATGTTCAAATGCAATATCCCTAGATAAGATTATAAGTTTAGACAGCCATATTAAATTCCAATACTATGTAATTCTAATTCGTGTGTCCATAGTTCATTGTCCAAATTGCGAATGTACCTCATACAAAATTGTTGTCATGTTGGCACTACTGTGTGCCGGGTACATTCTGCAGCTACGCTCCTGTGTAGGTTATACTGTCTGAGTTAGTTCGTCTTGTGTCAATTGTCGTGTAACGAATCTTATTAAATCTTTCAATGCAATATACTTCTTCAAGTATTGCTTTGTCATTTATTGCTTTAATCGGAGTTAGCACTCCATAATTACCACGAGATTCTTACATATATTACAATAAAAATATAGTATACTGGTATGCATATACCTAAGTAGCTATTTATGTAAATTACCAAGATGCGGTGTTGATTCTAGGACCGAAGTCAAGGTATCTTTATCCAGTTGATGAGAATATAACTTCAAAATGTATGGATACAGGACTCCAGTTTTATACAATCAGCATAGCTTACAACACACTAGTAAAGAAAGGTAATATGAGCACTCAGCCTGTAGATAAGTGGTAATTATGAGTGTGGATGTGTGGTAGGCAGTTAAATTTACAAATAGGACAATTATTAACTCAAAATATGTTCCAAGGGCAAAAATAATTAATTAACTTTCTCTATTTCTGATTTGTTTCCAGACCACATTAGGTTTTTTGTAAACGTCCACACCGGAGTATACAAATGTAGGTTATTTAAAGATAACAACATAGAATGATCCAAAACGTGATTCAAAATGTACCTTGTTATAAGATTAATTTTACAGACAAGATTTAGTTTAGACATATTCATTTACAGATACATTCTTAAAAGCAGTGTATAAATTGAAAAAGTATATTCAAACTTTAAAAAAAGTAGTCGAACTTCTTGTGAAACTACCAAGCAAGTCTGAATTAGAAGACCACCCGGACGATACATGGGATGAGAAAATGGAGGAAAACGATCGTAAGTTCGTTAATATATCAGATTCTTTTTCAAAAGTATGTAGTTACTCATACTTAAAGGTGTTATCAAGTTTAAATCATCTCGCATAGTAAAGTACATATTGCACCGGGGGGGTTTCCATAAAATTATTGTACAATTATTGTAAACCTACTACAGGCTAAAGGAAGTGGCTAGATTAACTTAAAATATACTGTTAAACCTACCCATTTCATACTGCAAAATAAGTATAACATTTTCTGCCCAAAGTTCGGAAGCCATGTTTGCGGATTTACGAATCACTTCTGGATGAAAATAACGAGAATTTGAAAGCTGTTCGAACGTATTTAAGGGAGTACTTTTCCCTCATAAATATTGGTACGTATGCACTATATCATTAAGTACATGAAGTCCTGCGTTTCAAAGACACCAATTTAAAAAAAAAAAAGTGAATTTCAAGAAAACCGCAAAAAGTGTTTTGGAGAAAACGACATAATATTTTATTCCTATTTGATTGGTGATAACAATATGTTAGGAATAAGTTTTCAGTGTTTTCATTCTTGTATAGTATTTCAGTGGCGGATCCAAGAGGAGGTTATGGGGTACATGCCCCCCATGGTTGAATATTTTTAACGCAATAACAGTGGGGAAAATTAATAAAAATGATGAATTGTACGTTCATTACACGCCACAAAGGTCACCACCGCTACTTTACCCCCCCCCCATCTCCTTTTTCTAAATCCGCGCCTGTATTATTTTAATTTTTAATTGCCTAGGATGGGACAAGAAAAATGGTATTGGTCACTCAGCCCCAAAAATATGATTTCCAATTTTAGAAAAAAGAGTCCGACTGCTGCATGGAAGAGCATATAGTTACATGGATATGTCGTAGGCGATTTGGAAAATTTCGCCGTTTACAATCTGCCTTAGGCGGAATGTAAACTGCCGGCAGCATGAGAAAATGATTGAAAATTGTCCAATCTGCCTGATTTATAGTAGGCAGATTATAATCTGCTCAAGCTCTGTTAGGCAGTTTGTGAAATGTACCTTACACAGTTCAATTAGAGCCTAACTTTATTCCGGCTCATTGCAAAGATACTGAGTGTACGCAGGCAGACTGAGAAAGAGAACGATACACGAATTATTACGATCAAAGAAGCGTTTCTTGAGTTGAAAATATTAAACGGTTCTAATCTAACATATACGTACAATCCAATGTACTGTATTATAGGGAGGCTAGAAAACGAGATCGAAGAAAAAAAAATAGTAAAGGGGGTACATAGGACGTAAACGACTTTATTATTTATTTACGACTTTATTATTTATTGAATGAATGAACTTAAATTTCACAAAAAGCCTAACAGCAATCCGCCAGTTTACAATCTGCCTGAAGTAAATCAGGCATATTGTTCAATTTCAACCAATTTTCATATTTTGCCGGCAGTTTACAATCAGCTTTAGGCAGATTGCAAACGGCGAAATTTTCCAAATCGCCTACGACTGATATATCATCCGGATAATTGTCCCTAATGACGCTTCTCAATGAGTCAAACTTTACCGTTCCAGCATCTGTACTGCACAATTTATTAATGAATTCATACACATTTATTTATTCTATAAAGTATAAAAAAAAAATAAATGCGTTCGCGCATCCATGCTTCCAGTCACAGCGAGGCACATTCAAGTGAACAATTACCCTTTCCTCTACTACCATGCTCACATCATTCTCATGATTCGTTTCCTTATTCTCTCGTTAAACTAAAGAACCTATAAGCACAAGTACGCTCATACGCCATATTGGAGCATATTGTGCCTGTGAATACCAAATCTGATTATGAGGAGCGTACTGCGTAGTCAATTCAGCATCAACAGGCACAATACGAGTATGCTCCAGAATGGCGTATGCGCGTACTCAGGCCTATAGGTCCTTCACTTTTAAACTAGAGCGCCTAGAAACACCCGAATAGGTACTGACATCCGCCATTTTAAGTCGCTTGGTGTCTGATGAGGCGATGATTCACAATTCGATACGCAGCACGTTTCGCCTAGTGACTCAAAATGGCGAATGTCAATACTTGGGTGTTTCCACGTTTCCAGGTGCTCTAGTTGAACTAGTTGAACAGACTATAGTCGTCCATTCTCGGCAATGCTCGGCAATGCTCGGCATTCTCCGTGTCGGCCCGGCGAAACGTCATTGAACGAATGACCGCGCAAAGAGGACTACACAACTACATCAAAATGATGAACATTTCTTTGCGGGACGTTTTTACAGAGCATTTTCAGCGGAATTTTTCTCTTTTTGGTGGCGAGCCATTAGACATATCCATGTCAAAAAGAATGCCAGGAAACTATTGAAATAAGTTTTTCTCTGCCACTTGGTACTACTACTGCAGAACTTTTCTTTTATTTGGTGGTTGACTTACACTAATAGCTGATTTTCTTCCCATTTCCACTGTGTGCATGATGACGTTAGACATTTTTTACTTTGTTCTAGATGTAGGTCCATTCGATTTGGAGGGAAACATTGTTCCCGATTTTTTCATCACTAATACCGAAAGAACTGATGCTGATATGGCTGGTCTCACAATCGACGATGGTGATAATATTCTAAGTAAACGTATAAAATTAGCTAGTAAAGTATTCACGTGGAGAAATGGTGTTCAAATTATGGATCTACATAATCAAGCTTTGTCGAGAACTATGGATGCAGTTCAGTTTGGAATAAAACATATGGACGTTGCTGAAGGTAAGATCACACACCATTAATTTGAGTAAAGAGTAAACATTTGCACGTGACTGTAATCTAGTAGCCAGAAGATTCTTCTAATGAGATTAAACGGATAATGTGATTTAGAAATCAACCTCGTCGACATGGGTTACATGGGGAGAGGGTACTCCCGAGGACGAAAAATTCAACTGTGGAATTTTCGAGAGTTTTATAAACTATGTGGTCAAATAGGGCGACCCACCATCGCCCAATTTGTTCACGGCAGTTCTTGAAGAAATTTTCACAAAATTAAATTGGGAGAAAAAAGACTTGAGGATAAATGATCAGCGGCTGAGTAGCCTGCGCTTCGCCGACGACATCGTCTTGATGAGTAATAGCATGGAGAAACTGAACCAGATGGCTATTAGGGAACTTTGCGAAGAGAGTAGGAAAGTCGGACTTAGCATGAATTTCTCAAAGACGAAAGTGATGACGAACATGGAAAATGGGGAGTGTTGGCTAGAGGGGTAAAAACTGGAAAAAGTAGATGAGTACAAGTACCTCGGGCAAACAGTGGCAATAACGGAAATGTGGAAACGGGTGACGAAAGAAAGAATTGCAATTGGAAAGGATTTTGGTCGAACAAAAGAATATTTGATAGCAAGCTGTCCCTAAAGGCGAAAGTAGAAGCACTGGAGCAGTATGTAATGCCTCCGCACTCTACGGAGCACAAACGTGGGCCTGGCTATGTCTGAAAGGGAAAGGATTTGGAGAACATTCATCAGAATGTTGCACAGATTGATGAAGGTAAAAATAAGTGATGAAATAAAAATAGACTCAATTTTGGCGAGAACCGAGGCAAAAAATATAGGGTGGGCGGCAACTAGACTAAAGTTCAGCTACGTGGGTCATATATTCGTAGCTAGGGAGAAAAAAATTGACGAGGATAGCAGAAGAATGAGGCCCTAGGTATCTTACCAGGAAACGGGGGAGATCCCAACAAGATGGAGGGACGAACTAGTGAAAAATTTTGGTATACTGTGGTTAAGGGCAGGTAGGGATAAAAAGAGATGGGTAAAAGAACCGTCAAACCTATGCCCGAGACCGGGTGGACTTAGCAGCAGAGGGCGGCTTCCCGCATAGCCGCGGAATTGTCAAGTCAAGGCAACAAATAAAATAAATTATAAACTACGTACAATGGAAGGGATGTCAACGCAGTCAATACATTTCCTATTTTCGGGTCTATGTGATCATTTTTGGTAGACAATGAAACTATTTTTTTATATTTCTTGTCAAGTCTAAAATTTGAGCGATTCAAATATACATCCCAACTCACGACTAAATTTCACTAAATTTCATCACTAAAGGCAACAGCCCACATGAGTTTTATCAACACAGACCTGCTTGACACCGATAACCAGCGAAATTGGATTACCTACAGCATAATTAGTTGAATCAGATGACTACTTTGCCCTATATATGGCCAATTTTCTGCTACCACTGAACCTGAAAACTTGAAATTCATTAAAAAAAGAGAAAACCCACAATATGACCTACACTTTAAAATTTACTATTCATAAATGTTCCATTCAGGGCTGTAGCGAAACAGATTTATTGAGGGCGTAAGAATAAAAAAATGTTCAAGTTTGAACTAAAAATTCGAAAATTTTCTAAATATTAATTTGAAAAAACTCCAGTTCAACACTGGACACCTTTCCCGGTTTACCAATTCTGAAAGATGACTGAAAGCGAACTGCTCCCCATGGCCATGTAGCTATGATCGCAGTAACATCGGGAATGAATTGACATTTTTTAAAGCTAACAATCCTCATAAATACTTGAGGGTCTTGAAAGCGCAGACCGGAATCGGGGACGATGTACCGAGTGTGTTTCAATTCAATCTGCTGAATTTTTTCTAATTTTTTCATTCTAAGTCAAAGATTAAAAATTTATATGTGCTTGACAGACATCTAAAATAGGTAGCTTTTGATTTTCATAATGAAAGATTATAGAATAAGTTGATATTATTTACAGATAGCGATCCTATGGATGAAGATAAATCAGCTGAATACGGAAACGAAGAACTGCCAGAAGACGAACTTTCGGGTAAGTTGGCTCGTTTACTGACTCAAATTTATGTCAGCCCGAACTGCCCAGTTTCTGTCATTGTGAAAGTCTCAAAACAGTGAACGTTTGTTACACTTACGATCATCAAATTCCTTTTCTAATGAGTTGCTTTGACAGTCTAATAGTATCAAACTGCTATGTATTTGCTACTAAGCCATGGTCAATTTAAGCGAAGAATTTCTAAAAACAAGGGGAAAAAATGAAAGAAAAAGATTCTATCGCTGCATGGAAGGACATTGTTGTATGGATACGTCGTCCAGATAACCGCGTTGCAGTGTTGCCGTTTCATCAGCGTGAATAGTCGCCAAAATGGCGTATCAAATAGCCAGAATATCGCTAAGAATGTGAATTTCAAAAAAAAAAACTAATTACTAACGGCCGTCAGTTTAACATAGCAGAAGAAAAACCAGAGATGTATTTTTTCTGCGCTAAAATATCAATACTAAAGGGGAAAATAACAAGAAATACAACAAAATGAATGAAAAATCGAGTGACAATCAGGTAATAAAAGTAGCCTGCAATATTCAATAACTAGTTTCATGACTTCAGTTCAGGATTTACCTCAACTAAAACTGAGATTTAAAACCATCAGTGAAAAAACAAAGCGAACAATAGTATACTTTTTCATATAGTCGCCAACATGCAACTTTCTTGATAATGTCGCTTGGCGATTTATTATGATTTATGTAGCAATATTGTACTTCAATTCGCTAGATCTGGTGACAAAATCGCTAGAGCGGCAACACTGCCGCGTTGACGTGCATACCCACATTCCAATGCCTTCTCTAGTCGTCCATTCTTGTCATAGCTCGGTCTTCTCAGTGTCGACCGGTCGAAACGTGATGGAACGAATGACCGCGCAAAGAGGAATGCGCAAATTACATCGTAACAATAACGTTTTTCTGCGGAACGTTTTTTGCGGTATTTTTCTCATTCACATGGCGAGCCATTGGAGCCATTAGACATATCCACGTCAAAAACTTGACTTCGTCACAAGTTTCTAGTGTCTGCAAGTCAGGAACTGATCGGGTGAATCGGGTGAATCGGGTAAAAACGTATCCATAGACAGAAATCGACTTCTGGTATTTCAAATACGTATATTTTCTGCGAAGCAAGCTGAACTAACTTTATAATTAATTCAGGTATTTTCTGTTCAATGTTCTCCTATAGAATCATATACTACCCGAGTATGAATTAGGTACTCAAAGTCCCCTCATTAGCAGCATAATATGTTCAAAGTTCTTCCTCAAATCCCCCGCGTTTCATTTCGCGTCTCTCTTTTGAATTGAGAGCTGAATTAATTTATGAAATTATATGTTTTCAGAATTTTATGACATGCACCCTTTGAAATTGTTGATGATCTGTGAAGCATATCGCTATCAACCGTTTTACACTTGGCAAAACTTACCATCGCCGCATCTGTACGCATCCTATTATCGCAATATGAAAGCTATATGGAATGATAAAGTTGAACAGGAACCTGACTTCAAGTTTATTTTAGAATGGAAGCAATCTAATCAACATTAAATACAGACTACAAGTATTACCATGTAATATTGGGTCAATAAGATGTAATATACGTATTCGTTATTTTTTGCACATAATGTAATTGAGATGCAGCCATTAGACATGTCCATATCAAAGTGAAATATTGATTGGAATAAATTTTGGATATGTTATTCCAAATTGACATAGAAATAAATTTCAGAAATTTCATTCTATAGCTACAAATTGGGCCTCCAAATATGGTCAACATTAATCGTAATTCTTATAAGTTTGAAATTGAAAGATGTGAATTCAAACATCCCGAATCCTCTACAGTTAATATGCCATTTTCTCTAGAATTGAGCTTTTAAAACTCACGAAATCCACTACCTATTCTCCATATCCTTCTGAAGGATTAAGCAAAAAAAAAAACACAATTTTCAAAATATGGCATCTAATGATGGAGAGGAAGCAAAAATTCCAGGAATCAGTAAATGAAGAGTTGGTAAAACGAGTTTGCTTGCTGCTCACTAGAAAGGACATTTTCTCCCGTGAGGCCTCTGTTAACATATGACGTATAAAGGATCATTTTAACCCCCCTCACTGAAACATGACTGTATAGACGATGAGTTGGGGGGAATTGCTAAACATCTTTTTTATGTGAAATTTCACCAAGAACAATTTTTCTTTCGAGTTTTACTTTGTAATTTTGATAGTTTCGAACATTTTTATAAAAAACTAATTTTAGGGCTTTGGCCCTTTTCCCTAAAATAAATCAGCACTTCCTATGGGGGAAAATGTTTAACAATTTTTCACAAGAAACCATTTTTTTAAATGAAAATGATTTTTATGTCCTCTGTATAGTACAATCACGTACTTAAAGCTAAGAAAACTCTAGTTGGTTAACCGAATTAAGGTAAAGTAAGTCTGATTAGCCGACAGAAGTCAAGTGAACTGTGACTGGCTGATAGAAGTAATCTTTGACCGGCTGAGCGAATTGTACTGAAGCGAAGGAAAGGAAACTCTGATTGACCAGAAGTAGAAAAGTGAAACAATATGGCTGAGAAAGGTATTGTAAAGTAAAGTAAATTGTGATTGGCCAACAAGAGAGAAGTAAAGGAAAAGCAGCTTAGGTGTGGGGAGGATATAAACAGCTGTACCCTAAGAATACTTAAGAGACAATAATTAATGATAATAGATACTTAATATATTCATACGTATCTATGTCATCGGAATTGTACGTGCAGGTTGAAGAAAACAATAATTAATTTTCTACTTTTAAGATCGGTAACAAGCCTCCTGCAATCATTTTTTTTCATTATTGTCGTCTCTTCCGTTCCTTCCAACCATTGTTTCATTGAATTGACCGCAAAGTACGTTCGTATTGTAAATAGAAATTTCCATGAGAATTTTTAGGATCGGCAACAAGACTTTTGCAAGCTTTTTTTGTTCTCTCTTCCGTTTCTTTCAACCATTGTTTCATTGAACTGATTACAGAGTGCGTTCGCGTTGTTGATAGAAAAATTTTAATAGAAATTTGTCGTCACCAAATACAATTATCATGTTTACTTAATTATTTACTTTTTTCTTTCTTTTTTCTGTATTAGGGTAAGTTCAGGCTGATAATTATTTATTAATTATTCTACACGTTTTTTTCCTTTTTTTTTTTTTTTTTTTTTTTCTTCTCATTCATTATTTTGAATCAAGATGCATGCTTTCTTGCCGACCCTCCTCGAGTAACAAGGTTACTTTTTTTTTTCTTTTTTTCCCCCTTCTTGAATTCTTATATCGGCTGAGCCTTGACCCCGAAAATTTGCGTTGTAGAATTCCATATAATTCTAAAAAGTTCCGTTGAAAAATGATATTTTTAGATCGCGCAATGGACCTAAAGTGTAGTAATACGTACACAGACATATTTTACATTACCTACACATATGTAATGACCTATTTTTTTGAACTACTTTTTATTTGTTCGTACTTTTCTGAAGCTGTTTGAGACACGTGAACAATTTACTAAAGATAAATCTAAATTCTGCAGCGTATATTTTCTTACTATTCCAAGTCTTTGGCACCCCTGCTTTAGTAACAATTCGGATAGTCAGAATTCATCGTTGGTGTTACAGCTGTAGTTTTGCGATCACGTGATCACATTGAATCAGTGATCATGCGATCGGTAGACGTACAGCTGAAAAACCAGACAATTCCACTGATTTAAAGTTGAAGGGCTCATTCGATCGTTTCCACTTTGCAGGATACAGCCGATTTTCCGATCTAAATTTAGAATAAACGATTTTTGAATAATAATGTAGTTATCTCGTGGGACGCATGACGATGCACGCATGCCAAAGTGGCCCCTGAGACACCACACCCCCGGCCCCGGAAAATACCCTTTCGAGTATCGCATCAGTGGCCAAAGGGACGCTTTGAGGCTGGCCCGAGTCCCCATTTCGTCGTTCCACTGCCGGTACGCGCTGTCCTGCCAGAGCCACCGCAAGGCCCCCTACTGACCGAGGTCAACGCTCACACAGCACTAATCTGGGATTTGGGTGCACCAGGGCCGGACGCACTTCCTGTTCACTCATCCTTCACCTTCTCATCTTGGTACGTTTGGCGACGTAGGAAGCCGCAGCATAGCTGTCTCTTCCTAGGTGGACCAACTCGGGGCATTGCCATATCGCAGGCCGTTACCATCCTCTTCATAGTGCAGAAAACTTAAAATTTTGATCACGCGGCAATGTGTATACGGATAATATATTTTACATTATAATGACTCCCTTTAATTTTGAACTACTTTTTGTTTTATTCTGTTATAAAACTGGCTGAGGCAAGCGAATGGTTTACTAAGAATAATTTAAATTCTGAGATTTTGTTTTTCTTAACATTTTTGACTACTTCATTTCTGACTGATTCATCCAATAATTTATTATTACTATGAAATACTGAACAGTTGTGCAAATGTGTTAAGCACACACAAGGAACATCTGTGCCTGAAGACAAGAAATGATTGTGCTAAAGGCAACTGGTAAAGTTTTTGAAATATTTAAGTGCATAGGAGTATTATACGAAGAAGAAAATAAACATCGCTCAATGTGTCAAGGAGTAAGCAGGGGTTATTATTCATCACACGAATAAGTAAACTCTAGTTTTGCAAATACAGCTTTCCAAACAGACTTGGATGTGCACGAATACTGTTACTCATCTTTATTTTTAGTCCTTAGTTCAGTTTATCAGTCGAGTACACCAACTTTAGGTCGTGTTTCCGAAACGCTGAATTGTAATACGGTCTCGAAATGATCCCTCAACCACAATATTCAGTTTTCATCTGTGAGTTGATTCTATCATATATTCTTATTTTGTACTTCAGCGTAGAAAATATGGAAATAAGGAAAATTTCATCTGCGCGGTGGAATTTGGCAGTTGGAAACAGAAACTAGATTTACCCTCAAAATGTGTGTGAACATGGAAAATACTTTTCACTTTTTATACACGACATCGAGGTCAAAATTGATGTGGAATTCGATGCACAAGTCGAATCACCATATCGAGTTCCACTTATAGATCGAATTTTACATTCACTTCTATGTGGAAATCAATCCAAAATTTTCACATTGTAACCTCTTATTGTACAACAGGTCGATATTATTCATAAAATTGCGTTAGTCTTGTAATATGTTGTTTCAGACATTTTGGTACCGTTGATCACACTATTTCATCCCTGTGTTTCAAATTTCGTTGAGCCCGCCTATGTTCCAGCTCCAGTGCGTACCTATATTAAAAATCCAGTTCATCCTTGCATTCCAATTCCAGTTCGCGCTCCCCCTCAAGTTCATCACCCTAATCCACTTCAATCACAAACATCTGGTAAGTGATAAAATTTGTTTTTCCAGATTCATTACACCTATCCATTTTATTTAGACAAAATGCTACATCCGGCCCTGATGTCAGCTTCTCCCCCACAGCTTTTCTGACCCAAACTTCAATTTGTAATGCGTATAGACCTCTAGATCCAAACGATTATACGTACTATGACGGAGGTAGAGAAATTTATTTTTAACCATCGCTGATTTTCACCATTGTATTTTCAGCTTCAGAGATAATTTCAGTTACTATCCAATTACACTGATATTTGGCTTCGATTAATCGAACTATAACGATTCATTATAGATTCTAACATATTCATTATTGGAATCATTTTCAGCCAAATATTTATTAGTTCAAGTGGAGAAAATTGAAAGATTGATCCTGGCTAAATATCTGTCAGAAGAAATCGATATTGATCCGAGTCTCGGTGTTGCTCAGCATATTCTGCTATTTGGTTAAAATGGCTTTCATGTCGGTCTATCACGTGAACAATGACTTGTCGGCTAATAAAAATCATGTCTTTTCTTTCTCCCTTAAATAGTAACCACTAGTGATATTATCAATGACATGGTTATCAATTTCGAAAGACATCGACAAACTAGTATCACAGAATCCTTCACCACTCGCAAAGGTAACTTTTATTACATAATTTGGATTTCGTTTTTGGTCCGTCTGAAACCTTCAAATGGCCACATTGGTAAATGTTACACGAAAAACAAAAAACTGTTCCCAAGGATCCCATGATTAGTATGTGCATACTTCATAGTGAAGAGAAGTGGTCGTCAAGTATTTTCAAGGTCTTCTCGATGTATGTTTCGTTACTACTAAGGGGCGGATTTCTATGAAATTATATGTTTTTCTGTGTTGAAGTAGAATCGATATATTCCAGGTATTTATCCGTTTCACGTCATTTCGAAGCGAATGAGCCCAACTTCTTTTTGCATATTTTGCATATTTTGCCAATAAAATCATATTTTTTCATAAAACGACCATTTTTAGCACATATTTTTACAAATTTCCTCATAATTTCGAGTTTTTTTTCATTTTTACCGCATATTTGCAAAATTTTTCAATTTTCAACTTTTTTGACTTCTGGATTACGAAAATTTTTCAGTTTTGACTCCTGGATAGTGAAAATTTTTTAGTTTTTGATAGCTTCACTAGCGCTCTACACTTGCTTTCGCGGAACTACTTTTCACACGAAGCGCCTGGTTCTAAGTATTTTACTTAAGTTTTGAGGTAAGTGCTGTAAACAGACGTAATTTTTCAAGACCTTTGCAACGATACCCATATTGATTTTGCATATTTTGTTCATATTTCGAGAAAAAAATATGCATATTTTTGATTTTTAGCGCATGAAATATGCGCATATTTTGCGTTTTTTAGCGCATAAAAATCCGCTCCTTAGTTACTACCATTAGCTAACATTATTTTCTCAACTGAACAAAACGACCTTTTTCCACCTCAGTTTATAAAAAAGAAAGTATAATTGTGTATTGTCAAGACTAGCAGACTCTTTTTGATCCAAAAAAGGACACCATCACTTTTCAATTCTAGGTCTGAACTTTCTACAATTGGTTATTTTCTCACATAATGTCAGAGCTCACCTTAACAATTTGAGAAAAAGAAATCCTCCTCTTTGTCTTTCTGTTTAATTAATAGTTTGTCTGTCATAAGATAGAACGCAAGTCATTCATTCAAGAGCGCAATCGAGGAGGGGGCTCGGGCTATAGCTCCCCCCCCCCCACCAAAAGAATTCTTCGAAATTTTTTCAAAATCAATTTTGAAACGGAAAAAAATAGATGCCGATGGCCTGATGCGATTACGTTGCGTTGTAGGTTCGTACCATTTTACAGCTCATGAAAATAGGTAGGTAGTAGGTACCAAATCAGGTATAGGTATCAAATCGAGTTTTCACTCCTGCTCATTTTTCCCCCTAAATTCTAGCTCCCACCAAAACAAAGTTCTAGTTGCTCCCCTGCATTCGTTTATTATTCATAGACAACCAGAACTTTAAAATTAATTGATAAATATGAAAAACAAATATTTTCTGATACGGAGAGTTAAAATTATATAATCGTGTATTTCAAAATTGCTAACTGGTGGGGCATCTTCTCTGATGACTGGCCATCTTCTCCATTCAGTGGTAGGAGATATTTCTTTCAAACGAGCCTTAAATAGATTTTAGGCATATATCAAAACCAGAGATGGGCAAGATCACGTTTAAAATGATCTAGATCAAGAACAGAGATCATTTAGGATCATATTAAGGTCAGATCATGCCCATTTCTGAAAATAAGATACTTATTTTCGCGGGAAAAAATTAAAAAAGCAAAAAAATAAAGATTTATTTGCTTTTGACTTTCAGCTTTTCAATTTATTCGGACCTTTGGCTTTTGGTTTTGGTTTTCTGAAAATCATTGACTTTTGCCTCTTAACTTTAAGCTTTTAGCTAGCCTTCAGTCCCTGCCCTGACACTGAGGCCTTTTCTTGTGACACGTCACAGATTCTCATAGTCATTGAACAAAAAATATAGGAGTAAACTGTAGAAAGGAGTTATGTTAATAGTTACAGAAGATGTCTGTACTCATTTTAAAGAGGGGGAAAATGATCTAATCTTTGATCTTTTTCAAGTGAAGAATGTGATCTAAAGATCAAAGATCACCGGACTTTTAAAATGATCTATAGATCGAATCGAAGAAAGCGAAGAAAAGATCTTTAATCTTACGATCATATTAAGATCAGATCGTGCCCATCTCTGATCAAAACCAAATATATTTAAAACAACATTTTTACTTATTACGTGGAGCGTTTCAAAAGTAAGGGGTGATTCTCCGAAAAATGGACAATTGAACGTGGACAAAAAAATCTGAGGTTCACTTTTCAAATTTTTTTCGTTGAAATTTATATTAGGGGTATCAAGAAACCATATTCCGGTACCGGCCGGGCTTAAATTTGATTTTGGGGAGTTGTAAAAAAAATTGTTGTCCACGTTGAAAGACAAATTTTTCACGTTTACATATCTAGTGTGATAAGATGAGGCTGTACGATCACACAGCGGCACCGTGGGTTACAATCTCACGGATCACGGTTTTATGAAGTACCAAAAATTCATCTAGGAAAGTAGTCTCTGCACGAAGAAGATTTAAAGGCTGTTTCTACAGGCTGCTTCTAAGTGTCGAAAGATTCACATCCTTCAACGTGGATACAAGAAATACGTGAGTATCCACGTTGAATAATATTTATATTTTATGTCCAAGTTTCAGGACAAAATCGCCTTTTTCCTTTTCCCATTGGGTAAATATGCGAAGAATATTTGATACATGTCTCTGAATGTAATGTGGCCAACGTTAGATATATTATTACGTTTTTACAAATTCCGAGGTGTAAATTCAATACGGCTGTTGATGTCCACGATGAAGGACACTTTTTTTTTTTAGAAACCAGGATCTCAGCAATAAATGAGTATTTTAGCATCATTATTTCACAGAAGTTCTTACACAGAGCCTTCTAGAGGAAGTTATATGAACATTTGAGAGCAGTTTATGCTTATAGTGGAACCCTACAGAGAGGTTTGAAAATTATCCACGTTGAAGGACGCATATCTCTTCCTAGACACAACTTTGAGGCATTCTAAAGGTTACTTAACTTGGTTAGAAAAAGATTGTAAGACCTATACCGTGTTGCCTCATCTTACCTCTTCAACAATGGGAAACAGTAGTTCCTGAAAATTATGTATTAAACCCTTCCAGCGAGCAAAAAAAAACCGGAACTAGACCAGGTTGACACCCACGTTGATGGACATTTCAGGTGCCTTTTCGATTTTCTAAGGATGTTCTGCTGAACTAGGGAGAGCTTCTCAATGAGAAGAGTTCATTTCCTCAATTTTGACATATTGCGCTTTGCGCATAGCATTCTAATAATAACTGGCAGAGTTACAGCCCGTTTACATGAATTGTCCATTTTTTGGATAATTACCCTAGGGTCATACTGTGTGTAAAAGACTCAAATCAAAGTCGAAACCCTGCGGACAAAAAGGAGTTTATTCGCGAGGAAATTTACTATTTTTCTACGTAATCTCTCCGTGATCCGAACATTTGTTGAATAAGGTAACCTAGCCAATAATAGGCACCTTAAGCAGTTTTTTCCCGTAAATATATATTTTTTTAAATTTTATTGGATCAACTTGCAAACGTGAGACAAAAATTATTGAATGAAGGATAAAATTCTCTATAAGTTTACCTTTGAATGGGAGGAAAGAGCTAAAAATTAGTGTTTAAAATTGGTCTTAAAGACGACCATAATTTTGGCCAATAATGGCACTGAAAAATTCGAAAATCCAGTAATAGGCACCCAATAATGGACACCAAGAAAAATGATGAAACATGTATTTTCAATAAGTGGACTTGAAATGAATTACAATTTATATGAATCTGAAAAACTTTATATCAATTTTTCTTGAAAATTATAGCTAAAAATATGAGACCCGAAAAAAATTCGACTATCAATTTTTGTTTTTCTGCACTGAATTTTTTACTGGCTTGCGGGATGCTACTTTTTGGATAGATTTGATTTGTGACTTGAACTGTACAACATATACTGTTTCCGGCCAGAGAGCGCTAAGAACATCGGAGATAATCGTGAGGTCCATATTAGACAACCTTACCTTATTATAAACATAAGCAAGCTCTATAAGTGCCAACTGTGAAAGAAATAACGTCCTGATAAGACAAAAACAATGATTATTAGTAGCCCCTTAAAGAAAAAAAGAGGGCCTGGGGGAATTTCCACGCCCCCTCCTTCCAGTTCATTTATTTCTTCAGTCAGATGGGAAATAATCATAAGCTACGGAAGATAAAAGGTTTCTTTCATAGTGTAAGGAGTGATTGCTGATTTGATGTACAGTGTATGATGTAGCCGGAAACGTTGAAATTCAGGTCTTTTAAAAATATTGGGCCCTTCTGAAAGTCCGGGCCTGGGGTATTTCCCCCCTTTCCACCTCCCTCTCAACAGGGTTGATTATTAGCAACGTGCCCATTACTGGAGTGTGCATAGTATTTGACTATTTCTAATAATGGGCATACACGGACCATTACTGGACAGATGACAAATTTTGATAACCTTATAATGGGCACTTGCACTATGAAGGCATCCATTACATTTACCCATGAATCCAGCATCGCATATCAAAGCATAACTTCAATAAAGTGCACTGCTACTTACCGCATAATAAAATCTGCATTAGCACTCAATTTATTAAAACTAGAAATTTATTTCGTTCCTTAATTATTTTTTAACGAATACGAAAAACTTTGACTGCAGTCATCCTTTTTTGTTTTCAAACAAAAATTATTATCACGAAAATGGTCAAACTTTTTAGGGTTCTAGGGCAGTCAGTGAGGACAACTATGTTGGAAAGATGAACTGGCATCAGGAATAAGGAGTGTTGCCAATTAGCCTTTAGAAATCTTAAAATAAACAACTGAAATCTAAATTGCTCTTTATAGGTGAGGTGCCTATTATTGGCTAGGTCAGGGGTTCTCAAACTTCATATACTCGAGGACCCCCATAATTATTTATGGAGTCAATGCGGACCCCTTTTTTTCACGTGACTCATAGCCGCAGGGTAGCGCCCCATCGAAAACAATATTGCCCTGCTCATAGGCATGGATTGAGCTAGCGTACACATTTCGTAATATAAACCAAAACTGTTATTTTCAGAAATAGGCGTTCTTGGTGCGAGTGATAAAAAAAAATTAGATTAGAATATTTTTCGCGGACCCCTAAAAAACTGCTTTTGAGAAACTCTGGGCTAGGTTACCTTAAGTAGATCAAGATCGATGAGCAAATGGCTGGAAGAATGTTGGGGAGAGGGGAGGGTAATGTTTGGTACAATGAGGATTTTTGCGATCAAGTATATTCAGGTCAGTAATACGACGTCATGGTAATAGAAGTGTATCATACCCTAATAGAAATTTCTATTAACAACACGGCTGCAGACTACAGTTGCGCAGTTAAGATCAGGATCAATGAGCACATGGCTGGAAGAATGTTGGGTGAAGCGTTGAGCATGTCGAAGAGAGCGTTACAGTTTTCGCGCAATTATACCCATGGCTGTAAGATGTCAAAGTCTAAAACATTATGAATTTATCGGCTGCAGACTGCAGCCCCACAGCAAAGATCAAGATCAGTGAGCATATGGCTAGAAGGAATAATAATTTCCCTGGAAATGTGGATCACTGAACTGAATTGTGGACCATGAAGTAGCTAAATCGTATTGATTGGCTTCACGCAATAAGCACAACTGAACTAAACTGTGAACTGAACTGGAATCAAGTTCGGTGTCGGTCGGTAATAGGATGGGGGGGGGCAGCCAATAGACATATTCATATCAAATTGTCAGTCCACCCGAATATTTATTTATTTATTTATTTTAAATTTGTTTATTTTTTGAGGTGGTGCCGACAACAGTCCGTAGACCGCAATTACTGCCGACACCACCTTTACAAGATAATTTCACTTAAGATTAAATACTTAATAATTTGTTTACTAGAATACAAAACTAAGAGTACAGTATTTATATTCATTCATTCATAATTCATTCATTCATTCATCCATTCATCCATTCATTCGTATTCTTTATTTCATTTTTCTTCTCACCTTTTGCTCATTTCCTAATCTTTAGCCTGCAGGATGGTCTTACGGATATTATTCCTGGACTGGTAAAACACGAGGGTCGTTCAAAATGTAAGGATACAAATGCAATAACTCAAAAACTAGAAACCATAAAAAGTTTATTTGCAAAAACTCTGAAAGGCACATCCTTACTCTACTTTTCGACATAGTCACCTCCACAGTTGAGGCACTTATCCCACCTATGGATCAACTTGAGGATACCCTCTTCATAGAACGTCGCCGCCAAGTTATTGAACCAGTTTGAAACGTCTTCCTTGAGTGCCTCGTTGGTCAAAAAACGTCTACCACCCAAGTAAGCCTTCAGAGAAGGGAAGAGGTGGTAATCTGAAGGTGCGAGGTCAGGTGAGTAGGGTGGGTGGGGCAAAACTCCCCATTTAAACTTCTCCAGTAGTGTTGTCGTTACGCGTGAAGTGTGCGGCCTCGCGTTGTCTTGCAAAAACACTACTCCTCGTGACAGTAAACCGCGTCTACAATTCTGAATAGCTCGTCGTAATTTTTGTCGAGGCATTTTGCTGGTGGATTACATACCCTATGGCCAGACAGTAAATTCAGAAGTGTACTGCAATCAGTTAAAAAAATTACGACGAGCTATTCAGAATTGTAGACGCGGTTTACTGTCACGAGGAGTAGTGTTTTTGCAAGACAACGCGAGGCCGCACACTTCACGCGTAACAACAACACTACTGGAGAAGTTTAAATGGGAAGTTTTGCCCCACCCACCCTACTCACCTGACCTCGCACCTTTAGATTACCACCTCTTCCCTTCTCTGAAGGCCTACTTGGGTGGTAGACGTTTTTTGACCAACGAGGCACTCAAGGAAGACGTTTCAAACTGGTTCAATAACTTGGCGGCGACGTTCTATGAGGAGGGTATCCTCAAGCTGATCCATAGGTGGGATAAGTGCCTCAACTGTGGAGGTGACTATGTCCAAAAGTAGAGTAAGGATGTGCCTTTCAGAGTTTTTGCAAATAAACTTTTTATGGTTTCTAGTTTTTGAGTTATTGCATTTGTATCCTTACATTTTGAACGACCCTCGTATGTGAAGGTCCGGACAGCTCAAACACAGTCTATTATATTGATCCAATGCTCTGGATAAGACACTGTTTCTCAGGATATCCGTACATTCGGATGGGGTGCGGAACGTTTGCATGGACCGGCTGTTAGCCCTAGGTACACATAGATTGATTTTTGAGAGTAGTTCTGGCTCCACAACTCTGCACCGCATCAGGTCGTAGAGGAATAATAAGGAAACTGTCCTACGCCTTGCCTCCAATGAATGCATTTCGAAGCCCTGCAACAGTTCCTCATATCCCATACCAGACGGGTAGTATGTAAAAGTCTTGTAAAAGAGAAATTTGAGGAATCTTTTCTGTATTGATTCCAGAATTCCGGAAAGCGTTATAGACGAAGGGTACCACACTAACACCCCAAATTCCAGTAACGAGCGTACCAAAGTAAAATAAAGGACCCTTAGGGTTTGAATTTGTTTGAGGTTTTTGGAATTTCTGATGATAAATTCTACCCTCCTTCTTGCCTGCTTAATGAGTTGCGCTGTATGATATTTAAAAGTTACATTGCTATCCAGAAATACGCCCAGATCCCTAACGGTTGCAATCTTCCTTAGCCGCATATTGTTTATTATGTAGGTGTGACTTATTGTTCTTACTGTATTTCGAGTGTATGTTATTTTTTCACATTTTTCTACATTTAAGGGTAAATGATTTTCCTCACTCCATTCTGCTATTGAGTTTAGATCGTTTTGTAGTTGATAATACTCTTCCTTACGTTCTTTACTACGGTAAATCTTCATGTCATCATATAAAACAACTGCCTGCTTATTATCCACTGAAAACATAAAACATGCGAGATAGAAGGGTCATGCAAGACCAGCATTGGTAAGAAGATGGAGAAATTCAAACCAGATGATTTTTTAATTGATATGCAATATTACGATGCACATACAGTCAGTGCCCATTGGTCGAACATTTAACTTATGATTAAATACGAAGTTCTTTTATAATATAATACCGAACCTTATGAACTAGCCATTAAAACTAAAATGTTTAAAATTATGGCCATTTTCAGCTCCCTCTTCAGTGAATGATATGCTGGCCGAATTTTTTAAGAAAATGCTCGCAGGTAAAACGTTAAATAATTGGATACCAAATAATCATGCTTCAAGTAAATATATGTACTAATTGAATAACTAGTATACTAAGTAAATAGCATTAAAATACTGTTTACATCAAATGCAGACAAAACTCATCTCTATAACGAACCTCGTAATCACAAAATCTTTGATGTAACGAAATTGAACACTGTTCCCTTCAAAAAAAACTCCCTGTCACGAGGAAAAGTACTCGGTACAACGAACTAAGAAACACCTCATTTCAATCAAGTTCTCTACATACTCTATCGAAAGGATAGGCCTGTTCCTTCTCGTTTAACTACAATGCCAAATTTTTCAAACAGAAGAAATTTCCGGAATTTCATACCAAATAATAGAAAATAATGTACCCGCGATATAAGCATGTCAAAACAATCTCGATGTAACGAATCCTCGCTATACCGAATTTTTCCCTCCGGTCCTTCGGCTTCGCTATAACGAGTTTTATCTGTAATATTTCGAACAGAAGTAAGATATACAACCCCCTACACTGCGACAGCTAATGGAGAAATCACGTGAGCAACATGTGGATATATACATCGCGTTTATCGACTTGAAAAATGCCTTCGACACGGTTCATCGGGAAACACTGTGGAGTATAATCCAGAGACTTAGCTGCCCGAAAAAGATGACACGCATTATAGAAAATCTACACAAAGACAATACGGCACGCGACATCTCGCAATATGATCTGGGTCCTGAATTCCCCGTGACTTGCGGAGTGCGACAGGGCTGTGTACTCGCACCAACCCTATTTATCGTCTTCGTGAATGCGGTCTTACACTCTGTTGACACGACACTGACATAGAGGAGTGTAACCATAAGTTACAGGACGGACAGAGATCTGTTTGACGCCCGCAAACTAAAAGCCCCAACCAAATGCCGTAAAAAGTACATATCAGAGCTGCAGTATGCCGATGACTGTGCCTTGGTGGCTGCTTCGCCGACAGAACTACAAAGCACGCTGAACACCTTCAACGAAGCTTACACTGCGCTTGGGCTGAGGATCAATGCTGGCAAAACTAAAATAATTGAGACCAGAGCCACACAACACCTATTTCCTGTGAATGGAGAAGTAATAGAAAAGGTGGATCACTTCTGCTACCTGGGGAGTACCATCACAAAGAACCTAGACACGAGGCTGAGGTGCAAAGACGAATACAATCAGCCACAAGGGCCTTCTGCAAGTTGAGAAGTCGTGTCTTTGATAACCGTGACATCTGGACCACCACAGAAATAGCCGTCTTTAAAGCTGTGATACCACTTTGCTTGCTTTATGCCAGTGAGACTTGGACGCTGTGCCGGAAACAGATCAAAGAATTGGAAAAGTTTCAGCAACGCCAGCTGCGCAGAATATACAGGATCAGATGGGACGACTTTATCTCAAATAAGGAAGTGTTGAACAGAGCGGGCTTACTACCGGTGGAAAGAATCATAGAGAGGAGCCAACTGCGACGGGCTGGGCACATTCGACGCATGGAAGACACCCAACTCCCCAAAGTCACCCTATATTGTGAGCTAGAGCATGGCGCGACATCATCTGGCGGACAGCGGAAGCGCTACAAAGACCAACTGCACACAACACTAAGGAAACCGAAGCTGGAAGATAGCTGGGATAGGCTTGCAGAAGATAGAAGCCGGTGGCAGGGCGTCATCCGGGACCACAGAGGATCGGAGCCTAGCGGAAGGAGAAGTTCAAACACGGCGGCGGATCCATTGGAATGCGACACATGCGGCAGAATCATCTCATCCAAAATTGGCATGATCTCCCATCTCAAGACCCATAAATAGCGGAAAAATGGAGGAGCAATGGTCGATCATGACTGGCTGAAGAAGAAGAAGAATGTAGATTAGTAATTTCTGCTTCATTATTCAAAGACGTCTGTTTTGAGTTCGATGGTAACATCATTCGGGGATTGGAAAAAAAAATTTGGGTTGAACAAAAAGTTCTCCCGCCTGGAAATCGTGGGGCTAGCGTCAAATTTACGCCGGTTTGGCGCTAGCGCCTTCGCATTTGAAATACATGCATACGCCGTTGCCGAAATTTTGGGCCAGTTGGGGCTGGCTTATATTTGGCCCGACTGTGGCGCCTGGCACCAATCGAGCGCCAATTTTTGATCGGTGCTCGATTTGCGCCAGAATCGAGGGTAAATTTGGCGTATATTTGGCGTCGATGCCGGAATTCGGGCTAGCCCACGATTTCCAGACGGATCTATGTTCGTTTACCTTATTTTTTTATTCAAAATAATTTTATTCGGTACATTATTTTATTTTACTTTTTTTTTTTTGAAATTCTGACATCCCCAGTCGTAATGATGAGAATATCTCAAAAATTACTGAAATGATTGTTGGCCTCTATCACTTTGGCAATATCATCTTAATGAATTTCAACTTGCTATTATATGTCACAGCACCATCACAAGTTGGGACTAATTCAATGAATATATCCAGGCAAAACTTCATCATAGTGACCTACGTAACATACCTCTCAACCCAATACCTTCACAGTTTTTTGAGGTGTTATTCGTATCACTTAGCAGGTATGTAATAAAGTCTTAAGTTACTTCCTTTATAAATATTACTGGTTGCTAATGATGACTTTTAGTTCATTCGCGCTGACAAAGCGCGGCAAAATCTACATTCCGGTACAGCCGAGCGGGTATCTATGGGGTCTGGTTGGCCGAGTGGATAGCGCGTTGGTCTCGGAATCCGAAGGTCTCGGGTTCGAGACCAATGTAGCAACTCGCCAGATTTCTACCTAGGCCGGTTTTTCGGTCAGAAAGGAAGAGGGCTACGAAAGCCCTAACAGCTTCCCCAACGTCTCTGAAGTAATGCTCGAAAGGGCGGATTCCAGGGCTCAGGTTGAGAGCAAATTGGAAAAAGAGGAGACCCGAGCGGGTACCTGACCAGACATTCTTTAATCCATAACATATAAACTAGAAAGTATGTAACAAATTATTGTGTCCCTATAAGGCGGTACGTATGCAGCCAGTGAATCTGATATTAGTTGGAAAGTCGTGGTGCGAGTTGAGTGAAGGTAGAAATACATACCTCAAGTCCAAAAGAGCATTAAAAATTCCTGATTTTCTAAATGAAAATAATGGAAAAATCAAAAAATGTTCGTAACGTTACTGTACTCAATTCAACGTACCCCTCGCCCCTAGGATTCCTTATTTGTGCTACTGCTGGAAGGAGTTGGCGCACATTTAGGATACTCATAAGTGATAATTACCCAAATAAAAAAGATAACCAAAGTGATACGTAACCAAGTGATAACTTGCATAATTTGTAGTGCCACTTTCATGTTACTTACTCCACTTTTACACAACATTATGTGAGAGCTGGTCGGTCACAGTTTTCGATTTTACTCAAGAAATATTCGTTTCTACGAACGAAGTATGAGGTCTAAATTCATGCAGCTTAGAATTTCACTTCAGCTGAGCATACAACAAACGAAGAAATCGCTGGAGTTCTTGGGCTATCAGCATTTTTATGATTTCTGAAATCTGCAATCTGCAAATATATACAAATTCGAGGAAATCAATGGAACTTGACAAATGATCATGTTCAGAATACCTTGTTTAAATAAAGTCATTTATTCGAATTCTATCGAAATTTTCTTTAAAATCAAGAGGTTTTGTGTTTGCAGATTCCATACTTCAGAAATCGTAATATACAGATAACCCAAAAACTGCAATTTTCTCGTTTGTTTTATATTCATCCGAAATGAAACTTTATGTTGTATAGATGTACTTTTTTACATTCTTTCGTAAAAACGAATATTTCTCTAGCAATAGCGAAAAAATATGACCAGCTCTTACATAAAATACATTGTAAAATTAAAGTAACATGATTGTGGCGCTCTCTGACGAGGTAAGTGAGCTTAAATATCTTTCGTTACATGAAATGTACATTGGCTGGGTGGCAAGTCCCAGCACTTGGTTCTCTTATCGTCTTGAAAACAACACTGGGAACAAATTAGGTCAGGAATGTGGCCGTGAGGTACAGGAGTCGCACTGCAAAGGAATGGATGAACGAAATTGCATTTTTAACAAGATCGTCGTCATCAAATTTTTCGTTCATAAAATGTACATAATCCAAAACTAAAATAGTTAGAAAGAATACACAGTGTGTCTCTTTTGCAATGACTCCCCTTCCCCTTGGTTAGTAGGCAACCAAACCTCACAATACGTAGATATGTTTGCATACTCCTACTTTTGAAGGAGCTGAGTTATGGTAGTTTACTATCCTTGAAAATTTTTTTTTTTCTTATCACGACTAGAGACAGACAGGAAAATGGTACCAGTAGGAAATAGTAAAGGGCAGTTGTGATGAAACCACAGAAAATAAAAATGGTTGGAATAAGTTCAACGAGGTGTTCATAAAGTTAATTTTAGTACAAATTATATCAGAAAATTTTCACAATTTTTCAATTTCCCGTGGAACTTGCCATCTTAAGCTACTGTTTTTTATTTCCAAAAGATTTTACATTACATTTCCCATAAAAAGGTCATTAGCAATTTTCTTGTATCTGGATTAGAACTGCTCAACATGGAGTTCAAGATATCCCTGTTAAGAATTATTACTTTTTAACACAAATATATACTGACCTCTTATGAAGATATAATTATACCATCTTCTTTAGGTACTTTACCACTTCACAGAGTTATATCATTTATGGGGCTTATTCACCTCCCTCCTTTCATCTATTTACCCCATATATGAAATTGAGAATAACCATATGCAATGAGGGATGGGGTACTAGTATTTTGTGAAGTTTAATATGGGTATCCAATAATTGGTCCCATAGGTCGCTAAATTCGGTTTGGGTAACATGTTTACCATATTCCCCGAACTGTGGCGCATACCGATGGGAAGGAAGTAGAATTCGGTATGACACATTTACGCACAGTTCACTCAGAATTTTAGTCATTTTCGTAGTACCCTCTGCCTTTCAATCTCCTCAATTATGCTGATAATTGAAATATTCATACAAGATAATAAGGTACTTCTCACTCACCAATTTAAGGGAAACTTGCCCAGCAAATACCATGCCGTATAAAAGTCAGCTGTCAATTCTTCAAATTCCTTACATGAAAGTGGGGAGAATATTATGGCATTATGGTACACTGCCCTCGTATTTTACTGAGGAAGGAGGGCAATGGCCTCACGTTCCTTCCGGTTCCAGCATATCTGAAGATAAGAGTAATACCTAATAGCAGTAAGTTAACCCCCGGGAAGTTAGGAGTTTCTGAATAGAATATCTGTTAATGAATATGAACGCAATTTATTACTGGCTTCATCGCACTTTCGATCACCAGATTTCTGTCCATATGATTAATTTACTCTTCTGTAAATGAACATGATAGGTCCGAAAGCAGAATTCTCATATCCCATTGACGAAAACACTACGTCAAAATGTGGAACCGCGATGTTCCACTTTCTTCAAATCAGTTATATTTACTGGAAGGAGATACCCAAAAGTATGCACTGCTTTCCTTAATTTTTCTAATTTGATATTGATTTGAAAACAATTAGAAGTCTACGCAGTTTTAAGTAAGCTCGTTGCATAAACGCAATAATTTGAAAGCAACAATAATAATTCATTTATTCGCTGTTTCTGTTTTTCTTTCAGATGATTATCGGCATTTCGAGAATATCCATACCACCATAAACTCTAAATGTACGCTATTCAAACATAACTGTACAAATGATCTAAAAAATACCTCCAAATATGGCAAGCTGAAAGTTAATGTTAAGTAAAACATTCAAATTTGTGTATTTTTCAGACAAATTTTCCGACGTGATCGGTCATTTGTGGAATTATATCGACCTCGTGTACCAATCAATACGTCTTGTGGATAAGCCGCCAGTTCCACGGAAGAACCGTCACGATCCAAGAGAGATACTGAAGAGAAAGTGGAGTAAGTTTATAATTCTACACATAATTTACTTGTAACACCTATCATTTTTACAGTTCACATTTATCTAAACATACGAGTATAACTGTTTTCAAACAATTGTGAGGTGCTTTATGAAAAGTCTGTAAGTCGGAAAAGTAGATTTTGCCCTACGGAGCAGAGCATTCCGTCTCTCAGAATTGAATGGAAACTGCTTCTAAATGAACCTGGCAATAGTGTACAGTAGAAAGTAGAGTTGTCTGCGATGTGATATTTCAAGTTTACAAACGAATTACTATCTACAGGCTGGTGTTCGAGAAAAGGTACCGTAAGTCAGAAAAGTGAATTTTGCCCTATAGCAGAAAAAATTCCGTTTTCCGGATTTGAACGAAAACTGTTTCTAGATCATTACCTAGTGTACAGTAAAAATTAGTTGTCTACGGTCGTGATATTTCAAGCTTACAAACAAATTACTATCTACAAGCTAGTATGAGAGAAAAGGTACCATAAGTCGCATCGATCTTGTTTACATTTTTGGGCACATTATCACTATACTTGTGCATAATAACTATCGCGTTACGTCGTAGGGTGCGAGAGAAGTGGAGTAGTTAATTTAATTCGATATTCATTGAGACGGATTAGTGCAGTAGGCGCCTAGACATCGATTTTTTCGTGTATTTTTCTGTTTTACAACTTTAAAAGCATTTTTCTCAAAATTAAGATTTCACATCCTCAAATTTGAGCTATTTTTATGTTATTCTGTATTGAAGCTAGAGACTTAATTTTTTTTTTTTTTTTTTTTTTTGTGAAGTACAGGTACATTTCTGTTCCATCAGATTCTACTAAAAACTTAGAAACAAGACCTTTTCATAGAGTGCCTCGCAATTATTCTTTCACTTACTGAAAGAAATTAGTAGATGACCTTTGACTTTATTTTGAATAAAGCATGAGTAACACCGTTCTTGCACGTAGATCAAGGGGTATCTACAGAGGTTCATGACACCTTACGGGATGTATATTCAAAGACACAGGACTGCGCCTCCTTCCTGGAGGAAAACGCCAAAAAATTGAAAACTATTCGAAAGTACTTGAGGGAGTATTTCGCTCAAATAAATATTGGTACGTACGCACCTCTAACTTTACATTAGATTACTATTCAACTTTCTCCTCAGAAGTCAATGATTATGCCCACCAACAGTATTTGAACAGTTGAACTTGTTCGCAAATCGAATTATTAATCAAATTTTCGGGCTAAAATGCAAAAATGTAACGACTTTTTGCACATTCATCGAAAATAATTCTTGAATGGTAGAGATACCGTTTGTTGATGACATTCTACCTTCTAAAAATAATCGAAATTTCATCTACCTTTTGAAAATGTGAGGGGCAATTATTAAACTTCACAAGTAAATCCCATAAGACCTCATAGCTTATGAGGCATAGATTCATATTATTAGAAAATCTAACAAATTTCTAGGGTTACTGTGACATGATACAGAAAAACTTCAAAGGGTATCCCATCGATTTTCAACATCCTGTAATTTGATTCGATAGGCAAATCAAGGTTCATAAAATATTTCAATAACATAAAGGCTACTTCCGACTCTGACGGTATGTAGATAGAGCAAACGGGGCTAGGGTGCACTGCGAGTTGGATATAGTGGGGGCTCCTGGGCTGAGTAGCGGTCTCTCACTCGCTCCCTCTCCCTTTCCCTCGCTCCCTCACCCTCTCTCTCCCTCTCCCCCCTCTCCCCCTCTCTTTCTTTCTCTCTTTCTCTCTCTTATAGATTTCAATGAAAATTTCTATATCATCTCCCCTCCCCCTCCTTCCTTGCTGACTACAGTTCTGGAAAAATGACTTTCAGAAATCTGGTTTTTGGGGTATCTCATAATGACTGACTTAATTTTTATTTCTCACCTTGTTACCTTGCATGACGATGTCATTGAATGTTTCTTAATTATTTGTTAGACATAGGTCCACTTGATCTAGAAGGATATGTAGCCGACTATTCCAGGGCCAATATCGATGATAACGTTGAAATCGAAAGTAATCGCTTGCGAGTAACTACTGAAATGTTTACATGGAGAAACGGTGCTTACATTGTGGATCAAAATGAAAAAGTACAAAGGCAGATGCAGAATGGCATTAAGAAAGAAGAACTACGAAGAAAGATTCAAGCCACGAGGAGAATCTACATGGCGAATGCAGATGGTATAATCATGCAAAATGAATACTATTCCATGTAAACAATATCTGCACTTAAGTGGACTGTAATTCAGTGGCGTAGAAAATGTTTTGTGGAGGAGGGGGATCACCTACCTAAAAGCTAATTCACATACTCGTACCTTACTAATTCAGGAAGGCAAAGAATGAGCTATGAAGAGCAGGTAATGAAGGATACAAAGGGTGAATCAGAAAAGTGGAGAAACGTAACCTACTAGTCGAGAGACTAAGAAAAGTATCATCGTCATCATCATCATCCGCGAAATGCTCCTTCCCCAACAGTTTTCAGTATATGAAGTGTCAGATCAACTAGTGAAAAATGCTTGTTGTTCGGTGTTGTTCGGTGTTGTTCGTAAGTGTGGTAACAATAGAGGGGGCACCAATTTTGAAAAAATTATCGAAATAGGGGACTCTAAGGTTGCTGATCCCAAATATTACATCAGATTTTTCATCAACCACTAATTCAAGTCCCAGCGTTTGAAGAAGAAAAGAAAGAGGCAAACTGACTCGCTTTCTGAAATCGAACAGTTGTCGAAATAGGACTTTCATGGGTAGCTGATTCTGCACACAGCACTAGAGGGCTTTAAAATCTGAAAAAAACAGGCTAAATCGGATAGGTTTCAGAAATAGAGCAGCAATGTGTCGTAACAACGGTTTCCAAACCTCAAATTTCGCATCTAGCTCTTAATTGGATCCCAATGTGGCTCCCAAAATTGTGAGAAAAATTAGCTTGGTCTCAAAAATCGAGAAAACTATCGTAATAGGTATTTTCCGGATCACTAATTCCCAATATCGGAGTTACGATCGGATACCAAATTGCTCCCTGAAATTTATAAGAAAAGTAATGAGCAAAATTAATTTGTTCATATTCTGTGTGTAGGGCGTGCCAATTTATAATAAATTTCTTCTTCTGTAGTCCAGAGTGCTTTCGGTTGTTACGCCATCTTCAGTGGAGTACAAAAGTTAGGCTAAAAGTCGAGAAAAAATATTAGGTTTTGAATGGATCCCAATCCAAGTTCTAGAATTTGGGAAGGGGGGAGAGAGCTTTACTGATTTCGATTTTAGAAATGGAGCAGTAAAACATCGTAGGAAAGGTTTTGTGAGTCACTGATTGATTCCGAATATCGTATCAGATTTCTAATAGAACACAAACGTAAGCCTCAAAACTCTACCCATCCACCTCCAGGGATGCGTGACCTTGAAATATGTGATTTTCATGTTTTTAGCATTACCTCAAGCATTTTTCAATTAATTAAAGCGAAACTTGGTGAATAGTAGGTTTAGTGCAAATATTCTTAATTTTTTTCAAATTTCTTAATCACTTATAAACTCTTAAGATTGACTTTGAAATTTTCAAAATGGCGTCCTGAACGCCATTTTTGAGGTGGGAATTCAAAAGAATTCATGTATATTTTTCTACCTATTTTTCAACGATACATTCATTTTTAGCAATTTTCAAGTCCGGACACACACCTAAACAAATTTAAAGAATGTATCAAAACTGAAGTAAAGATCTGCCTCATTTTAGAAAAATAAGAATAAATTTTTCCTTTTTGGGGGGAGGGGGAAGGAGTAACATGAAACAAGTTTTTTCTTCTCTTGAGAAATGAGAAGAATTTTGTCCCTTTTCATAGAGAATAATAAGAATGAAATCATTATAGTTTTCCTGAAGCAACGAGCAAATTTCCTTCTCGTGACAGAAAGAACTCCATTCCAACACAGAGAGCAAACAGAAAATAATTATTTAAAGTACAAACTACTTATTAATCTTCATTGTTTTTCAAGTATCAAGATGAAAGTTTTCCTGTCTGAATAATGAGAAGAACATCTTTCCGTTTAGGAGACAGGAAACAAATTTGTATTTTTTCTTCCTTAAATGACATTCATTGTTTCGTAATTTCAGGAAGAAAAAATTCATTCTTTTTCGTAACCCTTCAATACCACACATGTGAAAATATTGTCACAGTGGCATAAAACTCGCAGAAGCGGCGCGAGTCAGAGGGGAGACTCAGCCGCATAACTCCCTAGTACCTGTGCGCAGTGCGCACATGATTTACCTTCAATCTCGCGTGTGAGTTTTGGTTGCCTACTCAAACTGTCAAAGGGGCGGTAATTTTTTTAAATTGATTTTCAGTTAAATATCGTCAATACCACTGATGTGACAATTGTCACGCCGACCTATTTTCACTCTTACAGAGCACTAAGTACAATTATGAGGTTAATAGGTTATTTAATTCAGTTTTTAATCAATTTGGTCCAAAATTTATCATATTGGTGGTTTAATTTATGCATTCGAATTGTTTTTTTGATGTTGCTCAGTGTGAGAAAATATTTCGTGATGGATCCGATGAATACGGTATCGTTGAGACATTTTGTGAAAGCCGTGAATAAACTGTCATGTGTGTAGTTTTTTTCTTGTTCCTTAGCAAAATACTTTTTACTCTACTGCAACCAGTTTTGTTTTTTTTTTTCTTCTAACGAAAAATAATTATCGGCGAATGTACAACTCATTGTCTCTCATTTCCAATTGCAGAATTCTTGATCAAGTGAAAATAATTCCGAAAATGTGAATGGACAAAGTAAAAATTATACAAAAATAAACAAATTTAGGGCTGGAGGAAGGGAAATAGTAACAAGCAACTTGTACCAAGTTTCAAGAAGTGTCCGTATTCAGTCAATTTGTAAGACAAAAGTAATGTTATAAATTGAAAAAAAAAAAAAAAAAAAATGGGTTGTGAGCCATTAACAAGAAAGTGGTGAGGGAAATTTCATATCTGTGCTTATTTTTTCTCATTAAAATCAAATTTTAACCTCAAATTTGAATTTAGCATGCAAAAATACATATAGCATCATAAAATTTGATAGGTTAATGATAAAACTGATAAATTTTTAAATACTGTGACAATTGTCACATGTGTGGTAATATCGGAAGAAAACCTAAGTGTGGTATTTAAGGGTTAAGAAATCAGGAAAAATTGTAGCTTTTATTAATGTAAGGAGAAGACAATTATCTATCCCTATCCTCAGTGAGAAAGATTTTGCTTCTTTTTTGAAAACGAAAAAACTGTGTCCTTTCTGTTAAATAAGGAATACCCCTTCCTTTTTGGACAAGAAAACCTTGATTTCTCCTTCAAAAATGAAGAGAAAACTGATTTTTTTTTTAATTTCTCTTTCTTGAGGAAATTCCTTTCCCCAAATGAGAAAAACTTGTAGTTTCATTTATTGAGGAATAATAAAAACGGATTTCTTATTACAACAAATCAAAAATCATACTGTGTCATTTTATAATGAATTCTTTTTTGAAAAACGTAGAACATTGTTTCTCCTTTTTCCGTCCTCAAGGAAGAAGAAAAAAGATTGTGTCCTTCCTCCGTTTTCGATGAAAAAATTTAGTTCATTTTTTCCAGGACGGAGAAAATACTTCATACTCTCCAAGAAAGAGTTGAGAACATGGAAAACTTGACTTCTTCTTTTCTGGAACGGACAGAAAAGAGAAAATTGTACATTTTTATTTCTTCTTTTCTCTAAAAAAGAGAAATTTGGTTCGAATTTTCGGAAATAACAGAAAAATATGTTAATTACTTTAGAAAAGGAAACTTTAACCATGACATTTGAAATTTAACCGACCCAAAAACAGACCTACTTCGATAATTTTCTAAACTGAAACCAACTCAGCGGCGTCTATTTTTTTCTCTCCGAATTCTGGATTCCAAATGATGGAATTTGATCAAAATTTAATCATATTTCAAATCAGCGACCAGACCAGAAAATAGACCTATTTTGATAGACTGATTTGTTCTCTTTCTCTTGAACGTTAAGAAATTCTTCTCTTCGTTTAGGGAAAGAAATTTCCACGCACTGGGGGAAAGAAAACGTTATTTTTCTCTTATTTCTTCAGAAGTGGAACAAGCTCGTCTTGTTCTTCGAGAGAAGGAATGACTTTTTAACTTAATTGCAGAAATTAATTTCTTCTCTTTTCTTTGCTACCTGTGGATGACTTCTTGTAAATTATACTAAATTTTACAAATTTCTGAAACCAGTTCGGGCCTGACCGGAAATCTGGTGCCACATTTGAGATCATCGATCCAAAAGATCAAGCTCTATTTCGACAGTCTGCTGGACTTTTGAAATCAAGTCAATTTGATTAGAAATTTGGGATCCACACTAGAGAGATATTGGAACCAGCGACTAAACAAACAGTTATTACAACGCTCTGCTGCTGAATTCTTAAAACCGGGTCAACATGTTTTCTTTCAAATTTTTGAACCCGAGAATCCTATTCGATATTTGAAATCAACGACCCCGGAAACTCTTATAGTGCCCTCGAACGACCCTTTTGGAGGACGAGAAACATTTTAGCCGCAGCTATGAGCAATTTCGAAATATTAAACACGACTTTTCTGGTTTGTCCATACAACTAATACCTGGAGGCTCATTTCATACAACACCTATGTTTACTGCCGAGAATGGAGGTACGGAAAAATACCCCTCTCCCCTGCCATGGTAAATTTTCAGCTCTCATTCGGCAGGATTGTTCGATTTGAAAGCTTAGCTTTTCTCGCTTGTACACGGATTTTTACATTTACATTCGGCAAATTTGTGCTTTTTGCTACAGCATCCCCCCCCCCTCCCGGCAACAAAGATCTCGCGAGTCGCCCGTTCGTAAATAATTTATAATTGGAGTGAATTAATATTTTTTACAGTTACAAATTCAAATTGGTCGGAGTCCACAAGAAGCCCAGTTGAAAGCGAAGACGGTTGGCCAACAGACGAAAATCTCAGTAGTAAATTCAATTTATGTGCCAAATCGAGTTCACTTATGCCCGATCTGCAAACTTACTTTCGTTTGTACGGTCGGCCTGCCAAATGTCACAAATTTGTATGATTTATTGAAAGTACGAGCTACGTCCTTCGATTGTTCAATTGAACTACAAAAAGTTTATTTTGTCATTGTCAGAAAATTGTCCCAGGCTGCAGATCGGGAAATGATACCTATTTATCATTCTGACTTTCATCGAAATTTTTCGACCCATTTCACATCTCAATTTTACTATATTGAGATAAATTTTATGGTAATATAATCAGTGTAATTCTGGTAAGACTCTGATGTTCAGCGATTTCACGTACTCTTTAAATGTAAATTCGGGTAAATTTTACAACATTCTGGCATGAAACATTATTGAAATGCTATCGGAATTTACAGTTGAGTGCATGAAATCGCTAAACATCAGAGACGTACCAAGATTCTGGTAATTCTCCTCATAAAATTACTTCCAGTTTACATTTATGAATTTATACGCTTCCAGAATTTTTTGACATACACCCTTTGAAGCTACTGCAGTACTGTGAAAAATACCGTTATGAATTGTTGAACAATTGGCAAGAAAATCTTCAATTCAACCAGACGCCAAAGGAACCAAAAATATTCAATCATTGCGTTGTCAGAGTGGAATGGAATAATTACTACAGAGAAAAACCTGACTTCGAATTTTATTGGCAATAATAATAATAAGTCTAATTAATTTAGTTATTTCGATTATAATCATGGGCTCTTTTATCAATAAATAACTACATGTGTTTTCAATTTTTTGCATGTGAAGTGACATCCAAACGACTTATACTCTTCCGAATCTTTTTTTTTCAAATTTTTTACAATGAACTGGGGGTTGATATTGTTTACTTATGAGCTTATGACACAGAATAAAATTGAAAGTACGTCTATCGACAATTCCGCGTAACAATACCTGGGCTAGCAAAATCCGCATTTTGAGAACATGTGATTTGAAGTTCAAGAGCCGCATAGAAAAACTATATGACACAGCGTTTACTGATAAGCTTTTTTCAACGTGAGCACACATTTTTGTATCGGGGGCCAAATTTTGAACAATTCTACTTTTCACGTTCTTTCCAACGATACTAATAACTCATTTTGTTTACAAAAATTGTTAGTTGGTTCCCTCTTTGGGATGTGGAACGGAATATAGGAGCGCTAATGTGCACTAACAGGTTGAGTGATCACAAACGGAAATAACATTGCCGTAAATGGGAAATACGGGTTTTTCAAAAAATCAGTATAAAATTAAGAAATGGAGTGTTTTGGCGTGCTTTGGGGAAATAAATCAGGGACAGGTAAAATAGGAGGGATAGGGTATAACTTACTACCCAATAATGACAAAATTCCATTTTTAATCATAAATTTTATTGAAAAAATATAACTTTGTGAAGTCCGATGCGGCATGTTAATCTGAACACTGGCAGCATTTGTAGACAACTTTTCTTTACGAATTTCTTTCAGTGCGTTTAATGCTCGTTCACTCCATAATCGCCGCTTACTTTCCATTCCTAAACAAAAAACAATGAGGAGTTAGCGTTATTAGGTGCAAATACTAATGAACTTTAATCACACGATCAAGTTCCAAAAAAATCATTATTCTGAACATTCTGAGTGCAATATGCAGAAAAAGAGGTAAATTTACGATACATTATTATAAAAGCACTTACTTGAGAGCTTTTTTTTTCATCCAAATTTCATTTTGCGCGACAAGTTGCTAAAACTAAAACATCAGGGAGAAATTTTAAATCACCTTTTTTTTTTTTTTTTTTTTTGATTTGATTTCTACGACATCGAGCTACACAAAATTATAACACATTCAGCGTAGCTGGATGAAGTTAATGCGGCTAAGTTACTGAATGCCTCTCGCATGACGGATAGCCAAGCTATCATATACTGACGTTGGGTATTGGTTACTGATGGTTGGTAGTCATACAAAGCAGAACTCAACTGAGCGTTCAGAGTTGGAGGACAACACTGAATGCTCGGTTTGAAAACAAAAAGGCCGCACAGAATTTGCAACCCGCAGGAAGTGATCAGCGTGTTCTTCAATGTCATTAATTTTAGGACAGTTTCACAGCACAACTGAAAGTCAAGAGGTTATGCAGGGTGGTTCAGGGTGAAGGGAACATCATGTCATTCTGTGCATGTCTTCCAGACTTATCCTGTGCGTTACAGGCAAGTTATGCTACATGTGCAGTGAGTTTAGGAATCTTACTTTTGAGGTTTTGAAAAACAATGATGATTTCTTTCAAGATAAAAAGTATGTGTAACACTGTTATCATACCACCATCAGAAATACTGTTTTCAAGGATTTGTACACAGTATTTTCCTGTATGTCCAGCCGCAGGATGTGAAATTATGTATTTGTTTTCACATAAATCGATTCCCTTTAGTACAGCTCAAACAGCACATTGACCTGCTTTATATATCTGTAATCAAATAGCAATGATATCAAATATCAGGAAGCTTCGCGGCTCTGTCAATTTGTTTACCGTCGCGTCGTTTGTTTTCAGTAAGATGGAAAAAGGTAGCTAGTACCTATATTAGCAAAAGGCAAGTAGTAAAACAGAATAGAAAAAACCCAACAAGTAGGAAAACAGACTGCGGAGCAGAGTACAACTGAAGGAAAACCAGAATATGAACAGTGATGATCACGGGCAAATATTTGAAATTCTCAACCATTTCAATCTTCAGGTACTTTTGGCATTCACTGAACACTTACTCAAACTTCTACACAATTTTTGGTACTTCCTCCAAACTTGAAAGAGCATTTGTCAAGCATATTCAACCCCTGGTCAGTTTTTCTCTTCTTCAAAACTGAGCCGATCATGAACAGAATCTGACTTAATTCATTTGAAACTGAGTTATACTTAAATGTGAAACATCTGCACACAAGCATTTCCAACATTTGAATTGTTTAGTTCACAATACAGAAACATAATTCACTCAGCTAATGCTCAAACACTTTGAACAGATGTTTGTTAATTATAAAAGCTCCAATATTTTACTGTCATCATGAGCAGACAGACAGACACTGAGATACATACTAAGTATAGGACTCAAAAATTTAGACTTCTAGTTTACCTGTCTGTATATGGGACTGCTACCCTATTGATTTATTTGCTCTTTTGTTTGTCCGCCTGTCTGCCACTTTCCCTGATGAATGGGATAGCTAACTGACTAGTTTTCTATCAGGCTGGCTGTCTTCTGATCTGACTGGATATTAGGATAACAGATCTGTTCCTGGAATGCAGCCCACTGGACCTTTTTCTACAGCTATAGGAGGGCAGGTATACAGCAATCAGAGAAAGACAAAAAAAATTCTACTTACTTTACTTTTAGTGTGAACTATGAATGCCAAAATGACATCATAAATAGTAAATGTTGACGAATCATTCCACACTGCAGCTTCTTGAGCACGTAAAATGATGGATAAACATATCCCAACAACTACATGTGCACAAAATTTAACAAATCAGTAACAAAGGGTAGATAAAAACTTAATCCAGTGGCTTTTGCCAAAATAAAGATTAAATAATGAATTGCTAAGTCATTATTCTAGAATCAGAAATGTCCCTATAGTTTCCATGAACAAGCGAGTTATTTTAATTCTGAAATAAACCTACCGATTTGAGAATAATATTGTTATCAGAATCTGCATAATATTGTTTCAGAAAACACATCAGAGTTTTGGAAATCACTGAGAATTTCAACTGTAAAATTTCTTTGTTAAGATTATCGAACGAAAATAAAATTATCAGCCTTCACTACTCAACGATCTATTGGAAACTAATATTACAACACCCTCGCCTAGTTTTCATAATCACATAAGACACAACAAACTTCTTAATTTAACGAAAATTGGTTTACACAAAGACTTGGTGAAAATATCGGCCAAGTTGTCAGCAGTATTAACTTTTATAACACGGACTTGACCTCGCTCAACAGATTCGTGAACGAAGTGGTAATGTACCTCTATGTGTTTCGATTTCTAAGTAAAATTTCCTAGGTTCGCTATGCAAACAGCCCCTAGGTTGTCTTCATAGATTCTTACAGGAAGTAGCGATTCTGAAGGAAAAGCAAGGTGTTACAACACCGATTAAATAAATTATTTCTGTAACCACGGCTGAAAGAGCTATGTATTCAGCATGAGTTCAGACTTCGTGACGTTTCCTTGCTTCTGCGTCTTCCACAAAATAGGATTACCGTACATTTGCACAACAAAACCTGTGGTCGACTTACGATCGACTACATCGCCAGCCCAATCAGAATCAACAAAAGCATCAAGACCACTCACATTACTTGAACGATACATTAATTTAAGATCTTGAGTTTTATAGAGATGATATTTCAAAATTCTCAAGGCATAAATGTAGTGAGTGCGGTCATACGAAAACTGAAAACGGCTTAAATAGTTCACACTGAAAGTAACGTCAGGGCGAGTACCTGCGCTGATGTATAGGAGAGCACCAATTAAATTTCTAAATAAAAGACTAAAATCAGGATTTGATGACTTTTCTAATTTTAAGTGCATCTCCATAGGAATGTCAAATAATTTCGCCTCAGTAATTTGAAATTTCTTGGCAAGTGACTCAATATATATTTTCTGACTTAGGGTCATTACTTTACATTTACTGTCATAATTTATATCAATAACCAAGTAAGAGTTTACGTTATTCATATCCTTCATTTTAAAACGCTCAGCGAGCTTATATGTTTAATACTTTGAATTAAATTTACACACTTGCCACCAATTAGTACATCGTCAACAAATAAAATTATAAAAACACAATTATCTTTTTCTTTAGTAGAGTAAAGGCAATAGTCAAAAGCGTTACGTTCAAAGCCCAAACGAGAAATAAAGCTGTTAAAACACTCGTACCAACTTCTAGGGCTCTCTTTTAAGCCGTACAAAGATTTCTTTAATTTCAATACGTTATTTTTATTCGCTAAGTTACTGTAACCAAGAGGAACTTTAATATAGACCTCCGAAACTACCGATCCGTTTAAAAAAGCCGTTTCGACGTCCATCTGGTGGATTATATAGCCATTTTGGCAACAAAAGGAAAGTAAAAGCTTCAAAGTGCACATGCGGGCGACAGGAGAGTACACATCCTCCAGCTCGTCCTCCTGCTGTAAACCTCTAACTACCAGGCGAGCCTTGTACAAGCCATCTGACTTGACTCGGTACACCCACTTAACGTCCAACCTTCGTCCAACGCCTTCTTACCTTGTGGCAAGGTCACCTGTTCCCAGAGGTGCCATTCTCCTACAGGCTCCTTATTTCCCTGTCCATTGCCTCCTGCCACAGATCAGAATCCTGACTAGACATCGCTGCCTGAAAAGTTTCAGGAGCATCGGCGCTACAATAATTGACGTAGACTACACCAGCACTATACTTTGCCGGCATTCTCCTCTCACGACTCGATCTACGAAGAGTTGACCCTGTATTAATACCAGACGCCTGATCACTATCGTTTTGAAGAGGTTCATTAACCTCATCCGGCAAAGTGTCCGAAATATCTTGAGAGGTTATTGACCTGCCAGCCTCAGACGTAGACTCAGATACATCAGACTCACAAGTCTCCTCAGCCTCTTCGTCTCGCAACGATATGCACCTTACATTGTCCTCAATAATTTCCACATGACGAGTTACAATAATACGATTGTTTACTAATACCCGATAATCCAAATAGGTGTAACCCAAGAGTACACCTCGGACAGCCTTTCGGTCCCATTTGGAGCTACGGTTAACGTCAGGAACACGGGTAAAAACACGACTACCATATAAACGCAAATTTGTACCATCCGGCTTTTTGCCAAAAAATAATTCAAAAGGAGTTTTACATTGTGCCGTATAGGCTAGCGAACGATTTGTCAAATAAGCTGCGGCCATAATACACTCCGGCCAAAATTTCCTATTTACCTTAGCTTCAGCAAGAAGGCATCGAGCTTTGTCCATAAGCGTTCGGTTATAGCGTTCGGCCGTTCCGTTCAACTGATGAACGTAAGGTATGCAGGGTCTCAGATAAATTCCTTTATTTCTAATAAAATCCTTTACTTTACCGTTGATGTATTCTCAGTTCCATTATCACATCTTAGTTCCTTTACTCGTTTACCAGTCAGATTTTCCACTAGATTTACATATTCTACGAGATAATCAAAAACTTCTGACTTCGACTTTAAGCAATAAACTTTTACTAATTTACTGTAGTCGTCTATGAACGTTAAAAAATAATTTTCTCCACCGTAGCCAACTCGATGTGGACCATTGACATCGGTGCGAACAATTTCCAATATATCATTTGTCTTTTCACGATCATTATTGAATTTTACGTTAGACATTTTATTCTCCAAACAGATTGCACATTTTAATTTCTCAGATTCTAACTTTTTGGGTGCTCCGTCTATTAGCCCCTTTTCACAAATAGTCTGAAGTTTATTAAAATTTATATGACCAAGTATTCGATGCCACTTTTCTTTTTGTGACATTACGTTAGTAACATTTACTTTTACATTTTGCATCGAATTTTCAGTTACGTTATTAGACGGTTTCGAAATCTTAGTACTTTCCATCCAAAATAAATTATTACGTTTATGTGCAATCGCAATTAATTCATAAGCACTATTGTAAATTTCAGCTACGTTGTTGCCATGCTCAACAATAGTATTTTTCTCAGCTACTATTCCGGAATTTAAAACATTTGAGCCCATACCTTTCACGTACAATATACCTCCTTAATATATACAGAGACTGAATTTTTGTTGACATCAAATGAGACTCTCACATTACCTATCTTCGTGGCCACTAAGCCTCTACCATCACCTAATCTAACTTCTATAGGCACATCTAAAAGTTCGCAATCTTAATAAAGAGATTCGTCATTAATTATATGTTTCGAACAGCCATTATCCAACATCCACAGAATACGAATTTCATCTTTTGACAATGTATGAACAGGCTTATCTACATACGAAAAATTTACCTCTGCTACGAAGCAATTACCGAACTGATTGCTATGTTGATAATTCTGCCGGTACAAACCTGAACCCCGACCACTGCCTCGACCTGCACGAGATCTCCAGGACCCACGACCACGAAATCCGCCCCTATAACCACGATTAGGACCGTCAGGACGCATTAGCTCATTTCCACCGAAACCGGGACACTCGAATCAACGATGACCCTCTTGACCGCATTTAAAACAATTCATGGTAGACGAATTTTTACCGCCTCTGTTGCTACAACTCGCTGCAAAGACCTGCGAATTCACACTCGCATCGCTGGACGTCGACTCATTTCCATTTCCATTACCATTCGTTTTGGCCCTGACGATGATTTTCGACTTCAGATACTCGACGACATTTTCATCCTTTGGCAGCACATCCACCAAATCACCCAAATACGCAAATGACTCAGGCAAAGCACGAATAAGATAGTTTGCCCTTTCATCTGGAGTGACCTCTGCTCCCGCCGTCTTAAGGTCGTTGACGGCTTTCTCAAATTCATTAAAAAACTTCGACGGATCAGCATTTTCCTCGAGACGGATGCTTTCTAACCTGCGACATGACACAATTTGCAATGCTGTCGATCGCTTCAAATACAAGCTATCGAATTTGGCCAGTATATCGAACGCCGTTTCCTCGGAATAAATTAACTCAAGTTGTTCGTTTGAGATGGCACTGATGATAACATTTTTTGCCTTTACCTCCATAATTGACCAGTCTTCAGCCTCGTCACTGTCGGCTTTCCTTCGTACCGCAGCTTCATCTTTACACTTTTTGAGTTCCAAAAACAAGAGTATACGAAACTTCCATTTTTCATAATCCGTACCATTAAAAAGTGGAATGGTCACATCATCACTACGAAAAAATGACATCTTGGACACAGTGAACGAATTTAACAAACGAAATATTTTAACATCCTTGCAAACTTTTGCAATTTTCACATTCATGCCGAACCGAACTGAGCAACCACTGCTCTAGCTACAATGTTAAGATTATCGAACGAAAATAAAATTATCAGCCTTCACTACTCAACGATCTATTGGAAACTAATATTACAACATTCTTTCAAAATAGTTTTTATACTCATAGATAGAAAAGCAAAAGAATTGCGCTGACAGAATTGTCATTCCCTTCTTCCAGATTAACACCATCCAGCATAGTCATCTAAATTGCACAAAGTAACACATGCAACAATCCAACAATTAAGAAACATATAGTCAATGAAGGTAAAGTGTAGTTGAGAGGTAATTGACTAACCAAAGCGGGGAAGTATTCAGTGTTGTTTTCTTGTCCACCATTAGCTTTAATAACTTCGGTAACGGCGGCAAAAACTGTCAACATTTCTTTGTGATGTGCAGACAACAGATCAAATTGGTTAATGAATTTTGAAACAAACAACGATAGACTAATCAACGCCGAACTTGATGAATTAGCAGCAGTGAACGCGATAATTCACATTATAATTTACAAACTTATTGAATGAAACGTTCAAACAACAACTCCACTCAGAGGCAAACATATATTATAGGTTTTCACAGTTCCAGCATAGGAGGAGCTCAATTTGGCATCAGCGACTGTATCTTGCAAAGCCTCACTCTTTGCATCTTTGTTACTGATGGGCCAGGTACCAATAACATTGTTATGACGTTTCACTGATTTTAGGGTGAGAGCATTCTGATTACCACCTGAAACTACCATACCAGGGATCAATTTGAAGAATTCTATTCTTTAGCTAGACCCCGGGTCCAAATAGTCAGAATTGGTGGAATAAACTCAGTTATTCATTAATACACAAAACGGGTACACCACTTACCAGTGGAATTGTCTCGGAAAAAGGTATTCAACGCGATAACACCGCGAATTCCAAAAAGTCTTGTTGGCCAGATTTGAAATGGAACTCTGGCCCTTGATCCAGCGTTTTCCTTTCTTCATCTTCACTCGAGTCCTAAATGAGCCCATTGTTGAAGAACAGTTAATCAGGCATCCAGAATCTTCAAAATTTTGAAAGATTATTTTCACAAACTATAGCAGTATGATACAGATTATAACTTCGCAACAGTAAAAAGAATTGTTTTCCCTTTCCAAGGAAAATGGTTCACGTTAGGTCAAGTATTCACGTGTTCTGCAGACAAGTGCCAGTCAATAATGATAATAATCAGTGCTGCCATAAAACGAGCTTAAAAAGCTTGGCAGGGCAGAAGCACCCTCTAGTTGGTTCCCAATATTTGTGTAGCTAGGTCTTTAAAAAAGGACTTACAAGTAATAGAAGTTTAGTGCTATTTTTTTTAGACAATTTCTGTGAAAACTCCTCTCCTCACTCATAAAGCTAGATGACGAACTCACGTGTATGTTGCCCATATGTGCCCCTTACAGGTAGTCGTCGTATCAGCCCTACTTATTGATAGTATGCCAATGGTTGCTCACCATTTCAGTGATAATTATACTTTTTACTGGTGATACTTAAATTTAATAATTTTCTGAGGGATTGTTTCGCAAATTATTGTTCATCGAATTAACTCCAAATACAATAGATATTTTCTCATTTCAAGAGAATCTCCAGAAGTTTATGGAGAGGATTCAACATTTCATACAAATTTTCGATTTTTCCTTTCGTTATTCCTGGTCAGACAGTCTAAACTTTGTAAAATTCGGATCTATACAGATCTGGTAAAAAATCATTACTGTTTGTTTTTCATTACTTGAGTAGAATCGTTTGGGAATGCGGCGAACGGCGATGCTGCTTTTTGAACTCTGCTTCTGGATCAATATCAAATTTTGTTTGCAACAATTGCAACAGCATGTATTAAAGTTTCTAACTCGTTTTTACTTTCTCGAATAAGGCTGAGGAATTAAACACAGCTCTTTAGAACTGTGAGCACATCGATGACATTACATTTCTCACTTTCAAAGGTTTCAAGTTTCATCTTATTCAATTTCATAAACATTATGCTCACCAGGGCCGCACTTGACTATTTTCCGCCTTTGAGCTATATGGAATTCTGTACGCCTTTTCTACTCGTATTCTTCTTTTCTTTTTTCTGTCAAATGTACGAGTAAAACTGTAAAGTCTCTCTGCTTCATTTATTATCTAAAGAAAAAGAATCGTCTTTCGTTTGCCGCCCCGGGTGGCCTCTAAAAATCTGCCGCCTTTCAGCGCATGCCTAAGCCTGATGCTCATTACAAAAACAAAACTCGCAATCTTACATTTTAATCCGCACGCCTTCGATTTTGTGTAGGTGACCATGAAATTAAAAATGTTGAATGCATCCGAATTTTTCAGTTTCATTTTAATTGTTAGTCTTTTTCCTAAATCTGTTTTCGTGACATAGTGTCAATGTTGTACTTGTGAGTTCACCTTAAATCATACCAATTATTTTCTACCAGACCTCCAAAATAGTATTTGGTTGGTCTGCAGTGAAGTATGAGCCAGGCTTTACATAGACCTGTCTTCCAATTACTTTCAACCTCTTTTTTTCTATGTTGTGTTGTGAATATTCGTCTTCTCATTGTAATCAACCCGATTTACTTCAACAGTTATACAAGGGGCATTCAATGAGTAACGTGCTTTTTTGCGTGTAAAAAATATATTCATAAAGATAAACAAAATCGGTTTGAAAATTTTAAATCTATACAGTCTTCACTTTACTTTTCAACATAATTACGAAAAAAATGTATGCATTTATCCCAACGTAGGGGGAGTTTATTATTTGTACCGCGTCGATAAAATTCCGGGCCCACATTCCAGAGGTAAGAAATTCGGAACCCAGCAAACAGAAACTTTACGAAAACAAGTTCATTGTGCACAATTTGATACACAGTGAATCCACAAAAATGTTTAGACGATCATCAGTATACACAATTTCAATCTTCCGCCTTCCGTTTAAAAATTCCAGTTTTATGCAATAGAGACCGAGCTTTACGCAAAAAGAAAGTCCCGAATTTCTTACCTTTGAATTGTGAGCCCAAAGGCGTATTTAGGAGAGAAGCTGCTCTAGGCAACATAAAATCTGCTGCTCCATTTGATTAAAAATACGTTGTAGGACCACATGGAATCATAAGTGGACCCAATTTATAATGGGCAGGTGACTATGAACTAGGCTGCTAAAGTGCTAATACCCTTCAGACCAAATTGCGGACTTAAATTCACTTCGCTGCCAAGAAAATAATCCTTAGTTGAAATTTACTTATATTGATTGATTAATATAATGCTGAATAGAGTCGCCCTCTACAATTTTAGGCAGGTGAAAAGAAGGAACTACTGACACCCCACACATTTTAGAAAAATTTATCAGATTGAAATAAAAATAGTCTCAGTGGAAGGAAAATTTTGTGTATTATAAATTTTGTTCTTTTGTTCCATTCATTTTTTCAATAAACGCTTTCGCTTTCATGATATTTTGAGATTTCTTCGTATGCCTGCTAATGAAATATTCCCTTCGATCAGGGTTACAAGGTGAACAATAACAGCGTGCCACCGCTTTGAACAGCCCGAATACATCATGACAAAATTCTGTGTAGCAAACTACAGAGGGGGGGGGGGGAATGATTGAAATAAATTATGAAACAAAAATTACAGTTTTGTGGGATCAGTTCTCGGTTTTCACGTTACTAAAAATTTCGTACGCTTTGATAATTCAGAAGATGGCTATTGTTTCAATAGTAATGGACCAGGAATGCCGCTGCAGTAGAAATTTTCTTGATAAGTTAACTAGAAAATTTTTGTGAAGCATTTTTCAATAGGAACGAACTTTTTGGTCACCTCGTATATGACAGAAATCTTTCAAATGGCGTAGTTACTTCTTCTATTTTATTCCGTCTCCATTTTTCTACTTTTCTCATTCCTTTTTCCTTCATTTTTTAAAAATTTTTAAATTTTTTTTTGTCTGAAAATTCAAAATTTTGCCGCCCTAAAATTTTTCCACTCTAGGCAGTTGCCTAGGTTGCCTAACAGTAAGAACGCCTCTAACTGGGCCCGGAATCTTATATAGACGTGGTACAGATGAACTCCCCCTGCGTTGAGATAAATGCATAAAAATTTTTTTTGTAATTATGTAGAAAAGTGGAGTAAAATTTGTAGATTCCGAATTTTCAAACCAATTTTGTTTATATTTATAAATAAATTTTTTACACGCAAAAAGGACGTTACTTATTGAATGACCCTGGTAATTTGTTTTGAATAATGGTGTGATGGGACGTATGGCGATGCATGAGACCAAAGTGGCCCCTATGACATCGCACCCCCGGCCACGAAGACTACCCTTTTGAGTATCGCATCAGTGACCAGAGATGATTTGGATAATAATCCTAAACTACACTTTTTATTTAATTTGTGAAAGATATATGAAAATAAGGTATTATTCTTTAGAGACATACGAATGACCGGATAAGTGAAAAAAATAAGTCGCTGAAAAATGTGTTACGAAAAAAAATATAGCACACAAAAATAAAAGGTTTTGCACGCAAATTGAGAATCTACCAAAAAAGAAAAACCTAAACGCAAACATGATAAAATTTGCACAAAATAAAAATATATTGAACGAAATCGGTACAGTGACCCTTGCACAAAGTTAGCGTGATCAGTGGCGGATCTATGGGGGGGGGGGGTCCGGACACCCCTTCGGGCCGAAGAAAAAAAAAACCGCTTGAGTTTTTGTTAGTATATGTGGCTACACTGTTGTAAAATAATACTGTTAGTATACGTGGTTATCAGTCTGGAATTATCCTGATACCAGCTGTATCGAGTTGTGTTCTCCGTAGTAACTCGTTGTAAGGTGTTAATTATTTCTACAGCTATGTTCTAAATATTAAAGCTTGAAATAGATCTCTCCACGGTGTGATAATTTAACAGTTTTGAAATCTTCTCCCGTTTTTGAGTATCTGCAGCACTACAGTCTACAATGTTCATTTTGAAACGATTTAATCACATTATGAAACTCGTCTTCAGAAACTATTTAAAATTACATCCATCTCAGTTTTCTAGGGGACGGAGGCGGAAGAAGTTTATTTACAAAAAACCCTTTCTGGAAAATATCTAGATCCACCACTGAGCGTGATATAATAAATATAATCCAGCTAGAGACCTCTGTACCGCTTGAACTATAAAAGTTGACTAGAACAAACAAAAGTGCAACTAAGCAGGCGCAAGATGATAATGTAAATAATAATGATTCATGTACAATAGGCAGGGATGGCAAACGAAACAGGTTTTTTTTTCGTTTCGTTATTTCGTTTCAATATTTTTGACAAAAATCAATCGTTATTTTGTTATTTCGTTTCGTTTGTTTGCCATCCCTGCTATTTACTGAACTCACCCTGGAAAAGAAATGAAATTTCGATTACAGTAGACTCGGCTACTAGTACCCGACCCTAGAAAGTGGTTGCAATAGGCTCGGCTACTAGTAGCCGATCCTAAAAATCACAAATCAGAAAACTAGGGATGGCAAACAAAACGTTTTTTTCAGGGATGGCAACTTTGACTATATTTATATAGTCAAAGGATGGCAAACGAAACCGTTTTTTTTTTTTCGTTTCGTTATTTCGTTTCGATATTTTTGACAAAAATCAATCGTTATTTCGTAATTTTGTTATTTCGTTTCGTTTGTTTGCCATCCCTGCTATTTACTTAACTCACTTTAACTCAACTCACCCGGGAAAATAAATGAAATTTCGATTACAGTAGGCTCGGCTACTAGTACCCGACCCTAGAAAGTGGGTGCAATAGGCTCGGCTACTAGTAGCCGATCCTAAAAATCACAAATCAGAAAACTAGGGATGGCAAACGAAACGTTTTTTTTTTTTCGTTTCGTTATTTCGTTTCAATATTTTAGACAAAAATCAATCGTTATTTCGTTTTGTTTCGTTTGCCATCCCTGGTTATTTCGTTTCAATATTTTTGACAAAAATCAATCGTTATTTTGTTGTTTTGTTATTTCGTTTCGTTTCGTTTGCCATCCCTGACATTAGGAGTACATGTCGAAACTGGATGTGGCTCGAGTACTTATCAATTTTTCAATTTCTATTTGATTGCGTTCCATGTATTTTTATTTTGTGCAGACATAATCATGTTTGCGTTTCTACTTTATTTGTTTTTTGTATGGCCGTAATTTCGTGCAAAATCCTTCTTTGTTTTGCGTGCTGATAAATGCATGCTATATATTTCCTTCCTCTTTTGCATATTATACTGTTTTATTAATGAAGTGTCTCGGCACAAAAAATATAATGTACATTTCTAGTAACTCTGTTCTTTGTAAAAAAAATTTTCTGAACCTTCTGATTCACCAAAAAACATGAAACAACAGGAAGATACCACTATTTTCATTGTCAATGCTGTATGCGTAGTAAGGCGTACCTGAACGTATGACCTACGTGTCAGGCGCAAGTTATACTATTATTCCGCGCATTTTTTAACACGGCGTCTTATGGGAAATCGTCATCTAGCTTTTATTATGTATGGGGTAAATAAGATTCACAAGAGTGCTCGTCGTTCGTTTGCTGCAGAACCTCTTTTTTCTCAAAAATCCTTGTTCTAGTACTGGAAAGTTCAAAAAGAAACTGAAAACCTCGACTAATAAGTAGAATATTGAACTCTATTTAATTTTGCTCGCGAAGTAAAGAATGCACAGATCGGCCCGTTTGCTTAGTGAACGACGATGCCCGTTCACCCGTCACTGAACACTGATAACTCGGGCGTTTCTTTCGTGAAAAAATGGAGTACACTACAGACATTACAGCACCTTTGAATCATAGTACCTTACTGTTTTTATAGTGGCCTGCTGATGACGTGATAAGAGAACCGGAAAGGAACAGGAAGCATGGATGGAATGAAATAATGGAAATGCTCTAGACACATTTCGAATCGCATTAGAATAAGGACGTCCGCTTGTCAATTTTTTGTAACCGTCTAACCACCATGGAAGAGGAAAGTAAAACCGAGAAGCTGTCATACAAAGATAAGCTAAAATTCGCCAATGAAATATCAAAACCAATGGCACCAAAAGGCACGACGAAACGACTTCTCAAATTGGTCAAAAAGGGTAAGCCGCGTTTGTTTGATAGTTCGTATACTGTGAGGAAGTTTTGTGATGTAGGCACAAGTAATTAATACTTGCATTTGATTTAGTGCAAGTGTTAACAGTACTTAATTGTAATGTGAATGCCTGTATTCTTCATCTACATTTGTTACGAACTGTGAGAAATTGAGTGTTAATCGATGTTGAAGCGTATGAAATAAAGGAATTATGTCTGCTTTAATAGATAATGGTATGTTTTTGAATGTATCTTCAGCATGAAAATACCTCTATATATATGTGAATCAAATGCGTTATCGAGTTACCATTATTTAATTTGTAACCCATGGAGAACTTGATAGCTTTTCATGGTGAATAATCGATTTATGATATGCGCCATAAATGTGGATTCATTCGTTTCAGCTGCTGAAAAGAAAAATATTCGAATTGGTTTGAAAGATGTCCAGAAACATGTTCGTCGTGGAGAAACTGGGTAAGAATTGGATTCATAATCCTTATTATGTAACCCTAACATAATATCCTGCTCGTCATTTATTTATTAAAATTTGTATACAGGTTAGTAGTGTTCGGCGCCGATGTAACTCCCATTGATATTATGTGCCACATGCCAGCTGTCTGTGAAGAGAAAGACATTTCATATTGCTACGTTCCTTCGAGAGAAGATTTAGGACATGCTGCCGGACTTCATCGTACCGCTGTTATGGTTCTAATTCCAAAAAGCAAAGATTATGAAGAATTATATTCGGAATGCGAAAAAGAAGTGAGTCAGTTACCGGCGCCTGTATGAAATAATTGTTAGGTTTGTGTGGTTTTTTTTTTTTCTATATTAATAAATGTATTCAACAGAAGTTAAAGTTTTCGAGTACCCAATTTTTACATTCAAGTTCACAGTGATAAAGTAAAAAGAAAGCGGTTGTATAAGTATAGCTATTCTAACTAAAAATAACATGTAAATGAGAATATCAAAAATGTATAAATTACGGTATTGCGTAAATCGTTTCCCTGATCTCTTGATCTAATTCAGTGCCCGTTTACGGATACCTTGACTGCGCTAATCACAGATGCGTTATTCACTTCATGCTACTATTTACTAGACATTCAGAAATAAGTAAATGATTGGAAATAAAAAATTGATGTAAATTACAGTATTCTGTACAACATAACAAGTTTGACTTTAAAAGTATAACTTTAATCACAGAAGACATTCGATGTAACCCGTGTAAACTGTTTTGGTTTTTATTCATTTCAGTCACAGTGTTTCTCATCTTGTGATCTAGGTGAGGGATTCTTTCACTGAACCCAATGAGCTGAATTCTGCGAAAACTACAGTTAGAGATTTTTTAGAAACCTAGTCACCTGAAAACAATTATTTCCCTCATGTTGACAAGAGCTAATACTTGGAAGTTTGTTCTCCTTTGTATGTCGTAAATTCAACGAGTAGCACAAGTGATTAAAAAAAACTATTCTATACTTATAAATGAACACATGAAAAAGTATGGCTTGATGAAAAGAAGTTAATGAGGATCCAATATAATACATACAATTACGAGCTTTTGAATTGAAAATTAAATACATAGAACAAGTATCAAAAGTAACAAAAGTACGAATAACACCATTAATGCAATTACGAATTCCGGTGGACGTCATCTGATTTTCCATGTGACAGTAATAGGTGCCTGGGTATGCTCGGGGCTATGTTTATCCGTATTGTTACTTCCGAAACACAGACATCGTGTGTGAGACGAGCCCCGTTTGAATAGAAGTTTATCTTCTTTTTGCCTTTCGTTGATCCGTCTCATGTAGTAATCCGAATCTTTCAAGTACCTGCACAGTTCATGTTGTTTTAGCGTTTGATCATTGTAGATTGAGATCAGAGGTGTAGATCGATGAGATATCATAGGTCGGCTATCAGGTCTAATCTAGATGACTGTGGACAGTGGTGATGAATTTACTGAAACTTGATTGGATCTTTGTGATTTTGGTAACTAACCCAGACCATGAACTATGAGGCGAAATTTGGTGTCAGGGTAGTGACAGTAGAGCTGATTATTATTATTATTATATAACATTCAGGATTCAGGTGCTGTAGTTACAGATACAATGAAAGGAAGATAGACGATCAACTTTCTAAGCCTTTGATGTGACTATCTTGAAACCTTTAATTATTAGATTTAGCGTTATTACCAAACCGGTGGCCATCGATGCTCCATGAGGTATTCTTGATTCTCGGGATGAAGGTTTTTTAAGAGCTTTGGTGACATCTTGCAAAGTTTATTGTAATTGACGCACAAGTGTATCATACACCAATCTGCTAACTGATCAGCATTGTGTAACTGTGAACACATTATAATTTCTCATTAACTTGAAGTGATGTCAACTTTAACTGAATTCTTCTACGAACCGGTCCAAGTCCCTATTGCAACTATTTAGAAAATTCCTTAAGACTGGTATACACTTTAAGACTTGTTAAAACCTTTTTAGTATTTGATTGGACTTTATAAAACTCATTAATACATCTGAAACTCGTTGGACTCGTTTTAGGCACATTTGTGGACTTCTTCAGACTTTCACCAATCTTGAGGTTATTAAATTTTTATTCGGACGTAATAAAACTTTTTTTGAACTAATGTAGCTTTACAATTCAATAAATAGCGTCTTTTCACTCGGTAATTGTTAAATATTTCACTGCAATGATATACCAAAAGACATCAGACCGAACCAAACAACCCATACAAGAAGAATGAACCCGCAGGACCATGACCAAGCACTGTAAAAACAACAAACGCAAAATAACTGTGAGAAACCAGATGACTGCAGTTTATTATACAGCACTACACTCGACTACATTATACAGGGTGTTCCACGAAAGTCCCCCCCCCCCTTGTTCTTTCACGAACCTATGGGTAGTGGGCAGATCCTCCCGGAACGAAAATGATTTTCCAGTCGTGAAGTCTAGTTTCTTCTGAGCTTAGGAATCTTAAATAGGAAGGTATGCCTTTATGCACCTCGTTGGAAAGACCATTTACTCCAAAATACGAATCCGTGGAAAAAAATCAAAATTTATCAATTTTGAGGGGCAAGGGGCCTAGAGATGACCAAAATCCACCAAAAATCGAAGTGTGGTGACCTATCAAACGAACTATCAAAAATGGGGTTTTCCAGGTCGCTGATTTCGAATATTGCCTTATTTTTCCGATTAAATTTGGGGCAGAAGGGGATATTTAGGGTGTTCCACGAAAGTTACCCCATTTTTTTTCGAACCGATTGGCGGATCTTTGCTGGGCAAATTGCCATCTTCTTGCGGCACGGTCTAGTTTCTCTAGTGCGTGAAAAATTTTCTCCTCCATTTATGGGGGACTGTAACGTGTCACCAACTTCGGAATCTTAAATGGAAAGGTATGCCTTTATGCACATCGCTGGAAAGAGCATATCCTGCAAAATACAAATCCGTGAAAAAATTTCAAAATTCATCAATTTTGGGGGGCAAGGGGCCTAAAGATGACCAAAATCCGTCCAAAATTGAAGTATTATGACCTAGCAAACAGACTATCGAAAAGGGGGGGTTTCGAGGTTGCTCATTTCGAATGTCAACTTTCCTCCCGATTCAACCCGTTTTAGGGCCCTAAAATTCAATTTTACGTTCAAAAGTGATTCTAATTTACAAATTTTTGAGTTTCTGAACACAAGTTATCAAAGTGGCTTCATGTACATCGTTGGATGGGATAGTTCCTCCAAAATACGAATTCGTGAAAGAAAATGGCAAATTCATCAATTTTGGGAGACAGGGTTTAACCCTAGCCAAAACGTATCCAAAATCAGATACTTAAAAGTGCTGCCATTTACAAATTTTTGAATTTCTGATTGCGAATTATCCAAATGGCTGTATGCACGTCACTGGAGAGTGAACTTCCTTCCAAAACGAATCTGTGTGAAAAAAGTTTGGGTTCATCACGTGATTTCCTACATCCAGCGCATCCTAGGGCCCCGAAATCTGAATGAGAAAGGTGGTGTCAAGTGCAAATTTTTGACATTTTGGGACTTACAAAACATATAGAGTTAATCATAGTTTTCGTTGCAACATATAGGAAAACCCGGCATGTTGCGTATGAATAAGCGGGCACACGATGGCTGTCTATTCAGATTTAAACGCAACATTACTGTGCTCTGTGGCGCCGTGACGGACAACAGAAAATGCAACGATTCGGGGAGGGGGGACTTCGATGGTTTTTGAAGAATTTTATCGAAACTCGTCAGGAAAAATGTTCAATAATCTCTGGGGAATTTCTTCGGAAACTTCGGGGAAAATCTCGGATGATTTTTAAGGAATTTCATCGGTATTGTTGGAAAAAAATTCCAATAATTTCCAAAGAATTTCTTCCGAAACGTTGGGAAAAATCAACGATAAATTTTATGGAATTTCATCGGAAATGGTTGGAAATTCTCCTATAATTTAAAAAAAATTTCATCGGAACTCGGGAAAAATCTCCGATCATTTTTAACGAATTTTATCGGAACTCGGGAAAGTCTCCGATAAATTATAAAGATTTTTTTTGGAAACAGGACAAATCTCGGATGTGATTAAGGAATTTCATCGGAGATATTTGGAAAAAATTCCAATGATTTCCAAAGAAGTTTCATCAAAATTCTTCAAGAAAATTTTTCGATAATTTTTGAAGTATTTCTCAGAAATACTCAAGAAAAATCTCCGATAATTTTTAAGGAATTTTTTCGGAACTCTGGAAAAATTTCCGATAAATTTTATGGAATTTCATCGGAAATTGTTGGAAAAATCTGCGATAATTTTTAAGGAATTTTATGGAAACTCGGGAAAAATCTCCGATAATTTTTAAGGAATTTCAACGGAAATTGTTGGGAAAAATTCCGACAATGTCCGAAGAATCTCGTCGGAAACCTTTAGAAAAACTTTCCTATAATTTCCCAAAACTTCCATCAAAATTCTTCGAGGAAGTTTTTCCGATAATTTTTTAAGCTTGTCATTGGATATATTCGGGGGAATACTTTAATGGTTTAATAATTCAAAAATTATCGAAAAATAGTTCAATGAAATTTTTTTGGAGATAATTGGAAATTTTTCCTAAAGATTTCCGATAAGATTCTTCGGAAATTATCGGAATTAGTTTCCAGCAATTTCCGATAAAATTCCTTAAAATTTATCGGAAATTTTTCCCGAGTTCCCATAAAATTCCTTAAAATTTATTAGAGATTTTTGCCAACGTTTCCAAGAAATTCTTCGGAAATTATTGGAATTTTTTTCAACAATTTCCGATAAAATTCCTTAAAATTTATTGGAGATTCTTCCCGAGCTCCAATGAAATTCTTTGAAAATTATCAGAAATTTTCCCCGACTATTTCCTAGAAATACTTCAAAAATCATTGAAAAATTTTCTTGAAGAATTTTGATGAACTTTCTTGGAAATTATTGAAATCTTTTCTAAAGATTTCCGATGATATTCTTCCGACGTTATCGGAATTTTTTTCAACAATTCCCGATGAAATTCCTTAAAAATCATCCAATATTTTCTCCGACGTTTCCAAAAGAATTCTTTCGAAATTCTTGGAATTTTTTCCCAACAAAATTCCGGTGAAATTCCTTGAAAATCAGCGGAGATTTTTCCGTGTGACATTCGGAATCAGCGACCTCGAAAGCCCCCTTTTCGATAGTCTGTTTGCTAGGTCATGATACTTCAATTTTGGACGGATTTTGGTCATCTCTGGGCCCCTTACCCCCAAACTTGATAAATTTTGAAATGTTTGCACGAATTCATACTCTGGAAGAAGTTTCCTATTCTACGATGTGCATGAAGCCACTTTAATAATCTGCATTCAGAAAGTCAAAAATTTGTGAATAATGGAACCAATTTTAGGTTGAAAATTAAAACTCTAAAACGGGTTAAATCGAAAAAATAAGGCAATTATTCGAAATCAGCGACCTAGAAAACCCCCTTTTTGATAGTTCGTTTGATAGGTCATCACACTTTGACTCTGGGCGGATTTTGGTCATCTCTAGGCCCCCTCGCCTCCCAAAATTGACGAATTTCAAAAAATTTTCACGGATTCTACTTTTGGGGAGCAGAGGCCTTTCCAACAAGGTGCATAAAGACATTGTATCAGCGAAAATGGAAAACATGTAAAATAACCCCTTCTGCCCCAAATTTTTGAATGTTCTGCCCCCTGGGTTAGTCAAATCGGAAAAATAAGGTAATATTCGAAATCAGCGACCTGGAAAACCCCATTTTCGATAGTTTGTTTGATAGGTCACCACACTTTGATTCTGGGTGGATTTTTGTCATCTCTAGGCCCCTTGCCCCCAAAATTTACAAATTTTGATTTTTTCCACGGATTCGTATTTTTGAGTAAATGGCCTTTCCAACAAGGTGCATAAAGGCATACCTTCCTATTTAAGATTCCGAAGTTGGTGGTAGGTTCCAGCCCCCCGTGAAAGGAGGAGAAAATTTTTTAAGCTCAGGAGAAACTAGACTTTACGACTGGAAAATCATTTTCGTCCCGGGAAGATCTGCCCATCGGTTCGTGAAAAAACAAGGGGGGACTTCCGTGGAACACCCTGTATAAGTGTAACTATCATAAGGAACTTAGCAGTTAAGGTACGCACAACTAAATCCGATTAACATTCAAGTGGCTTCTCTCGTGTCTCCTATATGTTGAAAATTTGAGACTATTTTGCATTTATGCAGTGGCGTAAATAAGGAGGGATATTGTAATATCCCCCTCCCCCTCACGCCAGCAAAAAAGTTGAAAATTAGATTTTTACTAATCAGATTGTCTCCCCCTCCCCCCCCCAAAAAAAAAACTTCGCTCGCGATTACTTTAACGCGCTAAAATCTCTTTTACCCCCCCCCCCCCTTCTGGAAGCAACTTTCTGTTCATGCTATTGCACTCATGTGACGTGAAAATTATTAGTTGAGAAAGTTTCTAATAACTTTTCAGTCACGTATTAATCACCTTTTTGAAACTTTCATTGTAAAATTGCAGTCGCATTTATGTGATTGGTTTGTGACTGATTGACCATATTGTTCCATCACCTTCAAGGGTAGCACGAATTATTAATCGGGTAAGGATTGTGTAAAAACCAAAAACATTATTGTGAAATATTAAACTACTACCAAGTGAAAATACACACAAGCTATATTGAAATTTTCCCTTACAACTAACAAAAATAGATTCTTGTAAGACTCGTTTCAAGCTCACCCTGACTTGTATCATATTTTGACTCGGTCAAAACTTGTCAACAACACTCATTCAACTTTCTTCAGAATTTGTTCAGATTTATTCAAAACCTGTGAAAACTCTTTGATGTACTCATGCCGACTCCCTTTAAATGCGTTTGGTGTGTTTGTTAGAACTTATTAGAAATCCTAATAATTATTTTGGAGATGTTGAGGCTCATTTATTTCTGTAGATTGGCTCACTCAAACTATTCATTATTCAAGTTTCGTATATTCTCGTTCAGATTGTTGAAACTCCTTCGCCAGTAATGTAAACACCTAGAGCATTCTCCTAAAAACTACTATTATTAGTTCATTGTTCGATTCTTTAAAATGCAGATGTGATAGACGGTAGATTAAAAAACCAAAGTCAACAGGAAAAGCGTGAAATACATGAAAAACTATTCGTAAGCTACTAGAATCAATTATTTCCCGAAAATCTCTGGGAGTTACAAAGTATTGTGTTTGCATAGTCGAATACGTACTAAATCTTGAGCCTAATGAGATCAGGTTTTAAATAGAAGATTTGTCTCCACTATTACGGAGCACGCTCATCATGCAGCAAATAGACTTGATTCCATATATGTGATCTTTAATGTCTGTACTTTATGACTTGGAACTCAGTTCTGCAAAACGCGCTTAAAATCAACGAGTTATTACTCATTAGTCAACACACTGGTTGAACTTACTTTACACGCTTCCAGCAGTCGTAAACAATTTTGAATAACGTCCGTATTTTCAGTAACTGCCAATCTGTTCAGTTCGTCGATTACAGTTTTTTCGACCAGATTAATCAATCTTGTTAAGCATAAGCGATTGGCTAGTTCAATGAGATCAAGGCAGCGTGTATGGGAAATCGGTTTTATATCGTCTGTGTATAAAAATGTCAGCAGTTGTTGAAATGTATCCGAGTACACGCCGGGAAAGAATATCTGAAATTCGGTGTAACAGTATTTTTACTTGATTTGTGATACCTATTTTGGAAGAATGTTTGGGAACCTACTGTACTCACAATTTTAGCACTTTTTTCCATAAAATTACCAGAGAACATGGCCCGCATCACATCACATCGCGCTGAAAGTAATGCCCGATGAGCTGCAAACGCTCCGTCATCCAGCTGAAATATGATGTCCGTGTATGCGTTCTCTTCCAAACAAATTTTTGCTAATCGATCGCGGAATTTCTGAAATTATATAAAGGAAGTTTTCATAACGAATTTGTCAACATAGTAAGCAGTACAAATAGTTTCTCAGGTGGACATGTTGTAAAGCAAAAAAAATTACCATTTTGTAACGTTGCTTCAATTCGATGTTCAAGAATTCATCTTTTGTCTGGATATTATTAACAAAACGTAGCAGATCACTTAGTTCCATTAACTCAGCTGCTTGACGTAATTCCTGCATGAATAAATGATAATCATCTTGCATAAGAATAATGGATATTCTTGCAACAGTGTAGTCCATTATAGTTGAGAGTATCAATACTATATTCGCTGGTGCATTGAGTTACATTTTTCAAAATAGGTATATTTCTTCTGAAGGAAACTTTCCATATTGTCAAGTTCAACTTGAGGTCAACATTATTTCTTTGACATGCGTTGGTCCCGTGGTGAAATTACAAAAAAGAGTGAGCGTTTACCTGGAATTTATTAAAAGACGGGTCTATGGTGCCGGTATATAGAAATTGTAAACACTGAGCCATTGCTGCTGGACTAATTAGTTTACTTAGTGTTATTATAGTGTGAGAGCAATCTGAAGTATCACAACCATTGTTGGATCCATTACACTGCAAGAAATTTAAAATGCATGCAATCTCTCAATTATACATGTATTTGACATCTGTACTTTCAAAAAATTCTACCTATGATCAAATATGAAAGCAGTACCTACTCAAAATATCCTGACCACCCTTTACCAAATACATACTTAAATACAATGTGTAATATCATATTGCTTACCTCTAACTTCACAGTCAAAAATACCGTAAGATTCAATTCCTTTTTAATATTGAGCATCCTGGTGTTACTATGTTTATTATCTGAAACACTCACAATCTGGCAGCTTGATCGCCTCTTAACGTGATCTGGTAACCTGCAACCCAACAGAAATCATTAATGGAGCCATTTTAAATCATTATAATTTATGCAATATCATCTCTTGATGAAATATATTTTCTTCAAAATGAAAGAAACAAACTATAGATCACTTTTTCTTATGCCTAAGTATGTTCTGAATACTTAGTCTGTATCATTGACTGTACGACTTACTTTGGCAAATTTTCCATTCTTATTAAATATTCGGTATCATCGTTAAACTCTGCCTGCAATGCTTCTCCAAAAGTCGATAACTGTAGCAAAAACCACTGTTAAATTTGGTGAAAAGTTCAATTTTCTACGCTTTGTATAACGAGGTAGGTACTTACCAAGCTCGATTCACTAGAACTCCTTCCTGCTTCGGTAGTGATGGTTTCATTTTCCATAGAGAAAAGACGGTGAAATACAGGGGATGCGGCCGCTAGCATGAACTTGTGAGCTGAGAAACCTGTGCAGCCAACCACAAAAATCACGTCTGTGTGCATTTTCTGATGATATAGCCACATAATGTTATCATCATACGAAGACGAGTGAATCTGCATCGGAAGAGGTATCGGCTTCGGCGGACAGTAAGGCGACTGCAACGAACACAAACCATGAAGATGTTAGATCTAAGCTACCTAACTGAAGCTGTTTTATCCGTAGTTGTGGATATCAATGCTTTTGCCAGGGACAAGATGTCTATTTTTGTTGACAAAAATCGTTTCCCCTCTCCCTAAATTTTGATGCCCCTGCTCCATAAACTTGTTAAATATTTTCTACTATTTATAAACTAAGTAAACTAGGTATTAGGGAGAGGGTGAGTTGAAAAGAAGAGAAATGCTACTTTAATATTCTGTTTCTTTGGACAGCGATTCACCCAGGCCTGAGATTGAGGGTATGCCCGGGTGGGCCCAGCCCTCCCAAAAGAAATCCGGGGTATGCCCGGGCCCTCCCATAAAATTTTTAACTAAATCCCTACAATAATGAGAAATTTTGGTGGAAGTAGCAGTAAAAAATAAAAAATTCTATCAGGCTTTGGTGGATAACATGAGAACTCGTCTTTTTACTACTAATTCTGTTTTTTTTTTTTGTTTTTTTTAATTATTTAATGTTTGTTCAATGAGACATAATAAAATATAAAAGGGTAATTCTCCGAAAAATGGACAATTCATGTAAATAGGCTGTAACTCTGCCACTTATTATCAGAATGCTATGCGCAATATATCAAAATTGAGGAAATGAACTCTTCTGATGGAGACAGTGGTAAAAGCTCTCCCTGGTTCAGCAAAACATCATTAGAAAATCGAAAATGCACCTGAAATGTCCATCAGCGTGGGTGTCAACCTGGCCTAGTTCCGTTTTTTTTTTGCTTGCTGGAAGGGTTTAATACATCATTTTCAGGAACTACTGTTTCCCATTGTTGAAGAGATAAGTTGAGGCAACACGGTATAGGTCTTACAATCTTTTTCTAACCAAGTTAAGTAACCTTTAGAATACCTCAAAGTTGTGTCTAGGAAGAGATATGTCCTCCAACGTGGATAATTTTCAAACCTCTCTGTAGGGTTCCACTATAAGCATAAACTTCTCTCAAATGCTCATATAACTTCCTCATAACTTCCTCTAGAAGGCTGTGTAAGAACTTCTGTGAAATAATGATAATTTGTATGCTAAAATACTCATTTATTGCTGAGATCCTGGTTTCTAAAAAAAAAATGTCCTTCATCGTGGACATCAACAGCCATATTGAATTTATAGCTCCGAATTTGTAAAAACGTAATAATATAACTAATGTTGGCCACATTACATTCAGCAACATGTATCAAATATTTTCCGCATATTTACCCAATGGGAAAAGGGAAAAGGCGATTTTGTCCTTAAACGTGGACATAAAATATTATTCAACGTGGCCACTCACGTATTTCTTGTATCCACGCTGAAGGACGTGAATCTTTCGACACTTAGAAGCAGTCTGTAGAAACAGCCTTTAAATCTTCTTCGTGCAAAGACTACTTTCCTAGATGAATTTTTGGTACTTCATAAAACCGTGCGTGATCCGTGAGATTGTAACCCACGGTGCCGCTGTGTGATCGTACAGCCTCATCTTATCACACTATGTAAACTTGAAAAATTTGTCTTTCAACGTGGACAACAATTTTTTTTTACAACCCTCCAAAATCAAATTTAAGCCCGGCCGGTACCGGAATATGATTTCTCAATACCCCTAGTATCGATTTCAACGAAAAAAATTTGAAAAGTGAACCTCATTTTTTTTGGTTTTTGTCCACGTTGAATTGTCCATTTTTTAGAGAATCACCCAAAAACCATAATATGAGAATGTTAAAAACGGTGTATTAGCTTAATTGCAAGTGGAGCGAGCGAAAAATTTTTAATGGTTGGACAAAAGCTAATATTGGCTGCGAGCGAAAAATTTTTGCCCTATTTAGTCGAAGGGGATAAGAGGGGAGGGGGCAAAAAATATTGAAGGCATACCCGAAAACTCAAAGCCAATCTCAGGGCTGGATTCACCTTACCTAATTTATTAATTTTGAACAGAGACAAGTGTAGACCTATCAACTCTAAAGATCTCAACTTGGAACAGTAACACACCTGATGCGCAAAAACCCGCCAGTTATCCGCGGAAAAGTTACCCTTTTGTAACCCTTCGATTACCCAGGTAACTGAAAGGTTTCCGAGGGTAACTTTTCCGCGGGTGATTGGTGAGTTTTTGCGCATCGGGTACGGAGATCCTACGATGGGTACTCGAGAAGGATTTTAAAATCATGTATGAGCTTTGTACCCAAACAAAGGGAGTGGAGATAATAACAAACTGGAAAATTTAACCAAGTAATTTTTCAAGATATCGGAGTTCGAAAGGGGTTAGCTCCCGCCTCCCTGATTCAATAAAACAAGAATTTTTCGCAATAATCAGTTCTTTTTTCTTACTTGTAGCAAAGGACGTTGCACTTTTTTCAGATTCGTCATCCAAAATCGCTGATTACGACGAGCAATCAACGCTGCTCGGATAGCATTTTCGAAGACTTCGTTCACTCCAAAGTAGGTCAATACGCTGCATTCGTAATAGGGAATGCCAAATTCGCGTGCCAGCGCCCTAGCTTCGTCAGGCATCACTAAATCACATTTTCGTACTGGCCTGGAATTGCAAATGTTATTTTGAATTATTATTACCCGAATGAGTACAAATTGACGGACCTGTAAAATTAAGTCAAGTTTCTGTATGCACCTGATGAACGGACTCCTATCTCTGAAAAAGCTAAGATATGTTTCGTCGCGATACATGTATCGGAGATCGCTTTTACAGCCAATTAGTAGAACCGGGGTCTGCGGGCAGAATTGCCGAATTTCGTGAATCCACATCGCCTTACAGTTACGAAGGGAAACGTGATTCGATAACGAAAAACACAGGAGCACAACGTCCGATCTGAAAATCAAAACACGAATTGGGTACATTTCTTTTGATTGCTTGTTCAGTCATCTATTTTGGGTGAAGTTCTCACCTCCCGTATGCAAAACGTCTATCTTTTTCATGGTCGCCAAATGTATCCCATAAGCGAAGTGATACATTCACTCCGTCTACTACTTCCCACGATCTTTCCAAAACCTAGCCAATGAAATTTGCAAATTATTCATCATACACGTACTCGAACATCGGATTAGTTATATTGCATCCCAATACTCGAACCGCAGTTCCAGATTCAAGTATTTCCCACCGCTGTTGAAGGAAAACAAAACAAGTAGCTGAGAAAAAAGCTCGGGAAAGATTTCGAAATAGGAAAATACAGGTAAGGTGTGCCAAAACCGAAACTTGGTTCACGTAACCCCGACTTTTACTTACATCTTTGCACATGCGATATTGATCTATGGCCCACACCGTCGGCACGTGAGTCGTGAGTAATTGTGTTAGTGACATTCTCTTATTGCAGGCTCGGGCGCAAATTAACCTGGTTTTTCCGACAGCCGTATCGCCGACGACGACACATTTCACCAGCTCCTGATGCGGCTGTTCGTTATCGATCATTACTAGGGGCTCCAGGATTCCTTGCGATGCTGCAATACAGACACACCACTCAGCGCTTAGAAGTTTTACTTGACAAATAGGAAGCGGGCAAAACTCGCCGAATTGTCACATAATGAATAGTAAGCACTGGCGTAGGAACAGGAGTGGTGTCAGACTCTTCCTCCAATGCTGTCAAAAACATTATTTCAGAATGTATTTTAACGCATTCATTACAGCAATAAGATGATGGATATGTACTATAGCAACCCTACCACCTCTAGACTGAGATCGTCCTACGATGTTGACAGTAAGGTCGCGATGTCGCAATACCGCGAGCTTATTCATTTAGAGTAAGTAATTATAATCATTAGTCATGGTATCAAGAATTCAACAAAGTGAATCCCACCCACAAACTTCTGTTATGCGACCCCCGAATGCCCATCTGACTAGAAGAGGAAACTCCTCGAGCGCTTAACGTTATAGTACCAACCAGTGTATCCTTAGTCGCCTTAAGATGGGCCAAGAGCATACTGTAAAGTGGGACTGCTTTGTACCGTGGGGGCTATTTTGAACAGTGGGGGCTACTTTGAATAGCAGTACTTCTGCACCTTTGTGCGCGCTTCTGGTGAAGTTATGAATGATTTCTCCCCGTTCCACCTGGCTACTAGACACTCGAAGAACGAGTCTACATCAGTTTTGTCTGGGAATGTTTGCATTTATATGTGGAAATGTGTGTTGTCCAAATTTATCGCAGTTGAGCGTAGAAATTTATGGTTGTGGTAACTTCTCCGTGAAAAATGCACGTTCAACTTTTCGCGGTGAGTGATATACTTATTTATCATGAATTAGTACATCCCTTTAGCATCAAATGCGATTAATTAAAAATGTTCATTAAATAACAAAATCCTGTGTAATCATTTTTCTGAGTGGGGCTACTTTAAACAGTAAACAAATCATGTGCCAGTGTAATTAACAAGTGATTTTGATGGAGTAAAATACCTACTTATATTTTTTGTTGCAGATTATTCGCAAAAATGGTTCGAAAGGGTAAGAAATAGAAAGGCTCCCGAGAATACTGATTTTATGGAAGAAACTTTACAGAAAAGTCAACAGAAGGCCGAAATTTGTTGTTGTGGGAAGTTTGTTATCACTGCAAATTTTGTTTTCGAATTTTCTTTTCTGTATTATTTTCTACAAATACCTATTCAAATAACGTCATTTTTTGAATTAGGTTTATCGATTTTCCTTCGATTTCTTGATAGATTTTTATGAAATTTCGTTAGTGGAATCCTTATAATAGGCATTACGAGTATTTTGATTTTTGCCGTCGTCGCATTCCCATATACAAGAGAAAAGGGTTCACAGAAGTCTTGCAACTGAGGTAACTTTGATTGTATCCTTTATACTGAGCTGTACACACTTTCACAAGCAAACTGTAAGATGTTGGGAACAAGGGTAATCTGAGGGTAACCGAGGGTATAATGGGTAACTTTTCCGCCGCGGGTAGCTAGAAGGTAACTAATTGCGTAGTATCCCGCCGGTTACCCGGGTAATTAAAGGGGAACAAGGGTAATCGGAGGGTAACCCGAGGGCAACAAAATGGTAACTTTTCCGCCGGTAACTGGGTAACTAGAGGGTAACTGACTGCGCATCGGGTAGGTTGAACGCTTTTTCTTTACAAGCAGTATTGCCATACTCGCAATCAAAATATAGGGAAACATATATTCAAAGTAGCCCCACTTTACAGTAGCCAATTTTAAGCGGTGGGACATGGCGAATAATCCCACCCCATTAACGACCACAATATATTTTGTCATGGAAAATTTCTTATAAATTGAAAACATTTTCTTCACTTTACTGGCAGATAAATGTTTTCTATCTCTTTTCAGGAGTCAACGACATGAAATCCACTACCATTAAAGAATTCTGGTACTGGTCTAGGCTATGCTGAATCCTATCCCCTACCTTTTGTAGAAAAGGTTTTCTGATGTTTGAATTGTGGTTTAATTGTAACTGGGAAAAAATTAAAGAATTTCAGAAGAAAATGTAAGATATTGTTTTTTGGGCGCATATTAATGATAAACAATGAGTGATTATGAAATAGAGTGCCGAAGAAATGTTTTTGGAGCGGGAGGGCATTTAATTCGTGTAAGGAAATGCTAATGCTTGGCGCCCACTCGCTTCTCTTTTTGTCTGTCTTCCCCTCCATCTGTCGGTTTCTGCGTTCTGCATCATTTATCTGCTTTAATTTATCCGCACAAGTCCGTCTGTCTGTCGCAGTTAGCCCAACTGTTTGTTTCCTTCTCTGCCTGCCTAACTGACTGACATAGATTGCTAGTCTGTCTGTTTGTTGGTATGTCTGACTGTTCTACTAGTTTGTGTGTTCTCTGTTATTCCCCCTCCCCTCCAGAAATTCAACTTGTCTACACATTTGGATTGACTGACTGATCACCCATTTATCTGTTTACATGTCTATTTATGAATCTTTGTGATTGTGTTTACCCGTGACAGGGCGGCAACTTCTGTGTAGCGTATATGTAGCAGATGCTACACATAGAAAGATTTTGCTACACATGAGATTTTCAAGACTTGTTTTTTCCAATAAATAACGTTTTTTGTTGTTTTTTTGTTATGCTACACATTGGAAGAATCTGTAAACCCGTCCAGCTGTCTCAGTCTATCAATCGATCAAATAGATTATCTAGCAACTATCCAATTAGCAAGACCGAAACAGACTAATATATAAACGGACAAGTTGACAGACAGATTGGTGGATGAACGGACAAACAAGTTCAAATAGACAGGCATATAAACTGTCGTACACAGTCAGATAGCAAGCTAGTCAGCCGAACAAATGCAAAAGACAAGTAGGAAACAAACCAGAGAGTTATTCGGTTATCAGAAATAGGGTGATGATACCCAAATTGTACCGCCTTCCTCTTGATTATCAGCAAAAGTGTAACCGTAAGTCATTAGCTTTAAAATAGGAAACCAGTTTATGAGCGAGTTATATGGAATGGAGTACCGAAGAAACGTTTTTGGAGCGGTAGGGCACTTATTCGTGTAAGGAAATGCTATAATACTAGCGTCAACCAATACCAACAACTTGCTTGGGGCTCACTCGCTTTTCTTTTTGTCTACCCCCCCCCCCCATCTGTCGGTTTCTACGTTTTGCATTTATCTGCTTTAATTTGTCTGTACAAGCCCGCCTAACTGTCACAGTTAGTCCAACTGTTTGCTTTCTTCCCTGCCTGCCTAACTGATTGCTAGTCTGTCTGTTTGTTGGTATGTCTGACTGTTCTAGTTTGTGTGTTCTCTGTTATTCTGTCTCGCCCCCTCCCAAAAAAACAACAACAGAAATTCGATTTGTCTATACTTTTGGACTGACTGACTTGTTCGGCTAACTGGCTTGCTATCTGATTAACTGTCTAACTGTCACGATAGTTTATATGCCTATCTATTTGTACTTGTTTGTCCGTTCATCCAGCAATCTGTCTGTCAACGTGTCCGTTTATAGACTACTCTGTTTTGGTCTGGCTAACTGGATAGCTGATAAGTAGATAATCTATTTATTTGACTTTTGTACAGTTGTCTGCCTATCCACACTGGTTCGTTTGTCTGTCTGTCTGTTTACCTGCGTAATTCTTTACTTAACTGACTAAATGTAAGGCCTCTCTCGGACCTATTCTGTTCTTCGTCACTATTTTCGGTAGGTAATGGTGTGCGCTAGACATTTAGTACATAAAAGGATCTACTTTCAAAACACAAATTTTTCCAGGGAAGCAGAAAACATTTCCAAAACTTTCTGGCTTTAAATAAAATAATGATATGCTATGGTAAGGCACTAAAGACATATTTGTGGCTAACCATTTTGTCCAACAGATGGTGCCCTTGACTGACAACTTGTAATTTTGGACTTGGTGAGTTCCAAAAGAGACCCATTAATCATATTACGGAGGTCTTTCTTTTTTTTTTTTTAACTTGACAGTTATCGCTTCTATGTAATACTGTTAACTTATTGCATAAAATTTTTTGGAATAAATAATTATCTAAGGAAGAAAAGGAGAAGGGCACTGTAGAAGTGTCCGTCAATTCAAATGAGTTTGCGAAAGAAAATTAAAAACGGGATTCTTTTCGGGCTTGTCACCCAAAGTCTTGGTGCATTTTTGGCAACTTTAATGACCCCAGCTCAGCAGATGACAAATCAAAGGTAGCCAACAAATGAGGAAATCACATGCAAAGGTTTCAACATTAATGATATCCGAATTTGGTGGTTTCCAAAACTGAAATCACCCTTCCCTGATAATTACTCATTCGAATCGTTGGACTACCGCACCTTTCCAGAAAATAGAGTTGAGAAACAATATCTCTCTTCTGTATTTTCCTTTCCATTCCCAAACACCAACAATACATTTGCAAATTACGTTAGAAGTCTGACTTTCATTCCAGCGGCAGATCTAGAAATTTTCCAAGGGGGATGTTTTGAAACTAAAACATTTTCCAACTCGGCCTCCTAAAAAAACCGAGATGGATGTCTCAGTTGATTCTTGATATATTTTGAAGTCCACACAGGACTACAGCACTGCAGGTGTACATGTTGACTACATTTTTATATAATGTGCTTTTGCGATGTTTTTTTTTCTTCTTCGGCCCGAAGAAGAGTGTCCGGACCCCCAAAACATCCTCCATAGATCCGCCACTGTTTCACTCAATAGAGAAAAGAAACCTTGATGCAAATCAGTTGGAGAGACATCCAGAAAGACAGCCAGGTAGGTACGTGTAGACTTAGTAAGTACTAAGTACCCAAGAAGGGAAATCAGGTCGGTGGATACAAAGACCGCCAGTGTGCTACGTTTTTACAATGTGAGTCCCGCTGAGGCACCGATAAGTGGACTAAAAGTTGAGCCGCGAGCCAGTGAGTGAAACTATACAGTGCGTCTAGTATATCTGATTTTTGTTCCAAGTATACAAGTATCAGCTGACCTGCTGTTTACCTCAGTTCCAGATCATCAGCTATAATCTGACAAACGTTTTGAAGTTTCAATTTCTATGAAAAGCTAATCATTTGACGAGTAATTTTTCAAAAACGATTTTGTCCAAAAAGTCAGTTCCCCAAAACGCTATTCAGAAAATACACTATCCTTATCAGAGGTGCCACAGCCTCAAATAGTGAGTGAGTGCTCAAAGCATGTGCTTATGGTTGACGTAAAAAAAGAAAATAACAGTTTTTATATTAAAACATTGTCCTTTGCTAGGGGTACCCATCATAATTTGAGTGCCCTGGCACCCTTAGATCTTCCCCTCGATCATTATGGACGGCGTGGATCTTTGAATGCAGATATCTTAGTTGCTTCGCTTGATACGACTGTTTGATAGAATTATCGGAATCTATTTATTGAACATGAGAATAAAGAAAGGGTAGAAAAGCTGTTAGGAGTGTAAAGAGATTTTTAAGAGGAAAATGGGGCCAAAATTGAAAACAAAGCTATGGGACAGCTGTACAAGTCCAGCCCTCACGTACGGTGCCCAAACCCGGGCATTGATAAGACAGAAATAAATAGATTAGGAAATACACAAGAAGCAATGGAGAGAAGTATGTAAGAAGTAAAAAGGAATAATAGGATTAAAAATATAGCAATAAGGGAAAAAATTGGATTAATTGGGGTAGAATATTGCATTAAGAAGCTACCATATTCGGCGAAGGCAGACAAAACTGAGGCGTGCAAATGCGGTCGCGCGTTGTCGTGCAGGATGATGACATTAAATGGAAATACGCGGTACGTGATGTGGTGGGACGTATGGCGATGCACGCATGCCAAAGTGGCTCCTGAGACACCGCACTCCCAGCAACGGAAACTACCCTTTCGGGCATCGCATCAGTGCCGAGGGAACCCTTTGGGGCCGGGCCCGAGCCCCCATTTCTCCTGGTCGGAACGGCGCGCGCGTCCTGCCAGGGCCACCATGGGGTTCCCTACTGACCGAGGTCGGCACTCCCAGAGCGCTTGCCTGGAATTCAGGTTCCTCACAGCCGGACGCACTGCCTCTTCCACTTCACTCACTCATCGCGTGAGACTCCTCCGTCTATAGCTCCAGCTCTTGCACTGCGGGCGAGCACTGCTCCAGCGTTGATACTACAGGCGAGCTCCGCTGAACAGTATCCGCCGCCGCAGCAGCAGCAACTTCAGCTTGTCCTCCTAAGATCCTCTGTCTCGACCATGCTGCCTCCATCTTCCTCCGCATGATGGCCGAAACGAAAGCCGACACCTGGTTCCAACCGCTTCGGCTTCTCAACATCTCCGGGACCAGGGTGTCCGGCGCAAGACGGTCAATCACGCCGTCTCCGGGATCGATCGGCACCGTCCCGCGCCTCTCCTGCTCCTAGGCGTCGCACTCGAACAGCGTATCCCACGGCTTGTCCACTTCTCCACTTGTGCAGTGCAATGAGTGCACTCGGCGCTCGCTGCCAAACCCATGCGGTGCAGATATGAGCCGAAACATCCGTGCCCGCTCAAGACCTGGGTCAGGTGGACGTTCAGGCTTCCGTGCTTCCTACCCGTCCACAGATCGAGCTCACCAATCAGCTCCCGGGTCCACTCGCCTTTCGAAGAATGGGCGAGCCTCTCCTTCCATCTCTGAAGCGTGGTCAGCTGTATGCCACGCTTCGCAATTCGCGGGACATATTAGCAGACAAAGAGAGGGAAGATGGGAAATGAAAGTGGAGGAATGGGTGCCATACGGGAGGAAAAGATCGGTGGGAAGGCCAGTGACGCGTTGGTGCGATGAATTCAAAATAGAAGTAGGGCCGTTATGACGAAGGGAAGCGGCCATCTGGAGAAAATGGAGAGACATCGGAGAGGCTTATGCCCAAAAATGAGGCGAGGCGATACCGGGAGGGAGAACACCTACCCCGGACTCAACCATAATCGATATTAAGAACGGAAAATGGATGTATCGTCGGCTTTTATTATAAATAAAATAATTAGCACCCGCGCCGACGCCGAAGCTGTCTGAAAATTTTTTTGTTCCAAAAAAGACATGATGTATAGTATCGAAAAATTTTCGAAAATAGGAATTAACAAAAATTTTCAATTAATGACTGTTTTCGACTCAATTTTTCACGCTGAGTTCGAATTCGGTGGTCAAATTTGGCGGCGCTGCTCCGTTCCCGAGATACCCAGGAATAAGTTGGAAAAATTGGTCAGTTTGGGTGACAAAATGACTCCAGCTCAATTTTGACGACGGATTTGAATTCGCCTCGAAAAATTGAGCAATTAGCCCCCGCGCCAACGCCGAAGCTCTCCGAGAATTTTTTGCCCTGAAAAAGACATGATGTATAGTATCGAAAAATTTTCAAAATTAGGAATTAACAAAAATTTTCAATTAATGACTGTTTTCGACTCAATTTTTCACGCTGAATTCGAAATCGGTGGTCAAATTTGGCGGCGCTGCTCCGTTCCTGAGATACACTGGAAAAAGTTTAAAAAATTGGTCAGTTTGGGTTAAAAAATGACTCCAGGTCAATTTTGATGACTGATTTGAATTCGCCTCGAAAAATTGAGTAATTAGCACCCGCGCCGACGCCGAAGCTCTCCGAAAATTTTTTTGTCCTAAAAAAAAAACATGATAGTATGGGAAAATTTTCAAAATTAGAAAAAACAAAAACTTTTGAACTAAAGACTGTTTTCGGCTCAATTTGTAAAGCTGAGTTCGAATACGGTGGTTAAATTTGGCGACGACGCTCCGTTCCCGAGATACCCAGGAAAAAGTTGGAAATATTTGTCAGTTTGGGTTAAAAAATGACTCCAGGTCAATTTTGATGACTGATTTGAATTCGCCTCGAAAAATTGAGTAATTAGCACCCGCGCCGACCCCGAAGCTCTCCGAAAATTTCTTTGCCTCAAAAAAGACATGATGTATAGTATGGAAAAATTTTCAAAATTTGAAAAACCAAAAATTTTGAACCAAAGACTGTTTTTGGCTCAATTTTTAACGCTGAGTTCGAATACGGTGGTCAAATTTGGCGGCGACGCTCCGTTCTCGAGATACCCTGGAAAAAGTTGGAAAAATTGGTCAGTTTGTGTCAAAGGAAAATTGTCATCACCAGTTGTAATAAGACTTTTGGAGAAAAAAAAATCTTAGAAATTCGACAAAATGACGACCTGTTTTATAGATGGTGAGGTTTTCATTCAAGATGATGAAAACTCTCCATGAACTGAGAAAAGACAAGACTTCTATTTATTTTCCCTGTAAATAACCGTTATCAATGGAGAATATAAGTAGGGGTAATGGAGGTATTGCGCCCTGAGTACTTGCCTTCCTTCCCTAATGAAGCACAAAAGCCGTCGTTACCTTATAATGTCACCGATGTGCAAAAACTTTGGCCAGCCAATTTTTATGTAAGTGTACGTTGAGTTTGTAAATTTGGCAACCTTTCGGACGCAGGATCCACCGCCATCTGTAAAGTCCATTCTATATATGGTTGTTATAAAGATAGGGATTTGTACGGACGTCGTATCCACTGCTATCTGTAATGAGGCACTAAAGGTAGCTATGTGTAGAGTTTAAAAAAGTATGAACAAAGACAACAAAACTTTGGATAGAATGGGTGTTCCTCCCAAAATTGGGGTAGGATATGAGATACCGTGAAAAGAACCTGAGAAATGAATTCGGTGACAGCAGAAACCAGTTAATCTCTCCTTTTGAAGATCGTTTTTTTTTAAATATCATAATTTTTCCAGCCCCCCCCCCCAAATTGAGCACTGGACTGTGAGCCCAGAAAATGCGGCACAAATTCTGAGACCTCGGAGCACAATTAGCACAAATTACGATAAAATTTGTGCCGCTAATTCCAACCCCCTATCTTCATTTGGGGGGGGGCAACATTTCTCTGGCCCCCCAAACTTTTCATTAAGATGTAGACCCACGGGAGGCGGCACAAATTCTGGGACTTCGGAGCACAATTAGCACAAATAAAATACAAATTTGTGCCGCTAATTCCAACCCCCTATCTTCATTTGGGGGGGGGCAACATTTCCCTGCCCCCCCAAACTTTTTATTAAAATGTAGACCCACGGGAGGCGGCACAAATTCTGGGACTTCGGAGCACAATTAGCACAAATTACAATAGAATTTGTGCCGCTCATTCCAACCCCCTACCTCATTTTGGGGGGGGGCGTAGAAATACAGCCAAATTTAGGATGTGAGACCGGTTTGTAGAAAATTACTGTTCATTTGTTAATCTCCCTAGACATTGAAAATGAAAATTTTGATTTCCCCCCCCCCCCTTGACTGAAAAATAATCAGCTGAGAATGAGGTTATAAATATCGGTGTTCTGTACCAATGGATGATGAGGCACCAAAATATGTGGACACAAGTGGATCGTGGGCAGTGCCGATGGAAGGGTTGGAACTTAATGCAGCCAGAGATTGATGCCCTCCAGTTATTGCTAATGATATATTCAAGTTACTCAGTGTATGTATCTCTTATTCCGATCGTATTGTGAATTAAGGAAAATTGACCTTCTTCTTCCATCGCAACACCACTGCTACAGAGAGTATAGAGAGTGGACAAGCTTTCCAAATGAAATCTTTTTCCAAAGGGATAGTTACCTGAAAGTTCTATATTTCCTTTCAAATTTGTCAGTCTCCAACTCCAGAAAAACAAAGCATTTCTCAACACTCAACCTTCAATGTACACGCAACTGAGGCTAGCTTGAGAAGAACATCAAAACTGCGTGGACTTAGGAGTGGCGCCTACCTGTTTCGAAAATTCTCCTCTTCAGGCGCCGTATATCCGATGGCGATCGCGGTTTTCTAACGTGCGACTCTCCTGGGCAGGTTAGTCGGGGTAGTTTGCCGTTGCTCTCCCCACGGTTTTGTTGCGAGTTTTCCTTCTCTGTGCCGAAGAGTGGGCAGCCGCAGTTCGCTTACTAGCCACGTGTTTCTGCACACACACACACACCAAGACCAGTTTTTTTTATCTCTGGTGGTAACACGCCCTGTGATTGTAACACCGTGTTCGTGTGAACTGGCGGGGGTCACAGGGGACGCTATGTTTCCACTTTAGTTGATACTGTAGTCGCTATGTTAGCTGGTTAGTAGAGGCGGTATTCAAATATCAGTAGCTTTCAGGCATTAATGGGACTCGAACCCGAGCCACAAGAATTGCGAAGCAAGCATGTTACCACTTGGTCACACAGCGATTTTTTGTTTGAAATATAACCGGGAGAAAATCTTCTAAAATGATTCACTCGCCATGTATCCATTGACCCCTACCTGCTTTTTTAAGTTTTTATGCGTCTTTGCAATGTTTCCTGGATATTGCAAACCCACTCGCTCGACTTGAACCAATCTCAAAAGTTTTTGGCAACTGCATAGAAACTTACCCCAGGGTCATCTGCGGACCCCCCCCCCCCGACAGGGCTCACCCACCGTCACCACACGTACCAAGACGAGGAGGTGAGGGAGACCTGAATTCCAGGCTAGTGCTCGGGGAGCGCGAACCTCGGTCATAGGGAACCCCATGGTAGCTCTGGCAGGACGCGCGCACTGGAAACGGCACGGCGAAATGGTGGCTCGGGCCGGCCTCAAAGCGTCCCTCCGGCCACTGATGCGATACTCGAAATGGTAGTTTCCGGGACCGGGGGTGCGGTGTCTTAGCGGCCACTTTGGCATGCGTGCATCGCCATACGTCCCACCACCCCAGGGTGAGCGCCACTGCTGTACAGAATGGAGAAATTTTCAAAAATCAAAAATTTGGCCACTGAATTTGAATTCGCTGTCCGAATATGGCGGCGACGTTCCATTGCCGCGATATGCTCAAACAGTGTGGTAAAATTGGTCAAAAAATGATTGGCTTCGTTTTGAAGGTGAATTGCCGGAAGCCCGAAAAATGTGTCGCTTTTTCGAAACGTGTATTCAAATCCACTTTCAAAGTTGAGCTGAAGTTTTTCTTTGACCAATTTTATTCCCACTTCCGCAATTTTTTGGCAGTACTTCGACAACGAAGTATATCGCCGCCGAGTTCGGATGACCAATTCGAATTCAGTGGCCAAATTTGAGTTGAAATAAGTGATCCGGAGTCAGGCTTTTGATTTTTGGAAAGTTCTTACTATATACTTCAGTGGTGCCTCTCAATTTCGGAGATCTTCCAGACTAACCCAGCCTAATTTATTCCTCCTTTTTGACTTTTTTCCCCCTAATTATTCTTCTTCTTTTTCGTACCTTGACCGGTCCCAATCTTGGGCATCATCCTGCGGCGGCGTAAATGATTTCTCTGAATGCTTCGCGGTCGGCTGTGGAGTGGAAAAGTGTTTCGATATCGCAACCTGTCCACTTTCTGATGTTGCGCAGCCAAGAGAGGCTCTCCCGTCCTATTCTTCGCTTTCCCTCCACTTTCCCCATCATTATATGCGTCTTTATAATATTTTTTGGACATTGCAAACCGCCCACTCGCTCGTCCACCACCCAGCTACCCCAAAATTCTCGGCATCTGCCGGGAACTTATCTTAGGGTGGGCGCCACCAGGCCTGAGATCACTTTCAAAAAGAATCGGGTCTATTTTACTTCAAGCCTCGATGTTTTAGAACGCATGGTTAGACCCAGGTGGAAGTATTCAATAGCCCCCCCCCCTAGTTTCGACAATGCCAGAGAGCTGCGTGTAATCAATCTCAATTGTATAAAATGAAGTGTCCGGGTACGAACTCGGTCTGCTGTAGAGTCTATGGCTTAGAATGGCTTCTATTTGACGATTGCAGGTTAAAACATACAATGTAAACAACAACCGTGCTGGTGGGTTGAGTTCAAAAAACAAACATGTCCAAACTGAGGGAAAGTTAAGAGCGAGGAGTGTTTCGGCACTGTTATTATCGAACGTGATATGGGAACGGGGCCGGCGAAGTATTTCCCTAAGGTCCGACAAAGCTCCCGGCCATCACGCTATTTCAAATTAATTTAGGAGTATATATTTTAATTCGAAATTTCCTGTAGAAATCTGCGGGCTTAATTCTTGATTTCAGATGTACTTCGCTCAAGCGGGGGTTCAGTCTGGCCTCATTCATCTCGCGGAAACTGAACCCATTTTATAACACTTTCATTTTTGAAACCTGACTGGTATAAAGTGGTGCTTATAAATTTTACTCCTCTCACGCCATTCCTGTACTTCGAAAATCAATCAAAATGCGATGTACGTAACCTAGTTCGGAAACCGTGAGCCGAATTCCGAAAAAAAAAACGTGAGACGTGAGACTTCGCGGATTTCCTGTAATAATCGCGGAGTGAATTCGAGCCGGAAATTAAGTGGGTACAGATTATGGTAATATCGGAATAAGATGCTCACCTACCAGCAGAGAGTAAATACCAAACCATAAACGCAAAGAAGCTTAAACTTCGAGCCACTGAACTGGACGGCACTGCGGGAAACGAAATCGAAAAATTGTAACCTGATTCGAGCAATCGGATAGAAAATTAGAAAATTTAACGCGAATACAAACGTTGCGTAGAAAAATCATGAAAGGTTTTTATAGTTCACAGCAGTTTCGAGGGTAAAGTTGTCAACAAGCTTTCACCCCAGTTCGGATATTTCGAATAACTGAACGTGAACTTCGGTTGAATGAAATTGAGGACTACCGCTTTAGCAAAAAAAAAAAAAAAAAAATAGTCAGTGTTACCATTTCATAGCCGGAATAAATTCGATATAGTCGCAGAAAGGAACGCGCAGTTTAATCGAAATTTTTTTTTTTCTCGTGTTGTTTGTTTACAACTTTTCTTCTCTCTGGGAGGGAACGTTGGATAAGAGAACGTAATAATGTAAATAAACAAAAAAGCAACTCGATTCGGAATCACGTGGTTTGACGATCATGCGAGTTATTACGAATTAGGAAATTCGAAAGTTGAGTTTCAGTACATTTTGTGAACGATAAGAGTAAAATATCCCGCTTTCCGTGAACTCGTTTAGAAATAGGAAAAGTAGATGTGAAATTTTTGCTGAAAACCATAGTGATTTTTTGACATTTTGAGACACGAGTATTTCATTTTTTATTGTTACGTCATAAGTTATGTCGAGTTCTGTTATTTGGATTTTTCATAACTTTGTCCGTCTTAACAAAATTATTTTTTTTTATTATTATTATTATTTTTTTTGGGTCGTTGCTTAGTTATTAATAAAACAATATCACTTAGCATAAGCTGTTGTTGTTCTCGTATCTCTCCACTTTTTCCTCTTCTGCGCTAGTATTTTCATTTTGAGTAGGATTTACACTTTATATCATAGACGCCGACTTATGGGGGGGGGGGGTAGAATCCAAGTTGTCACGGTTCTTAGGAGCGGTCAAAAATGTCTCTCTTTGAAAATTCGAATGGTCGACTTCCATCTATTTTGGTGCCAAAATTATACCCTTCTCATTATTACTGATCATATTTTACTTTCTTTTTTGTTGAATTTAAAAATTGATGGTAAAATTTGTTGTACTTATTCCATTTTTCAGTTGAACATATTGGGGGAGGGGCAAGTAAAATAAAATTTATATTAGATTGTAAATCTAATTATGATAAAAATATCTTTATTTCATTAATAAAATATTATTGCTATTTTATTATTTAATAAAAATTTTAGTACCTATAGAAATAAAAATATAAAATTTTTTGAGACCCATTTATCGGCCCACAATGGTAATGTTGAATTAACGAAAAAAACATGCTGTTTGCACGAAATATATAAATGACAAGCGCAATAACAAGTACGAAACAGAAAAAGAAAGAGTTCGATGAAAAAATTAAACTTCAGAACGCAATATAATTCACTTACACGATAAAATAAAATACGCCCGGAATTGTAATACCTTTTATACACAATGAAAAATAGACACGATATTACTGCGCCCGAAATAAAAAATTTGAACTCTCAGCCTCCATCATAGTTGCCACAAATTTACAATTTCGCAAAAATCAATATCGAAATCAAATTTTGGAGCAATAAAAATCTAAGAATCGATTCAATACTGTATTTCACTGCGTTTTTGTCCGCCTCTCCCTCCTCAGAAGCCACAATTTTAGGTTTAGAGCCAAACCGATATCGAAAATGAATTTGTCGAGTTCGAAACCTATCGATGATCTCGATGGGGTCATTCGCATAAATAATAGGTCTAAAAATTCCTAATGTACTGTAATAAAGGGTAATTTTTACACACACCTCTCTTTTTTTGCTCTCAACACGAGTTCTGGAATCCACCCTTTCGAGCACTACCTCTGAGCCCCCCTTATGGTGTTCCTAAAGTACTTAGGAAAAAATTCTTAATGACCCTTTTTATAGAAAATTGGATTCAAGCTCATGTATCTCCTATCTCCACGAGTATGTACGTTATTTGGGATGACGTATAATTTTTGTGTTTGAACAACATAATATTTCGTATGCAAATCATTTCGTGTGATATCGATTTTAAAACTCGTCATCCAAACATTAAAACTCTTTTTTTCGTGGCTTCACATTTCGTTCAATGATACTTTTTATCTCGTGCCACTTAATACTTCCCGAATTTTTTGTAAAAATATTTACAGGAATTTTTCTATGAATTAAAATTTTAATTTTACTAATATGAACAAAATAAATGAAATTAGATTCCCCCCCCCTCTCAAAGAAAAATCCAAATCGACGCCTATGCTTTATATTCCTTTATTATTTGCTCTTCATAGCTCATTCTTTGCCTTCCTTTTTCCAGTTCTTCCCCTCACAATCGTCCCTTTTCTAGCAGTAATGACATTAACACTGCATGTTTATATTTATTATGATCTATCATTTTAACTCTTCTCTTTACAATTATGTTTCAAATTTATCTTTCCCTTCCTCTTCACCTCAATTCTTCCTCATTACTGATCTACTCTATCCATTAGATTTTTAACATTCTCCGATTACACCACATTTCAAAAGCTTCTATCCTTTTCCTGTCATATGTTCGTATTGCCCAGGTCTTACATCCATGCAATGCGGTATGTACTCCAAATACAGGGTGTCTCTATTGCAATGACCACCCTGCCACCTGGTAAGCAGGCAACCTACCCCGAAAACATGTAGATATGTTTGCATACTCATTCCTTCGAAGGGACTGAGTTATTGTCGAAAAGTTTTCTATCCTTAAATTTTTTTCCCTTCTCACGACTGGAAATGGACGAAAAACGGTGCCAGGGTCATTCTTCAAAAATGATGATACTTCAGGCATGTTTTTTCATGGAGGAAAGTAGGGGGCATTTGAATTTTTTTTTATGGGAGTCGTTGAGAGACGTTCTGTATAACATATTGGTAAGATTGGGCAGTGAGGGGATTCTGTATCTTGGCATGGCAATCAAAATGATGAATGCCATACCGAAGGATACATGAAAAGTCCATGCCGAAAGACAATAGCGAACAACCAAGACAAAAAGTTATATGGAGAGTTGATGAAGGCATACTAACCCGTTAATTGGATGTAATTATTTTTGGATGGTGAACGTCTACCGTTGTATAAAGATGACCATGCCCAAAGACAATTTTTTTAATCCTTAATTTCAGACAATAAGACGCAAATGCCCGAGTCTCGTCACAAAAAAACAAAACAGGATTTGATATGCGGACCGTATTGCTCTGATAAGAATGTAGCTGGGTCATTCTCCCAATAACTCAATATTTAAGTAACCGTTTAGTATCTCAAAAACTAAGCATGTTAGAGCAATTATTTATTTTTTTTTTGTTAGATAAGTGTAAATCTCTTCTATCCCGTCAATCTGCCAATGAGTTCAGAATACATACCCTAACATACCTAACATCCCCAAACTGTCAAATTATAGTCAAAATTCCATCGTCGTCTACGTAACCACTCGCGGATTTTTCTTAAAAACGCGTCACACAGACAGATATTTCTAATAAAAAATGTATGTGGAATGTTTTTCTCGAAGAGATATGTTGTGCAAGTCATTTGAGGGCGCTACCCAAAATTTTGACCCCTTAAAAGGGTCCACAGACCCCGGTGAAGTTGTGTAACCACTTTTATTCCTTTGTAGTCTACAAATTTTTCGAGTGCTTATTGTGGGTGACACTGCTTGCCGAACCTCAGTATTAAATATTTTCGAACTGCTGGCTGCCTACAATCAATTTATACACAAAATTTTCCTTCGTCGTCTACAAGATTTTTTTCCCTTCGTCATATCCGAGTTAGGGCTGTCAAAAAATCGATCCAAAATCGATTTAAATCGATAAGTTTGCCTCTAGTCGGTTACGTATCGGTAAGGATCCTCGAGTTATCGATTTAATCGATTTTCCTTCATGCATAACACTGAAAATTGAAATAAAGGATCCGGAAAAATTGTCTTACGCTTCCCGTATTGAAAAGCATATTCCACTGATTGTGTCAAGTGTCCAACACTGCCGTGTTAAACAAGAACAATCTATGTGAAAATTTTGGGAATTTGAGTTCTCGATGAATTATGATAGAGCACACGATTCTACAAAAATTCCTTCATCGTCTACAAAAAGTCCTACGTCGTTTACAAATCGTATCCCCCTGCCCCAACTAGGGGGGGAGGTAGATTTTTGAACCTCATACATGCCTTAAGGTACATATACATTACACATTCCATGAAAAAAAAATCCATCAAAAAATAAATTCAAATATGTTTAAAAAAAGAAAACACATAAAATTACGAGTTATTGGGAGAATTACCCAGCTACAGTTTGACCATTAATTGCGACGAAAAATTATTGAAACTCCTGTTTTGTGATTGGTTGAAAATGAGTCATGCCGAAAGACGCATTTCAGTCAAATGTTTCAATGGACGCGGGTTCGATTCCCCGATACAAAATTACTGGCCAGCTATTTCTTCACATAAAACGCTTTACTTTAAGGGACGTTTACTTTACATGCAAATTTTGTTAGAACTCAATGCATGAATGATAGGCGCTTCTTGTCGTCCGTAAAACATCAATGTAAACATTACCTTTCTGATCACGTAGTATAAAAAAGTATGAAACATGCTACTATACCAAACGACATTGATGAAATGATTCAAATTATCATATCCCTATATAGGGTCATTCCATATGCATTTATTCTTTTCTGTAACGAGTAATAGACGCAGGGACGGGCCACCGAACAGTTTTTCCTAGGTGGGGGGGGGGCAAAAATTGTGGAAGTCCCAACTGACTCAACTCAAAATTACCAAGTATTAAAGCAAGAAAAAACCTTTTGACTTGTTGGATTTTTCCTACTAGGTAACTCAACTCAAAATTTCCAAACATGAAAGGAAAAAACCTTTGAGTTGTTGGATTTCTCCAACTCCGCCTGATTGAAATTGTAAATTTTCCCAACTGCTGAGTGAAAAATTCCTACGGGGGGGAGACAGTGCCCCCGCTCTATTGGTGCGTCTTTGAATAGACATGGCCGCCAAAACAGTTTTCCACCATCTTCACAACCGGTTACCGGTTAACCACAAAATGTTTTCATATTGCGATACCTGGAAATGTGCAGTAAAAATCAAACCATCTTTCTTTTGCTAATTCTGGTATCGGCTTACCACCATTAATAAATTTTAATTGTTCATTAAAAGTGAATCGCGGAAAAGGTTTTTCAATAAGATCCCAAATACGTATTTTGTGAGCCAAAAAAATCGGAGCATTTAAACACGAACGCGTTGATTCGTACATACCCGGAACATTGATCACGTTTCACTCCCAACTTCGACGTTCAGCTAGCCATAAGCGATATTAAAATCGCTTACGAAACATTCAGGTTTAGTCGCGTTAAACATACTAGTGTGTTTTTGTGTTGGTCATCAACACGGAGGCGCGGAGCGTAAGTCGTGTATGGGTTTACTTGTAATATGAAAAATAAGAGATTTTCGGATCGTTTCCCTGATTTGAATAAATACGAATACGTACAAGCTCATTGCCGAACAGTGAACCCTTCTGTTTCAATTGTCTCCTCAACCACCGACAGACGGCGTCATTTGTTTAATGTGAATTTATAGATGTAATAAGCGGCAATAGGATCACTTCTTTCTTCGCCCAATGTTTCATATATTTTATCTGTTACAAGTTGATATACATATTATATGAAAACTTATTTTCTCGGGATTTTTCAGAATAAGCGGCGCTTACCTCGTTTACCTGGAATGCACGCCACTGACATTTGGCGCCCTTTCTCTATTTCTCAATCTATGGTACGGTTCAGTGGGAGGGGACTTAATGTTCCACCAGCTTTCCAACGTCAACGTTGTATATTGGGACAACACTGAATTTCAGAGGAAAATTATCATTTTCCATAGTAAACTTTGGATTTGAGTACCTCACATGAAACGCGGATACAAAATGTGAACAAATGTTCGAAATCACCGACACGAAAACCCCTATTTCGGAGTTAGATTTGTTGTGTCCTCTCTCGAAGGAGATGTCAATTTTGTACCGTCTTGAAAGAGAAATTTCAATTTTGTCACTCAGAATTGGAAGCAAATTGGAAATGCAATGCAATATTCCGGATAGCGACCCAGAGAACATTTTCCTCATTCCGTACGTGGTTTCATTTTTTAAACCAAGTCAATACGCATACATATACGAAGGGTGAAATTTCAGGGTCCAAAGCGGAGCCGAAAATTCTAACATGAAAGTGTTTATTTGGTCAGTTTGCTCAATCTGCCATTTAGAAATTCCAAATTTATTTTGAGGTAGAGAAAATTGTTTTCATTTTTATAAAACTACATATCTACCTAATTGGAGATTTTTTCTGCCCTGTGCCTATCCACATCCGCATGCTCAGAATAGAAGAGAATAGGGGGTGTTAGTTTAGCACCGAGGACTTATTATTTCTCCCGATGTATCTGTCGACTATCACCTGTGTTAGTAATTCTACGACGGTTACACGACCACCATTCAAATTACTTACCAGTGATCCAATTTCCAGCAGTGTACATTGTCTCGGTGATGCTCGCCCAGCTCGTCATTTTGAATATGACGTACGAATTAAACGAAAAACAAAAGCTGGTTCCTTCACTCAGTAACAATTGAAAATGTCGGTATGAATAATATGTTCAGAGGACTTCGAGGTTGTGAAAGGTTTATCTAAACAAATAAATTATTTACTTTCAAATTTATTCGTCGGTAACATAAAACAAGATAACGCTGTCGTAAGTATGAAATTGAGATATCGCTGGTCTATCGCCGATAGAAATTATTTACAAGGCTGCTACCGAAAATACTCAAGTTCGTTAATACAAGCCTCGGGTAATATGATTGAAACTACTGCGTATCAGGTTACTTTTGAATGTACTTGAAAGAATATCTCATTTCATATAAAACTGCGATTTTCCATACAAAGCAATTCAGCCGAACGTGGACTTTGTACACGACAATCCCTCACACACCTTTCATTGGTGACGAAGTACATGTCACAGTATCACAACTGCGTGACATGGATCATTCCCCTGTCGCGGAGTATCATTTTGAGACGTGAAATTTGCCCAGGTTTCCCACATTTCAAAAAATATTCTTAAATATAATAGTAATAATAATAATAAGGGGTCATTCTCCAAAAACTGAGAATATAAAGGGTTTTTTTTGTTGTTGTTTTTTTCAATAAAAACATTAAGAGGATAATATTCAACAAGCTGAACAGAGCAGGAGCATTAAAATTTAATGCAAGAAGTGAGGTTTGTCCACGACGATGGACATATTGTCCATGGTAGAAGTACTGATATCCACGACTACGGACAAAACAACTTCAAGAATTTTCTTTTTAAGGGAATTTTTGAAAATTGTGCTAGCACATGCACCAACGGCTACGATCTGGCACCTGGGTCGTGTGCAGGGAACAAAACATTCACTGTGCTGAAAAATGAGTAAGGCAAGCAAATTAAACTTCTTATAACTATACTTCCAACTTTTCTCTGAATTGAAAATTGGAAAAAGTCTTGATAACAAAAGCTGGAGTTGGGCGACTTAGTTCGTATCTGGTAAGCATTTTCTTGGACCACTCGAGGGGAAGTAGTCCACATAAATTAGGCTCTAACTAGGAAAAAAGTCGTAGAAAGCTGAAACTTGGTACATTGGTCAAATTAAGTGTCCTGAACAACATACTAAAAATCCCAACGAATCCGGCACCGGCGTCGTTCCCTAGGGGGCAAAAATGAGGGCGTAAAACAGTTGTTTGCTTATATCTCGCTGAAATTTGAGTTTAGAAAAAAAAAGTTCAAACAAATGTGACAAAAAATGAAAAATGTATAAAAAATGGTCTTTCTGTAGAGTGCGTACCTATTTGTCGAATAAATTAATATCAAACGTTGTGATATTTCCTCCATGTATCCTCCATGTATACATTTAATACAACTTATTGTAATCGATGCGACGTAGACTTGTACGCATACGAGAAGATTTATTTCAAATACTCGCACAAGTGATGGAATGAAGAGAATCATCCCCTCCCACCGTCCGTGAAAAGAGATGTTGGAAGGGGAGCAAGTTCGTGCGAAAAGCAGGTTTTCAGTTCTTCATCGGTTTTCTTCAAGAACAAGATTCTTTGGAAAAGTAAGAGAGGGTCGACAGGTATGATGCCTCTCCAATACAAATACGGCTGTTGATAGACCCTAATGGCTTCACTCTGTTTCCTAATCAACCATGGACTGGCCGCCAAAGTTTCCCACCAATGCGCTTTCGTGGCAATTGATTGAAGCATCCCCTATAACATCTCCGAGAATGGGTTATGTGTCAAAAGCCACTTTGTTAATTTTCCAACATCTTAATCCGAGAAGGATGTAGGTCGACATGTTGTTCACTTGAATGTTTCTTGCACCCTGTAAATTCCTCAACTTCTTTACAAATGACCATAACAACGGATATACTCAAAATCCATTTTTGAATCACACTTGGCTGTACACCACGATTACGTGTCAATCCTCCTCTGATTTTCATGAGTCTCATCTCTCATCAGGGTCTGTTCGATGGTCATATCACTCCAAATACCGGCAAAGTAATTCTGACTTCTTCTTATGGCGAAATACTTCGAAAATTCAATGTACTCAAAATCACAAAGTAAATAGAAATTAATGTATTCATGCGTGTGGGAGTCTACATTGCATCGATTATAATAAGATGAATTAAATGTACACATGGAGAAAACTTCTCAACCTTTGATATTAATTTATTCAACAAATAAGCACTCCACGGGAAAATGTGTAAGAACATTGTTGTATAGTTTTTAATTCTCTATCACTTTTGTTGAAACATTTTTTTTTCTAAACACAAATGTTAGTGTGATATAAGCAGAAAACTGTTTTACGCCCCCATTTCTGCCTCCCAGGGGACGACGCCGGTACCGGATTTGTTGGGACTTTTGGTATGTTATTCAGGACACTTAATTAGACCGATGTACTGAGTTTCAGCTTTCTATAATTTTTTCCCTTTTTGTAGGTACTCCTATTAGGGCTAACTTATGTGGACTAAAGGTAAAACTTTTGTAGGTAAACTGATGCGGACTTACGAAATTCGGTCCAAATTTAACATTACAAGCGAAAGAAAAACGAACAAAAATTAACAAAAGAAAAGACTTTGAACCTGAAGTGTCGGTCGACGAGCTCCAAAGTTTTACTTCTCCCTCTGGCTCTGGATGGGGGATACATCCCCATATCCTTTTTTTGATTCGGAATAATGCCTCGCAAACTCAAAGATCGCCCTAGCGAGGGTAAGAATATAGAAGATCGCTTCTAGTCTTATTCACCAAAAATTTCTACGACGCATGAAATTTTTCGAACTTGTCGCTTACGCTCCTAATAAAGATTTACTTTTAGTCGGATATCAGTGCGTTCGCTAAATATTATCGTCCGCGTGATTCGAAAGGGGGAAAATCTCCGAAATAGGGCACGTGGAAGCGGTTAACACAACGGGAACCAGAAATAATTCAGGACGTCAATTTCAATTAAATAATATTGTTTACATCCGTTTGAAGTTCAATAACATGACGGCACATCGGTCTGAATTAAGCTATACCTCGAAAAGCGGTCTTAAAGTGGCCTGTTACGCAGGGGGCAGGACACCGTGTGGCCACTCAAAAACGATCTAGTCGAATGTATCTCATCATCGGTGTTGCAGACGAAGAAAAACACAATTATGGTGACGTGCTAGTACACGTAACCCACCGTGGATCAATTAGAGGACCACGTTAACACGTGCACCACAGATACAAAAACGCTACTATCTCTATTCCTTCTATGGCTCCATTTCATACACGTATACATACCTACACTTGTGTACGTTGCAGGCTAATGGCACTGTCCGAAACGTTCGAATGTAGCTGACCTTTCACAAAATGGGACAAAATGCGATGCGAGAGACGTGGGCAGAATTTGAATTTTTATCAAATGCAGAAAGGACAAAGGCGTGACTAGAGGGGGGCACCCAGAAAATTCACCAGCCCAAGTTTGGCCCACCCGCACAGAAAACTGGAACACATGGACGCTGTTCAGCAAAAGGGGAACCAACCAACATTTGTAAACAAAATGAGTTATTAGTATCGTTGGAAAGAGCGTAAACAGTAGAATTTTTCAAAATTGGGCCCCCGATTCATAAATGTGTACTCACGTTGAAAAAAGCTATCAGTAAACGCTATGTCATATAGTTTCTACATGGCTTTTGAACTTCGAATCACGTGTTCTCAAAAAGCGGATTTTGCTAGTTGGTTCCCTTTTGCTGAATAGCGTCCACACGACATCTCAACACCTAAACCTATTTGAATACCTGAACCTTGAACGCTAATGCACGGTACGAATTCAGAGAGAACTTCATTTGTACACTATATTACGTCAAAAGAACTTGAAGACCGGATCATCAAAAATTTCAATATGGTAACACTGTTACGCCCATTGTACGCGTGACGTGAGCTATATAGTCTGTCCCACGAAAAGTAACTATGACGTCATCGATTGCTATGAATATTTCGGTGCTCGCGGGGGAAGATGTGAGAGCGAGTCTTTCCCCGCTCACACCGGAGTATTCATCACAATCGATGACGTCACAATTACTTTCCATAGGACGGACTATAATATGCGAGCTGAGCTCTGAATTCACACTCTTCAGCTGAGTTGAGCAAGCTTGAATCGACGAGGAAGGGTTGGTTACGTTTCAGCCAGTTTGTAAATATTAGCAATAGCCAATGGGAATTTAGTTAAGTGAGCTCCTATGTTTTAAAATTTGTCCTCAAATGACAAAAAAGTAGTACAGCTCGGCTGATTTAGCTGACTATACACAGCACGCATTCCTTAGCTGAAGTGTGCAATGGGAGTAAACTGCTTCAAATGAGATGAACAGCTCTTCCTTGAGATGGTAACAGTCTACAGTACAGAATAAGTAGTAGATAGTCCAAAGAGCCTTCCATCTAATTTTGGCACATTTTGGTACCATATATATCGAGGAAACGGCATTCAAAAAAGAAAATGCGCCAGCTTAAGAACACATGTCTTGAGGTGACGCATTTGACTCTTCTTTATCATTTTAATTAATGAAGGAAGAATTTGGAAGCGAATGACACAAAACTTTGGCAATAAGTAGTAGATAGTCCAAAGAGCCTCCCAGCTAATTTTGGCACATTTTGGTACCGTACATGTCGAGAAAACTGCATTCAAAAAAGAAAATGCGCTATCTTAGGGTATAAGATAGGTGAATCGGCTTAAGTCGATAATTCCCCAGTTTTCCTCAGTCCTCTATTTGCAGTGGTAAAAGAACATTTGAGAGCCTATATCGTTACAATCCTACCCCCTCTGAAGGGGTGTGGCCTCGAAATATATGTTTTCACTCTTTCAGCTCCATATTGAGCATTTTCTGCTCGAATGGTACGAAATTTGAAATTTTTTCTACGTTCTTCAACCTCTAAAATCGATTTTGAAATTTTCAAGATGGCGCCCATACCGCTATTTTTGAGCTGGCTAAAAATTTTTTATTTTGAAATATTTCTCAATATATTCCCCACCTTCATGTCAATTTTTAGTATTTTATGAGTGGTGCTTATCTCTAAAATTTTTAGCTACCACCGCACTTTTTCGCCGGGGATATGATGATACTCTTACTTTAGAAAGGACTGAATTATGGTCAAATTTGAAAAGTTTTCTATCCTTGAATTTTTTTTTCCTTCTCATGACTGGAGATTAACAGGAAAATGGTACCAGTAGGTAATAGTACAGGGCAGTTGTAACCACAGAAAAAAATGGTCGGAATCGGTTCAACATGGTATAAAACCAATTTTAGTACAAATTATGTCAGAAAATTTTCACATTTTTTCAGTTTCCCGTGAAATTTGCCCTTTCAAGCTACTGTTTTTTTATTTGCTATAGATTATACATTAAATTTCCTGTATAAAAGGTCGTTAGCAATTTTTTTGTATTTGGGTTAGAACTGCTCAAATTGGAGTTCAAGATATCCCCATTAAGAATTATTACTTTTTAATACAGATGCACAGGCCTCATGAAGATAATAATCATCTTCTTCAGCTACTTTACCACTCCACAGAGTTGTATCATTTATGGGGCTTATTCACCTCCCTCCTTTCATCTATTCACCCCATATGTGAAATTGAGGCCCATGCAATGAGGGGATCAGTTCTAGTATTTTGTAAATTTCAATATGGGTACCCAATAATTGATACCAAAGGTGGCTAAATTTGGTTATGGTAACATTTTGGCCATATTCCCCGAACTGTGGCACATACCGACGGGAAGGAGGTGCAAAATGACAGTTGTGGCAACCAGTCAGAGAAAAATTAAAGATCATGGAAAGTGGTTGAACATGATTTTCATAAAATTAATTTCTCTTAGTACAAAATTATTGATACATATTTTTTGATTGCCCCAAAAACTTGATATTTCAATATGCTAAATTCTAACTGCACTTTCTTCCCTACACTAATATCTCATTTTCTTTACGGATCAAACAATTTTCACTCAAGGGAATTTATTCCTATACAGGGTTAGTCGGTTTTCCTTCCGCTATGGGAAAACTTGTTTTTCGCGAAACCAGATACACGTTTTTTCGTCAGGCGAGCGGTCTCTTCGACAAGAATTTCATGAGAAATACTCGGGGAAAACTCCGATGACTTTTGAAGAATTTTATCAAGAATCTTCAGGAAAAATTTTCTAAAATCTCCGAAGAATTTCATCGGAAGTCTTTGAGAAGAATCTCCTATTCAGGAAAAATTTGCGATGATTTTCGAAGAATTTCGTCGGATATCATTGAGAAATACCTCCAATAATTTCAGGCGAATTTTGTGAGAAATTTTAGGGAAAATCTCCAATGATTCCAAACAATTTTATGACACCGACAATACTAATGAAAATCGCGGTAAGAATCATTGAGAAGTATCTCTGATGATTTTGGAAGGATATCCTTAGAAAAAATTTTGATGCTTTCCAGAGATTTCGTCAAAAATGTTCGGGGGAAATCTCCAATGATTTCTAAGGAATTAATCAGAAATCTTTGAGAAAAAATGTGATGATTTCCGGAGAATTTCATCAGAAATATTCAGAAAAAAGTCCAGGGTTTTCCAAATAATATTTCTCGAAAATTTTCCGATAATTTTTAAAGAATTGCATCGGAATTTTTCGGAAAACAACTCCGATAATTTACGAAGAATCTCATCGCAAATTTTTAGAAAAGATTTCTAATGTTTTCCAAGAAAGTTCTTACTGAAAAAAACCTTCAAGAATCATCGAAGATACTTCTCAATGATTTCCGATGAAATCCTTTGGAATAATTGCAGAGTTTTCCTAAAATTTCCCACAAATTTCTCCAGAAATCATCGGATATTGTTTTTCAATCATGTCCGATGAAATTCATTGAAAATGATCGGAAATGTACCCTTAATACTTTTGATATTCGTCGGAAATAATCTTTGAAAATTGAAGGAATCGTCTGTGCCAAATATTTTTCATGAAATTCCTTGGGAATAATTGAAGATTTTTTCCGAAGATTTTCAATACAATTCTTTAAAACTCTTTGTGTTATTCCCCGGATGCTTTCGATAAAATTCTTCAAAAATTATCAGGAAAATTTCTTGAAAAATTTTTATGAAATTTTTGAGAAAACAATGGAGATAATTTCTCAAGATATCCGAAATTATTGAAAAATTTTCACGAAAACTTACAATAAAATTGCTTAAAAATCATCCGAGATTTTTTCTGAAGATTTACGATGAAATTCTTCGGAGATTATCGAACATTTTTTCAAAAAATTTTCGATGAAATTCTTCAGAAATTTTCAGGAAGTTTTCTCGAATAATGCAGATGAACCTTCTTGGAAACACTGGAAATTTTTCTAAACATTTCCGATAAAATTCTTCGGAAATTATCGAATTTGTTTTCCGAAAATATCCGATGCAGTTCTTTAAAAATTATCGGAAAATTTTCCCGAAGATTTTCGAAGAAATTCTTCGGAGATTTAGAAAATTGTTCCTGAAGATTTTTGATAAAATCCATGAAAAGCCATCGGAGTTTTCCCCGAATATTTCCTATGAAATTCTTGTCGAAGAGACCGCTTGCCTGGCGAAACAAGGTGCACCTGGTTTGGCGAAAACTTGTTTTTCTATGGCGATGGCGGAAGGAATATCGACTAACCCTGTGAGTACATTTAAAAATTTTACAAAGTAATTGTTTTCGAGGGATATTTTAGACATTTTCGGAATATCTAAGGTGGTTGCCTACCCGCCCGCCTGAATTCTTATCAACTTTGCCGGTAGTTTAACATTGGCTCTTATGGAGAAAACACAAAGAACGCTATTTTTTCAAAAAATATTGAGTTTCACAGGAAATGAAGAGGAACAAAGTTGAAGCCCTTGTAATTTCTTTTCAGCTGACTCCTACTTCATATATTCTGGTTGAATTTTCTTTTTTTCTCCCATAAGGCTGTGTGTTAAATGTTATCAACTTTGTAGGCAAATTACGGCGAACGATAGGCAACCGCCTTAAAGGCAAAAGTCTTACAGCGCTTCATTTATTTGACCTACTTGTCAGGCGCAGGTTATACTATGAACTTTCACGCATTATCGTGCGAGTTCGTGATAGCCTTTTAATATATACATATTATGTCTATGATGTATTTATAATATAAATAACAAAAATGTGAAAAATAGCCGAGTACCTTTTTTTTTTGATACCTCTATTGCCTAAGCATATTGTCGAATATTTTGAATTTTCAAAGAATATTTTCACATAATATATCAGTTTGATTTTGGGAATATAATATGCGCATCTTTCGTGATTTGTAGAAAATATTGTCCTTGCCTTGTTCATGACCATAAAGCCATAACCCAACTGCTTCTTCTATCTATATCAACAGCAATTTGTTGGGCCCAGATTCTTCAATCTACATAAATAACATTCCTCATCACTAAATAAATACTCCCCCACCCCCGCAAGAGTGTTACAGTAAAGAGAAAAGATACCAACATTTCCCAATACAAGTTTGTACTAAGTGAAATTCATTTTATGAAAATTAGGTTCAACCACTTTCCATGACCTTCAATTTTTTCTGTGTGGTTACCACAACTGTGATCTTGCACCTCCTTCCCATCGATATGCGCCACAGTTCGGGAATATGACCAAAATGTTATCAAAACCAAATTTAGCGACCTTTGGAACCAATTAATGGATACCCATATTAAATTTTACAAAATACTAGAACCCTCCTACCCTCATTGTATGGGCCTCAATTTGAAATATGGTGTAAATAGATGAAAGGAGGGAGGCGAATAAGCCCCATAAGCGATATAACTCGGTGAAGTGGTAAAGTAGCTGAAGAAGATGATTATCATCTTCATAAGGTCTGTGCAATCTGCGTTGAAAATAAATAATTCTTAATGGGGATATCTTGAGCCATATTTTCAGCAGTTCTAATCAAGATACAAGAAAATTGCTAATGACCTTTTTTATGGGAAATTTAATGTATAATGTATTGCAAATAAAAAAATAGTAGGTTGAGGGGGCAAGTATCAGGGGGGAAATAAAAAACATGTGAAAATTTTCTGATTTCATAAACACTTTGTGTTGAACTGATTACGACAATTTTTTCTGTGGTTTCCACAACTGCACCATTTTTCTGTCTATCTTCAGTCAAGAGAAGAAAAAAAAATCAAGGATGAAGAACCTTTCAAGATATAACCACAACTCAGCTCCTTCAAAAATAAAAGTTTGCAAACATTCAAAGATATAAAACTTTTCAAAATTTGACCATATATATCCTCGCTCCTTCAAACGTAAGAGTATGCAAACATATTAACATATTGTTGAGGTAGGTTGTCTCCTTACCAAGTGGAAGGGGGATCATTGCAAAAGAGACACCCTGTATTTCAGCGCCTTAATCACAGCAATAAGGTGACGGGATATGTGTTGTAGCAACCACTAACCCTCTTCCCCTCAGAACAGAGACTTTCCTACGCCGGTAAGTCTCTGAAATATGAAAATTGTTATAGGCTTCCTCTCTATCGTAAATGTTGTTAGAATGAATGGAAGGAAACGTTCACAGTTTTGAGAAAAGGGTAACTAATCAAAAATTTTTTTTAGAAAAATCTGAAGACATACGGGTCACATAAGGTCATTTGACATGGAGTGACTCTAACGATAGCTCGAGTAAGACTCGGTATTCTTCAATTTCTAGTTACCTAATTTGTACTAACTAGAGCTAAACTCGACGTGGACGTTAGAATGCACTTCCCAGTTATCTGTTGGTATTTAAAACATTTCAGGAATGATAGCTCTGATATTGCCAATTGAAAATTGGGAGTCATATTTTCCTTTTAAACATTTAAAGTGCAACATAAATTAGCATGAGCACAACGCCGGTTCTACCATACGGGTTGACTGGGCTGCAGCCCAGAGCGGCCAAATTTGTGGCCCAAAAAATAGTTACCTCCATTTTGTGGGAGGCTAGATGAAGAGATGTAAAAAATAAGGCGGTAAGAATATTGCAGACCAGGCCGGCAAAGTACTGAAAACCGCCCTGCATGAGCATGTTTTTTCGCAGTGTTTTTAAAATAGTGTACGGATTTTGACTGGTAATCATTTCAGTATGGGGTGCCGAAAAACCCCGAGACGTGTATGTTTCCTTATCAGTGGATGTCAAAATATGGAGTATATAAATTCATGTTTTATGACTTACGTAGGTACCGAATTCTAGTTCAGCGTACAAGATATTCCCATTGAAAGTTGAGTACTGTACTTTTCGCAAAAATGTATGTAAAAATTGAAGAACACGCTTCCGATTCTCTTGACCTAAAACGGCATTTATCCGCAATTAAAAAAGGAAAAAATGGAAGTCGAGAGAATACGTAAAAGAAACTCAGCGGCTCAAACTTATCGCATTGCATGCACTCCTCGTTTCGAACACTGGGTATAAACTAACTGGAAAGCTTACTTCGTAAGTTTAGAATTTATTCTTATCATCGCTGCACTATTGTGAAACAAAGGCCACACACAGTCAGTATCAGTTTTAAAATAAGAAATAAATAACTGACTTGTATGAGGTAGGTGTAATTATCATTCTGCACTCACTGTTAACTTTATTATTATAATACCTAATATAGATAAGAATTATCTATTCGAAGAATTTTCGTAGGAAAAAGAGTCTTCATACTGATACCAAAATAAAACATTCGAGTTGTTACAATTAAACCATCGTAAGTAGTATCAGCTTGGAATATCTTGTTCCTTCATCTGTTCCCATCATTTTTCCTTCAGTTTTCAAAAATAAAATTGAAAATCGAATTTTACACGGTTGTCTCATATTTTTCGAAAGAAAAAGTTTATATTTAAGTTTCAATTTAAAATTTCTAAATGAGTGAGACTGAATTTTTCGAGTTTGTTTACGCAGTACCAGCACTCCCAAAAATTTTCTCAAACTGTGAACTATAATAAGAGTAATAATAATCACGTTACCGTTTAAAATGTTTCCACCTTGGTTACGCAGAGAATGAGGCATGAAAATACGCAGTCTGTTATATAACTGCGAAGTCGAATCGACTCGGGACGCAACGGGTTTTTCAAGTGCCGAAGTCTACGTCATTTTAGGATGAAAAATATCCCCCTCTCCAAAAGGAGGGGGATTGTAGGGTTTGACCAATTTGGGAATTTGAAATGAATCGTATTGAACCAGAAGTATTTTGGGTGGTTGGTTTCGAAAAATCAATCAGATTCTCGCCGATTTAAGCTCAACATTCCAAACTAACTTGGCTGAGAAACATGAACTGAGTACAGTTTTTTAGGACGTTGATTCCAGACCGACCACAATTCCGGCTTCAAAATAGAAATTTCGTTGTATTAAATAGGCAAATTTGACCCGACTTGGAAGGTCGCTGATTTCGAAAATCTAGCCATATATTTTTGAAAATAGGAAAACGTGAATATGCTCCTTCTTTAGCACAAATTAAGATGGAAGCGAATAGAGGACTTTCAAGATTCCGGGGGAAAACACCTTTCGGGTGAAAGATGGTGGCAAAATACCCTCAAAAATAGATTCAGAGCACCCAAAAAGCATGGAAATAAGTTTCTATACATTATTACGTATTTTGTTGCTATGGTCTGTAATAGTGGAAGCTCACATTTTTCCAAAAAAAGTGACGTCTGCTAGTGTATAAGAAAATTTTACGCAGTTATTTCATTGTGGAGAATAATCTATTTTTGAGCATACCTGGTCAAAGCAAAGTTTGATTCTTAGGATTCCTTATCGTGAAACTGCAGAGACTTCTTATGGGGGAATCCTGATTCTTCCCTCTCCAGGTTCTTTGATTTCAAAAAAATGATGCGGCTGAAGCATTTTACATCACCATTGGGAGTGTAACTTTTCGAGAAAAAAATTATTTTTTTAACCCGTCTACTAGGGAGCCTTCATTTCAGTTTGAAACTTTCGGGCAGTCAAGTTAAAATGAAAGTGAACAAACAAACTACGATGAATTTTTTTTTAAAGCAGTTGGGAATGGTATTCCAAGTACCCATATAAAAGCCATAACCCTCTCGTCTGACTCGCTATGAGTTGCTCGAAAACTCTGAATATTGAATAAATTTAAATTTTAAGATTTATCGAATTTGTTCTAAACTCGATTCTTCCTTCCTTTAAAATCGTTGTCATTACTTACTTTTCCAGAATGCTGCTACAGTTTTCCATGAAACGTATGCAATTTTCGTGTACGAGTTTTTAGAAAAACTATGATCTCAAATTAAAATCAATCTCCAACTTCGTCAAAGTTTTCAATTTTTTTTTCTTCAAAATTTTCATCATAGCCGCCTTTTGTTTATTTTCTCCTGTCTGATATTAATTTTCCACGAACCTTACATTTCGTATACGACTTTTTTGAAGACTTTCAATATTGAATCAAGTTTAATTTTCTGCTTTCTATTTTATCGAATTATTCAAGTTTAAAAATGTGTTTTCTTTCCAAATTCTTGTCTAACTCATTGTGGCTTTCCCAAGGAGACTGCAATTTTCCACGAATTAGGCTGAATTTTTCTACGAGTATTTGAGTTGCTTGAAAACTCTGAATATCGAATTGATTTAAATTTTCAGATGTATCGAATTTGTTCCAATTTTGAGTTGCAGAATTTTAAGAAGGTTATTAGATTTTTTTCAATGTGTTATTTTGTTGTTTCGGATTATGATGACTCATTCCAAGCTCTCATATAAATTGATCATCCTAAAAGTTCGATTTAGCGAGTGTTGACTGTAATTCACATTATCAAGAACCCGTGGAAATTAAAGTAGAAATTTAGTCTTGACTGTAGTTAACATAGGTTCGTTCGTTGATGGTATTGAAAAGTGTGGTTGTTATCAGCTGTGCGTACCTCTAATTGCACGAACAGGTTATTCCTCAAACGAGGGTAGGGGGATCATTAAGAAAATAATCAAGTGATCTCTTTTCGTGTTTTCTGTTGTATACATGAAATTCAAATTACAAGCAGAGGGAGCTTAATTATTATTGAGGTTTCAAATGCTAATTTCAATGTTTTTTTCAATTCAGTGCTGAATTCTAGAAATGATTAAAGACCCCTGAAGCAATGATAATTCGTCGTCCACTTTACCTACGTAAGAAAGCGATACATTGACCACAAAAACTATTACATATCTATTTCCATGATAATCCACGAAATAATTTTAATTTCAGGGTAAAACACCAATTCAAAGGACAGTAACTGCATAACACAGTCGGCATTCTCTTATTTCAACATTTGAAGTGTTTCTCCCCCCTCCCCCCATAAAATTAGCATATAGTCCATCCTAGAAAATCTACACCCCCCCCCCCAGTTTATCGGATACATTTGTAAGAAATTCTGGACCGCTTTCCTGACTGTATCCTACGCTTCAAGCTTCAATGATGGTTCAAAGTACAACCGACGCACCGCTTACGCCTACTCCGTAGATAGTGTACTACACTCCTTCCGACTTAAAAACACAGCTTCCATCTACACAGCCGAACTTCACAGTGCCTAGTCACGATCTCTTCACTCGAAGACCCATCCGCCCCCACCCACTATCTGGTCCTCTCAGATTCACTTTCTTCGTTATGGTCTATTTCTGATCGCCTTTCAGCACACGCTCTCGTCAAACGGATCCTTCTCATTCTCCATCTCATTTCCTTCACCACACTCATCTGGATCCCAAGCCATATTGGTATCCCAGGAAATGAGGCAGTTGATCAAGCAGCGCAGCAAGCTACCCAGCGCTCCCATATATCACTTGTCACCTTCCTATCTCAACAGACCTCACTTCCGCCATTAGCCAGACCATTTTGCGTAAGTGGTTCAAAGAGTGGCGGCATCAAGCCTCTCGGCACAACAAGCTCGCACAAATCAAGCTTACACCTGGCGCCCTATTACGACCACTCGACTAACGTGATAAAGTTGTGACCTTGGAATATATCGACGTGACATAGCCAATTATGCCGATTCTTTGTCACTGCTTTATCGAGTGCTCCGGAGCAGTCGATAATGATGATAAGGATGATATAGTTAATTTGGTCGTAATATGTATTCCTTATCACGCTACCATTTATCACGTTAGTCAAGTGGTCGTAATTGGGCGCCTGTCCCCTGGTCAACGTCCCAACGTTCGTCCCGTCGCGAGGAAGTTATCATCACCCGCCTCACACATACGCATCTTCTCAATAACCTGTATCCCCTTAACTGCACACACTGGGAAGATGAAGACCCTCTCACCGTGGACCACCTCTTCTCATATCTTTCCCTCATCTTCCTTCGTAACTCTTACCCCGTCCCTCATAGTTAAATTTTGGCCTTCTCTAACTCCCACAAGCACCTAAACAACACCCTCACCTACCGAATCTTATACGAGGATTTGACCCCCATTAAAAACAAATGGATTCTCTTTAATAACTCCAAAAACTATTGAAGTTAAGAAAAAAGTTTTTTTTTTTTAAATCTAATGTATATTATCATATCAACGAAAATTTCCAGATGGCAGTTTTGGAAGGCGTAAGGATCAATTTTCAAACTGGTGCCACTCTCCGTTAAACTCGCGTATGTTCACAATGCAGGGGAAATGTGAATTCGAAATTGAGACTGAAGGTTAAATATAGCCCAATATATCCTAAAATAGTCGGGTCAAATAAGAAAATTGTTAGGATTAACTGTTATGTGAAACTTTTTTTTTGAAATTGTTGAAAATGGTCGCTCACATACACGCAAAAAGGTCCCCACCTTCACCAGGCTTGCTAATATTTTAGAGGGATTTTTCTTCTCTCCAGAACGGGCGTTTCTTTGAGATTTCAAAAGTTATCAAATTTAAATGGGGGAAAAAAGTTTTAAACATGTTATACACCGGATTTTTCACGAAATTGGTTCTATATACTACATTCTCATCAGCCCCCTTCCCGCCCAACGTCATAAATGGTAGGTTCAAGATTACTCTATATAGATACCTCTGTACGTGTAATACAGACTTTATGGGAGGAATAGGAGAATATATTGGCATTTTTTCAGTGGAAACGAGTTGTGAGGGCAACAGAGGTGCTAATTACCGCCAAGCCGTTTCTTTACATTTCATCTAAACATCAGCGGAATATTTTCCTTCCCCCTCCCTTTACCCTTTAGATACAATAGTTTCAAGAAAAACGTACATTTTGATTTTAGTGATTCCACAAAGAACTGTAAGAGTTGAACTTTCAAAACTTTTATGAGAAAGAATCATGAAATCGCGGAAAATTTTCGATGTCCGAGGTGTCCCAGTGAGTCTAACTTTGACATAAACTCAACCATCAGTTAAAAATGGTAGCACCAGGGGAGGAATGTACGACCACAATACCTTGAAATACAGTACTAGCACACAGTCATGTGTTTTCAAGGTCGCTGAATCCAACTTCGACATCTACTCGTATTTGACGCAGTTTTGAGAATTCGGACACCTTGGAAGTTCACATTCTCTCTCAAAAATTAGCGAGAACTTTTTGTGAATACGCAAGAGACCACTCCCTACAAATAATAATTATTAGTTTGTTGCAATCAGAGGCATCGCGAAGAAATCATAATAATTGGGAGTACACAGTTCAACCTTCTGATGTCTGACCTTTTTCTTTTTTGACATATTTTCTCTTGGAAATACAATCCTGATTAAGATGGCGGGGGGCGATGAGAGAAACCAAGTGGTAAAATCAAAATTTCAGAACAATCGAAGACAACCTTATTCTGCAGCGATAGTGCGTCCTTCTTAAGTGTAAGCAACTGAGAAAGAATTCAAACAGGATCTTCAAATGGTAAAATCCTGTTTTTTAAAACATCCGTTCTGCCCCAAACAGGGGCAAACGGTTTTTCTTTCTGGAGAAAATATATCGAGTGACCTATCAAAAGTGTTAGTTGTTTACTTCACTGAATCCGGACATCCTGTTAGATGGGTAATTCTCAGAAAAGTGCGATAGTTTGCGTGTCAGCTATTTTCTCAGCATTATACTCTTTTCAGAAAATTAAAAATAATAGATTGGTATGTTTATGATTTTTTCTGCTCGACGCAATTGTGTAGAACCCCATACCCCTCCCCCCTTCAGCGGAAAATGAGCTCAAAGGGCAAAAACTTCCATCAACGTGGACGAGGCTAGCATTTCTTGAAATCATTATTCATTTTTTCACCCTATGCAGAACGAATATTTTTTTGAAATTAAAGGCCAAAGTTCTTCTCAACCCATCACTCTACACGTTGACATGCATTTGAGCGGCCTTTAGTACATTTAAAGGTCGCCTCAAAAGCCATGAAGGTTTATGGCTGGTGTAAATTCCATCTCCGTGGTCATTTTTTCGTTCTTACGCATGGCCACCCTGATTCCATATCTAATGTTCGAAACTAGCTGCTTAGCTTCAAATCTGTGTCGAGAACTTCGAGCCATGATCGAATTCAACGTCGGAGTTGAGTTAACTTGTCCACAACTAATATCTGTGAAAATGAGCGCATTTACAATTCTGCATATCTATCACCGTGGCTTATCAGTTCTTTCCGGCAATTTTCGCTGTCAACCTGAAAATGCGAAAGAAAACTGTTAAATGTAAGTATAAAAGAAATATATAGGCGATTTAGAAATAAAAATTATATTTGCGAGTTTCAAATGAGAATTCTTAGGAATTATTCTTTCAACGTGGCTAACTCTTTCTTTTCCTCATCCGTGGTCATTCGGAATTTTTTAGTTATTTTGAATTTCTAACATCGGACATGGTTTTGATAGGTGATTGATTGTGTCGCTGATACGCTGAAGGATGGCTATATCATCCGAATGACCACGGATGAGGAAAATAAAGAGTTAGCCACGTTGAAAGAATAATTCCTAAGAATTCTCATTTGAGACTCGCAAATATAATTTTTATTTTTAAATACTTAGTCCTCCTGTCTCATCTCAACGAGCGTTCAAGTTTGATATCCACTCCAAAACATTAAATTCTTAAACAGGACTCTTAATTTTTAGGTGTAAGTAATTTGAAGTTCCTCAATTTAGATTAAACATTGACGTATATTATTTAGTTTTTAGAAATTGTGCCAAATTTTGTAATCGAAGTTACTGATTTTTTTTTCTTCTATTATTTCTAGTTTATATGAAAACGGGGCCAAATTGTTAAAGTTACTATCCTTACATTATAAGTAAAATGCCTTGGTGTTGTGGGACGTATGGCGATGCACGCATGCCAAAGTGGCCCCTGAGACACCGCACCCCCGGCACCGGAAACTACCCTTTCGGGCATCGCATCAGTACCGAGGGGATGGTCAAGTCACATAAACTGTACCAAATTTCGTGATGAAAGTTACTGTAGATTATAAGAAAAATTTCTCATTATTATAAGTAAAGTGCCTTATTATTTCATAGTTTAAATAGAAATACAAATAATACAATCGTTATATACATGAACTTACTTTTATGTATTCTCATTGAAGAAGTCATCATTATTCTTCTGCAGGAAACTTTTCATAATGATTGACCGCAGTGAAAGAAATTCCATCGAAAGGTTGGCGCAGTGAAAGAAATTCCATCGAAAGGTTGGCGCAGTGAAAGAAATTTCATCGAAAGGTTGGCCACGGATAAGGAAATTCCATCAACGTGGCCAAATAATGTTGGCCACGGATAAAGAAGTTCCATCAACGTGGCCAGTATTATCAGCCACGTTGATGGAAATTCCATCAACGTGGTCAATGAATCTTCAAAACGTTGCCCCTCCTCCCCCCTTCAGTATGACCACAGCTCAATGCCACCTTTTAATTCAAGGACAAGTACAATGGTGATTCCAATGAAAAAAAATTCAAATTGCTCAATTTTTTTTGGAAAAAATTAAAAGTTTAAACTGTTGCACTTTTCAGAGAATTACCCAGATGGTGATTTTTCATCTATCCCTGATTTGGGCTCGAAAATGAAAATTGTAGGCTTCGAATTGACAACAGTGGCTCGGCTTCAATATCGAAATAGAAGTTTTTGGGTCGTTGATTAAGAGAGGATTGTCATAGTCATAGATGTTTGATCAGTTACAGATTTTAGCCCCCACCAAAAACCGACTGGACATGGAAAATCAAAATATCAAAATAGGGACGTTAAGGTCATTTTTTCGACCATCTTGTCAGGATTCGTACTTATAGGAGTCTAAACCTAAATTTACCAAAAACGAATTTTTAAATTTAAAGTTATTTTCATACATATTGTCGGGAAACAAATGTCAAATATAATACACAATGAAAAGATTGAATTTCCTCCTCCGGCGCCTTACAGTGGTTTTTCGATAACAACTTAAAATGGACAAAACTGACTGGCCCGTGGAAAATGAAAATAAAATAATCAGAAATAAAAATAAATAACGGTTTAATCATTGTAGTCACTCATTTCAAACATAACATCATCCCTTTCTTGCAAAACCTAATTTGGATTTTTGAAATCCAAATCTCACTCCACAGTTTCCTCATATTGTTAGAAAACTTGGGCCAACGGAAATACAACATCGCGACGAAAAATTGCATGTATTCCTTTTGCCTTACATGAGTTGAGAGACATTTTCGAATGGATAAAATAAACTCCACCTCGAGAATCGAAGAAACAAAAATGATCAAAATTAAGATTCTTAGTCGCTGATTTCGAATTTTATAATAAAATATTCTTATTTAGTCTCAGATTGGAACCTCTAAATCCAAATTTTACAACGAAAAAATTCTGCTTTATCTACAATAGGTAGTTTCATTTTTATATTACGTATAGTTTATATTTTGAGAAGAATAAAGTGAAAGTGAGATTACTATTTTTATTTTATATTGAATTTTTACACGGGCCGTTGAAACATTGGGTACAGGGGAAAGAAAAAAAATGGTTAAAAAGAAATCTCGTAAAAAACAATTGGCTGAATCAGGGACGAAACTATAAAGGGGTATGGGAGGTTGAAGCCCTCAATAATTTGGCAATCGGCCAATTTTGAAACTGTTCATTTGAATTTTTCAGTTTTATGAGTGTTTAAAAGAATAATATGTATAACTGGATCGAGAAGGTAGCACATTCGAAGTAGAAAGTAGAAACGGTGGTGAGGCAAGGTGACCCACTGTCACCGAACTTGTTTAATATTGTATATTATTAGAGGAAGTTGTCCGGAATTTGAACTGGGAAGAAAAAGAAGTAAAGATAGACGGGTTGTTCGTTTTTTTCAATTAAAAAATATTTCGAATAAGAAATCGGTAAATTTTTAACTTTTTGAAAATTTTGTTGGCGAATTTTCAGTTTTCAACAAAATATTTGTCGGCAAATTTTTCTTCTCCACCTCCCCAAACTGAAAGTCAAATTTCGTTTTTGAAAATGGAGTACCCTGGACTCCTATCAGAGACTATAGTCAGTCAACAGCCGAAGCTTTCAAGCTGAGTATCGAATGTCATCTTAAAGGTTGAAACAAAGCTGAAATGTGAAAGACATTTCGAAAACCTGAAAAAAGTCGGTAGCAAACGCTGAATTTCGAATTTCAACAAGTATTCTGTTTTTACTAGATTCTCTGTTTGACCTAGAACCTGAAATTTGAGAAAGTTGAGCATATCTTATTAAAATCTAAAAGTTGAAAGCAAAAGACTTATTTCCCAACGTCACAAAAGTTGAATCCGATAGCAAATGTTCTATTGTTTAATTTACGGGCTATGGTCCTGGTGAATATAGGAGGGAAATTTAGTCTTGAAAAAAAGTCAAAACTCTAGGTGTTTTTCTCATAAGAACGAAAGGGGGCTTGTAGCACGGAGTCCCCTAATTGAATCGAGCTGGAACTTTGTAGGTATTTTTTTTTTTTTTTTTTTTTTAATTTTATTGGAACCAATTTAGGAGACGAATCAGAGGAAATTCAGAAAAAATATTATCCAGAGTAAATAACGACCACCTTAATGTGTAAAGGAAGTTGTGTTCCTATTAGGAATTCCTAACATTCTTCCAGCTTACCCTCCTAGACTAGGGTATGCTCATGTGCGCAAATGTGAGTGCTTGGGGATAAGGTTCCAATCTACATTTGCAGGGATGAAACTATGGGAAGGGGTGAAACACCTCCAATAATTTGGTAGTCGGCAAATTTAGGAACAGTTCATTTGAATTTTTCGTTTTCTAAGAACTTTTTTTTTTTTTAATTATTTATTAATTATTATTATTAGGTATTATTATTATTTAAAAAATATTTTGATTGAAAAATCCGCAAATTTTCAAAATTAAAAAAAAATCTTTCGGCGACTTATTAGTTTTTAAGAAATATTTGTCGGCAAATTCTTCTTCTCCGCCCCCTCCCCTCCCAACTGAAAGCCAATTTTCGTCAGCGGGTTGAATGAATAAAAATCAAGATAATCAAAATTTCAAATTTAAGAAGTTGTAAAAAGTAACAAGATGATTCCATTGTTGCAAAGTTTGCAGTTGTAATCATCATTTTCACCGGGTTCCATCTAAATAGTTGAAATCGAAAAAAATACTACACTTCGTAAAATTTTAATTTTGGAAACTCAAATCGGAGTCGAATCCAACACTTCATAGAATAATCAACATTAACAGATGACTATAAAATTTATATTTCCATAGTTTTCAACTTTCTTAGTCAACCAAAATTTGTTCACTTCAAGTTGTATTCTGCGACCCCCTATTCAATCCAGGATGAGAAATCTTGATTTTCTTCCAACAGTTTTGTCTTTCCACTTTATCCAAGCTCCATAACCGCGTTCGTGAAATCGTTACTTTTATCACGAAATTTGGATTTTGGAAGCTCAGTTTGGGGATCCGATCAGAAATTTGATGCAATATTCGAGATCAGTCAAAAGAAAAATTATGTCAAATTTCTCTTTTGACCTCACTTGGTAGAGCGTATGGCGATGCACGTATGCTAAAGTGGCTCCCCAGACACCGCATTCCTGGCCCCGGAAACTGCGCTTTCAGAGATCGCATCAGTGACCGGAAGGACGCACTGAGACTGGCCCGAGCCCCCATTCGCCTCTCTGCCACGGATTCGCCCTGACCGAGTCAACGCTCACCCAGCATTAACCTGGAATTTGGGTGCACCACAGACAGCCACGCTACCTTCCTTCACCCCTCACCACTTCGTCTTGATACGTATGGCGACGCAGAAAGGTGATGACGGCAAAGTGAGCCCTGTCGAGGGGTCCGCAGCAGCTGCAGCAGATCTAGGATGGTACAGAGTCATTGTGTCCGGTGTGGGCCGAACTTTGTCCGTCGGCCCTCTGCTTTGACCACTCTATCTGCATCTTCTTCTTCATGATGGTCGAGATAGAAGCCGACACCCAGTTCCATCCGCTTCCACTCTTCAACATTGTCGGAACCAAGGTGTCCGGTGCGAGACGGCTTATCACGCCGTCGCTGTCGCTCGTGTTGCCGTCCCGCGCCTCTCCTGCACCCAGGCCTCACACTCGAACAGGATGTGCCAGGATCTCTTTTGACCTAGTGTCTAGCGGAAAGGAGAGAAAGTTCAGATTTTCTCAAAGTATTTGTACTTTACTTGGCGCAAACTTTCCAATGACCCGATGCCTAATCAGTTACCCTCCAGATACCCGCGGAAAAGTTACTCATTTGCAACCCTCGGTTACCCTCAGATTACCCAGAAAGCCATCAGTTATCCTAGGCTCCCCTTTAGTTAACTGGGTAACTGGCGGGATTTTGCGCATCGGGGATGTGCTTTGATACTTTTTTTCATTGGTCGAGTCAATTTCGTTGATTCAATGGGTAAAATTTCTGCTCTGGCATTCAAATTGAAGCTCGATCAAAAATTTGACGGAGCATTCACAGCTAGCGATCCAGGCAACCTCTGTTTCGATTTAGTTTGTCCAATTTGTTCTCAGTTACACATTATTTGGTCAGATACGATGTAAAAACAGATAACTTTACAAGACTTTCTAATTGGAAAGGTGGGGAATCCTGTTTTTTCGTAAAAATAACGAACTTCCATTCAGGAAGAGGGGCAGGGTGTCACGCACCCACGTCTTAGTTCTAAAATTCTTAAACTTGCAAAATGGGGGTAGCCATTTTCACAGCGTCTTCTCTGTGTGTTCATTAATTGGGGGAAGGGCTTCGCCCCTACAGGGATTATTGCACATTTATGCATGCACGATTCACAAACATGACTGACATTAAAAAAAACTGGGATCACAGGGATGGGGGTTTTTTGTTTCTACACCTTCCGAAAGAAACAACCATCATATATTTTAAAGTTTCACGTTCTCCGTTAATGAAAGGAAAATTTTATTACCCCGTTAAGAGACTAGACTTAACTAAAATTCAAGACCTTTCTTGGTCCTATGTTGATCCAGTAACGAGTTGTGAATAAAATCATCTGTTTACGAAATTAATGGGTAAGTAAGCTGTGAGGACACGGGATCTGTTTTTCTAATTTGCTCTCAGCTCGAGCCCTGGAATCCGCCCTTTCGAACATTACTTCAGAGACGTCGGAGAGGCTGTCAGGGCTGGCTTAGCTCCCTTCTCTTCTGGCCGAAAAACCGGCCTAAGTTGAAATCTGGCGAGTTGCTACGTGGGCTGGAACCCGGGACCTCTAGATTCCGAGACCAACGCGCTATCCACTCGGCCAACCAGCCCCCTGTCAGGTCACGGTGTATAAGTACAATAGAATGATTGAATGGAGGGAATGTTGAGAAGCCAGGAAGTGTAAGTGCAGCTGTGATATTAATATTGCCACTGACACTACAACTAAAGGAGTGTAATAGGCTGCTGCTCAAGGGCATGGCAGCTGAGATTACAACCAAATGCTTAATTTCCACGCAACCCAGAGACATGCGGAATTCACTTAATATATTTTTTATAGAAATGTAAGCTCAGTTTACTCAGTATTGCAGTCATTTTACTTATCACCCGCCTCAGTTGTGAGGAGGCCGAAGTTTTATAGAAGAAAAGAAGCCACTTCTCTCTTCCAGTTTGAAGAAAAACGGAGGGGGTCCAGCCTATTTGCCGATCATACATCTTTTAGTTTAAGCGAGCTCTTATTCCTGCAATTTTCTTTGTTAAAACGGGGAGGGGGGGGGCGAAAATCATGCTAATGACCCTAAACTGAAGTCTTATAAAAGGAAATAAGCCATTTCTTTTTCTTCAGTTTGAAAGAAACTGAGCATCCAGATTATTTGTCGGTCATACACAGTGTAGTCTAAGCAAGCTCTCATTCCTGCAATTTTCTTCGTTAAAACGGGAGGGGGCAAATCATACTAGTGATCTCAACTTCACGAGTCGAAGAGGCCAGTGCCCTGTCCTAATTTGACTGGATTACTTTAGGACATATTGGGCGAGATGCAGCTTAGACTCTCAATTTCGAATTTTTTTTTCCCCCTCAGTTGTGAATATGCATGAGTCTAACAAAGTGACACCAATCGACCAATCTGAACGTTGGCCTTTATGCCTTTCAAAACTCGTATGTGAACATTTTTCACCATTCTGATGAAGTGCACGAAAAGCATATGAAAATACGACTACAAAATCTTTCTTTGGTCGCGTTCTCTCACACTTACATACGTTATATGGAGAACTTAGTACTCGGGTATCTGTTGGCGAAAACAACTGCGAACTGCGTAAAATTTTACTCGCAGCTTACGAGGCCTAGTTTCACCCCCAAAGCCGTATAATTTTGTTTCGTCAAATTTATGCGTTTTCACGAAAATAAAAGTGCCTACCTCCTTCCACACCCTTTCACGAACTGCGTGTTGTCTACCAACGATAAGAGCCCGGCAGCCCGCGGCTTTTTGCGAATGCGTACATCGCAGTCTGAGCTGGCTACACTGGCTGGAAAATGTGAAAACATTTCAGTGTCAATGACGTCATATTGTGTAAATGTTATCAGCGATCGGCGTGGAAAAACATGAACGGTATTTCGTGAATGGAGGTGAAGGGAAAAGCTGCGTTTGTGAAAAATGGAAATTCGTACGATTTTAACAATTCTGATAACGTGTAATGCATTTGTATCGGTTGCTCACTGTTTCTACCACTGGTAGAAATAAACGCTGTACAGAACACCATCGTGGCCGCAGTTTCGATTTTCGTTTCTCAAGGTACACAGAGAGTAATACGGGGCATTGGTAGCCCAGAAAATTAGCAAAAGCGTAAAGAAAAATTGGTATCAAATGATTTATAAAAGCTGAAAAATAGAACCACAAAAAACAAATGACTAGAAAAAATTGAGCCAACTGTAGTTAGAAAAACGGTAAGAAAGAGTTACAGAGGACATGCGGAAGTACGATATGGAAAGGATACCATCAATCAATCAATCGAGCTTTATTTTTGCAAGTACATACTACAGTGCGCACTCGTGGCCCTAGAATCGGGCAAGAGCCTTTCCCAGCCTCCTCCACTCACTGCGGTCTTGGACGATCCTCTGAAAGGCACTATGTCCCAGCAGCCTACCGAAGCCGTCCCTCCATCTGATCCTCTGTTAGAGTATTTTCTTTGGCTTCTTATTGTTTATTGTACCAAAAAGTCAATTTGTACGTCCAACGGTTATCCTGCAGTCTTGCTATGTGGTCACTCCAACTCCATTTTTATTTTTAATCAAATGTACAGCACATTTATTATTTTTTAATTTGAATTTGATAGTTGAGATTTTAATGTGGTCTTTTTTCTTGATACTTAAAATTGATCGTTTGATCGAATTTTGATAGTTCTAATTTTTTGTATCATTTTCTTGGACGAAGTCCAAGTTTTGGAACCATACGTTAGAGTTGGGAGGACACATGTGTTGAAGATTTCACTTTTAGATCGAAGTGGAAAGGAACCTTTTAAAATAAATTTTAGAGACCAGAATTTATTCCAAGCGAGGGTTATTCTGCGTTCAATTTTTTCTTCTTGAGATTTGTGGCATGAAATTTTTGGCCCAGATATATTACGCTTTCCACCCCTTTTATTTCTTCTTCGTTAATTTGAATGTCATACGTTCTGTTTCAGTTATTTATTATTTTCTGCCAGATTCATGCTAAGACCTGCAGTCAGCCCGTTTCTGTTCAGTTCCCGTATCATGTCTTCTAATTCGTCTTTGTTGCTTGCTATATCAGCACTACATCATCAACAAAACGTAAATTATTTAAGTGTCTCCCGTTAATTTTTATACCCTTTTTTCTCCAAACCAAATTTCTAGAAACTTCCTCTAGATCACAGTTGAATAATGATAGAGATAAGGGGACTCCCTGCCTTACTCCCATTTGAACCGGAAAATCATTTCCTACTACATCTGTTACAAATCTACTTCCTTGCCCCTCGTACATTTCCTTGATAATTTTGATTAGAATTTCCGGAACCCCTAGATTTTTTAGTGCTGATAGCAAGAATTTGTGGTTAAGTGAGTCAAAGGCTTTGGCGTCTACGAAGGCCAAATGGAGTTCAACCTGGTATTCATTACATTTCTAGATTAACTGGTTAATGGCGTGGAGATGATCCGTTGTGGAGGGACCTGGCCGAAATCCCACCTATTCTTTAGGTTGAATTAGAGAAGGTTTTATCCTGCCCTCTATGATCTTAGCGAAAATCTTTGAAATACTTGAGCTTAGACTGATCGGCCTATAGGTAATTCTCAGAATTCGGGTATATTTCACTCACAATAAAAATCAGTTTTGGAAAGTATCTTTCTTGCAATTTTTTGGGGCAGTTTGGTAATAGACATAACTCTGACACTATTTCTAGCCTACGGCTCAATTAATGCCGAAAAGGGGAGGGGGCAGAGCGTTTCTAAAAATCTAGACACTACGAAAGAATTTCCATCGTAGTGGCAACCACAACATCAAAATGTCCATCGCAGTAGCATCTGTTGTGTGAATTTTTCTTTGGCAGTGCAGTAGTGGAATGATGATGATCCAGACAACCAATGTGTGGCTTCAGAAAGTCAATTGGCAAGGTAAGTGAGCTACAAGTACACTTAGGATATGGATGTATAAATATTATGTACATCCTTACGTAGTGGACATTTAGTTCCATGGTAGTGGTTAGAAATATTAACATTGCCACTACGAAAGAAAACCAAAGATGATCCACTACGTAAGAAAAATAGTACATAAATTGAATTTAAGACTTCAAGTATACTTTTATGAGCAGTTTTTAATATTTCAATGTCAATATACGTAATAATTTCAGTATAATCCTTTTTTTCCAGGATTTAGCAGCATTCTAGCAAGATGTGATAAGCCACTACACGAAACACCTCAAAAATTGTAAATAAGCGCGTTATGAGATATTTTCATTGAACAACTAGATAGTAACACTGAGATCCAAGATCTGAGATGCGCATGGTATCTTTACTGCAGCACCACAGCGTTGCAGCCAGTTGGCAGCATTCGAGATTCAATCTGTGGGACAGAGAGCGCTACTGAAAAATAGCCACTACGATGGAACCTCAAATGCAGAACCTCCCTTTTATCTCATCTTGAGGGCGCGTGATATAATCTGAGTTGCTGTTTTTGCTGTCAACATGTATTCCCCCTCATACTAGTGAATTTCCACCTTGTTTTCCCCGAGGAAAACATTTCATTACATCATTTCAATAAACTTGAAATTTGAAAATGTAAGCCATAACAGCCACTACGATGGAATATTCTGAGGGTTTATTTGATTTTGTGGCGTATCTAGGGAGGGGGCAGGTATGCCAATGTTAGGAAAGGTTGAGGAGATAATACTCCATACATTGACTAAAAAAACGATTGAAATATTGAATTGTAGTCTCAAAAAGTTTGATGAATTGAAATATGCCCCAATTCTGAGAATTACCCCTATAATTATTTATCTTGTTCTTTTATCCTTTTTTAAATATAAAAATGATATCTAAACGCTTCCAGTCTTTTGGGATTTTCTTTTTTAAATTTTGTTAAAGAGCCTATAGTTAGAAATTTTGATTTTTGAAACAATTTCTCCTCGTACGATACTCATACAGTTACCAAAAAAGGCGAACTCAAAAAAATTCTCGGACTATCGTACAATCAGTTTGATGTCCCACACTTTGAAATTCCTCCTAGCCATAATAAACTGAAGAATAGAAAGAAAAATATATGAGTATTTAAGTGAAACACAATTTGGTTTTAGGGTGAAGAGAGGAACCAGAAACGCTGTAATTCTATTTGAGATGTTATAGTCCAGAGAGCGATCGAAGTTAACAGGAAAGTGTACGTATGCTATGTCGACTACACAAAGGCCTTTGATAGAGTTGAACATAAGAAAATAATGGAACTAATAAGAAGATACGGCTTCGATCGCGAAGACATACAGTTAATACAGAATTTGTACTGGGAACAGAAGGCAAAGGTCAGAATCGGCGCATCAAGCTCGGAAACATGCTGTGATATAAAGTGCGGAGTGAGGCAGGGATGTCCTCTGTCTCCTAGACTGTTCAATTTATACGCAGGAACAAATCATGCAACATCCAGGGTTCAGCAACACCGGTTTTTAGATAAACGGACAACAGATCAACAACGTGAGTTACGCAGATGATAAGGTAATCATAGCGGCATCACCGCAACAACTACAGCAAATGATGAACAGACTGTACACAGAAAGCAGAAAATTCGGAATGACAATCAACGCTACAAAAACCAAGGTCATGCGAATTGAGAAATCTGGAGAGAGTAAAAACCACTCAGAATAATATAGAGAACGAAACCTTGGAGCAGGTAGACAGATACCAATACCTGGGAGTAATGATCCAAAGCGATGGCAGAGACAAAACAGAAATCAAATGTCGAATAGCAAAAGCCAGGGAAGCATACTACATACAACCTGCAACACATCCTTCAATGTAAGAAAATTGCCTTCCCGACGAGATGGAGAATACTGAGACGTTACAATACGCATCTGAAGCCTGGATAATGAACAAGGAGGAGAAAACAAAAATCACAGCATTCGAAATGTGGTGCTACAGAAAAATGTGGAAAATACCCTGGACAGAGAAAGTTAGAAACGAAGAAGTCCTCCAAAACTGCCGCATCAACAAACCAGTACTGTTGGATAAATAAGATCATCCGGACCAAGAGCTGATTCCTGGAGCAAAAGAAGGACGACTAGCTATTCAGTTTAGTACGGCATGGAAAGATACCCAGGGAAGATTTCGCACGGAAGAAGAAGATCGACTTTATTAGATATAACGATGTAACATTTACTACCTGTAACTGTAAATTAGTCGAGAGGCTACCTCCCTCCATGAAGAGACGCCTACAATACATTTATACCTGAAAAAATTCGTTACATATTTAGTCGTGATCAGAAACTTCTTTGTTTTTTGATTTTTTCATAATACTTTCCATTTCTCCCTCAAGAATTTCTGGTTCATTTTCTACCTTTTATTCACAATTTTCCGTTTCCTTTGGATCTATACAGTCTTTGTCTTTGTACAGTTGTGCATAAAACTCAGCTGCATGATTGTTGATTTCTTGTCTGTCATATAGCCTTTGATTTTTTGTGTTTGTCAAATCAGTGCGGGATATCTTTTCCCCAGGGACCGATTTTTACTTATCTGTTTTATGCTCCTAGTAGATTCCGAAATTTCTCTTAACATTCGATTTTTGTTTTTCTTTGTTGGGAAGTTTCTCAAATCTTTTTTGATTTTCTTAGACAGAATATTTATTCAGTTCTACTTTGGTTCTCAATGATTTGTGTTTTTTACATTTTAGAAGTTCACTTTTTTGAATGAGGGTTGTAATGCTATACGGCAAGGTTGAAGGGGTTTCTTTTCCTGGAAGCTTCTGTGTATTGTAATTTGCTTGACTCAGGGAATCAATTATGATATCTTATTCAGCTGATGTATCTCCAAGCTATCATCTAAATTTTTAAGGATTTTTCCTAGCTCTTTTTGGTATTTGTATTTGTTTTGTTCATGGGGGCGACCTGAAAGAGTTTGTTCCTTATGTAAGTATATCATCATAATTTCACAGAGCAGCCGGCTGAATTAAAACTGGGGAATATATGTACAATCGCCAACCAGAAAAAAAATTGCACATCAAATTATCTGCGAATATACAGGGTGCGTCCTTTGCAATACCCTCCTTCCACTTGGTAAGTAGGCAACCTACCCAGACAATATGTAGATATATTCGCATACTCTTACTTTTGAAGGAGCTGAGTTATGGTCAAATTTTGAGAAGTTTTCTATCTTCGAAATTTCTTTTTCTTATCACGTCTGGAGATAGACCGAAAAATGGTACCAGTAGTTAATAGTAGAGGGCAGTTGTGGTAACCACAGAAAAAACAAAGTCGGAATGGGTTCTACAGGGTGTTCATAAAATCAATTTTTGAATTTCCCGTTAAACTTTCCCTCTCAAGCTACTGTTTTTTTTATCTGCAATAAATTGTACATTAAATTTCCCATAAAACAGGTCATTAGCAATTTTCTCGTATCTAGATTAAAACTGCTCTAAATGGAGTTCAAGATATCCCCGTTAAGAATTATTATTTTTTAACATAGATGCACAGACCTTATGACAGTAATAATCATTTTCGTCAGCTACATCACGCTTCTACTGAGTTATATCTTATATGGGGTTCATTCTCCTCCCTTTTTTCATCTATTTACCCCATATTTGAAATTGAAACCCATGCAATGACATGGAGAGAGGGGAGGGTTCTAGCATTTTGTAAAATTTAATATGGGTATCTAATAATTGGTTCCAAAGGTCGGGTTTCTGGGTAATCTGAGGGTAACTAAGGGTCGCAAATGGGTAAGTAAAGGGGAACCAAGAGTAATTGACGGGTTTCTGGGTAATCTGCGGGTAACTGAGGGTTGCAAATGGGTAACATATTAAGTTAACTAAACGGGAAACAAGGGTAACCGAGGGTTGCAAATGGGTAACATACCAAGTTAACTAAACGGGAAACAAGGGTAACTGACGGGTTTCTGGGTAACTGAGGGCTGCAAATGGGTAAATCTTCTTCGGGCAACTAGGGTAACTGATTACTCATCGGGTATTAGGAAGTACCTCGTGGGACCGCACATTTTTTCGGATACTTTGAATTCAAAACGTTATTATGTTTTTTTAAGTACAAAACTACCTGACTTATTAGCAGAACAAGTACCATTGGGGACTAGGAGGGGTATGTTCTTCCAGCACGATGGCACATCGGCTCATTTTGGAGTTATAGTGCGAAATCAACTGGATCCGGATTTTCCAAACTGCTGGATAGGACGTTCTAGTCCAGTTCCATGACCCACTCATTCATATGACCCTATGTGATTTTTTTTTGTATGGGGTGAAATGAAGAGAATATACCATAGCGGAAAACATCAATCGAGGACCGAATTATTTACGCGAATATAGGAAGGAATAAAACGGATAAGGAAAAATACAGATGCGCTGGAAGCGTCTACTATTTCGGTTATTCGATGAGCCAAAATATGTTTAGAACGTAATGGAGACCGGGTTAAACAATTTTTGTAACATATCTAAAAATGTTTAAAATATCCCTCAAAAACAATCACTTTGTAAAATTTTCAAATGTACGAATAGGAATAAATTCCTTTGATTGAAAATTTTTTGTTCCGAAAAGCAAGTGAGATATTGGGGTGGGGAAGAAGGTGCAAGAAGAATTTATCGCTAATTAAAATTTAGCATCTTGAAAAAGCAGGTTTTATGGGCAATAAAAAAATATACCTATATCAATAATTTGTACTAAGTGAAATTTATTTTATAAAAATCACGTTCAACCACTTTCCATGATCTTTAATTTTTTTCTGTGTGGTTACTACACAACTGTCATCTTGTACCTCCTTCCCATCAGTATGCACCACAGTTGGGGGAATATGGCCAAAATGTTACCAAAATCGAATTTAGCGACCTTTGAACCAATTACTGGATACCCATATTAAATTTTACAAAATACTAGAACCCGCTCCCTCCTCCTTGTATGGGTCTCAGTTTCAAATATGGGGTAAATATATGAAAGAAGGGAGGCGAATAAGCCCCATACCTATAACTCTTTGAAGTCGTCAAGTAGCTGACGAAGATGATTATTACCTTCATAAGGTCTGTAAATCTGTGTCAAAAAGTAATAATTCTTAACGGGAATATCTTGAACTCTATTTAGATCCAGATACAAGAAAATTGCTAACGACCTTGTTTATGGGAAATTTAATGTACAATCTATTAAAAATAAAAGATAGTATAGCTTAAGCGGGCAAGTTTCACGGGAAATTGAAAAAATTTGAAAATATTCTGATTCAATTTGTACTAAAATTGATTTTATGAACAGTCTGTTGAACCCATTCCGACCATTTTTTTCTTCTATGGTTACCACAACTGCCCTCTACTATTACCTACTGGTACCATTTTTCTGTCTATCTCCAGTCGTGATAAGGGGAAAAAAATTCAAGTATGCAAAACTTTTCAAAATTTGACCATAACTCAGATCCTTCAAAAGTAAGAGTATGCGAACCTGTCTACATATTGTCGGGGTAGGTTTCCTACTTACCAGGTGGAAGGGGAGCCATTGCAAAAGAGACACCCTGTATAATACTGGAGAAAATGAATTTGCACGTCAATACGCGTACATCTGTTTTATCAATGTGCACGTCATAAAATAATTTGTTCATGAGTCTGTCATTTTGAGTGTATGTACAATCCAGTTTGCGATGTAGCCCTCTTGATCCAGTTCTTTGGCCATTAATTGGAGTTTCTCTCTGTCCTCTGCTATTAAGGCAACGTCATACGCGAACCTCAAGTTGTTGAGCCAGAACCCGTCTATTTTCGACCCCTTCTCCTCCTAGTTTAGGTTATGGAAGATTTCTTCCAGTAGGCAGTTGAGAAGATTTTAGGATAGAGGGTCTCCCTGTTTTACACCTCTTTTGATTTCAAAGTATTGTCCCATTTAATCCAGACGTACCTTACCTGATGAATTTCTGCGCATTTCTTCTATAATTCTTATCAATTTCCTCGGAACACCTTGGTTCCAGAGAGCCTTCCAAAGTGTTGGGAGCAAGATCGAATCAAAATCTTTTTGAAAGTCAATCAACAGTATATTCAGGTTTTGTTTAAATTCGGGCATCACGTTTATTATTTTCAGGTTCATTTACCATATTTGCAAAAAACTATTTCATGTCTTCCGTGAATTTTTTCAGTCGTGCAATTTTCTTAATGTGATGTGATTTTTCTGACAATGGCGGGATTTTATAAAATTTATGAGCCAGATATTCTTCATGCATGCTGAAATTTTTTTGATGGCCTCATCAAAAATTTAGGAGCAGCAAAAAAACCGAAAAAAGAAATCTTCCACTATATCAGTCTGACTACAAAATTTAGAAATAAATCGGGGAAGCTGGAATCTGATACAGACAATATTGTCCAGGTAGCGACGGATTTCTATCAGAAGCTATACGAGGGGGTGGTGGACGAAGGTGTTAACGAAACCAAAAGGAATACAAAGGAGAAAAATTCCACCGTTCTTGGAAAGGGAGGTTCTCTTGGTCTTAAGGGAAGTGAAGACGGGCAAGGCCGCAGGTTCACATGGGGCAGGCAACAAGGAACTGAAAATTGTTGCCAAGGAGCTGGCACCAGTATTAACAAAAATTTTCAGTTTCATTTTTCAGCAGCAGGTAATTCCTGCACTATAAAAATTATCGGAAATAATATTACTATTGGAAAAAGGAATAAATCGGACATTAATCATTATAGGCCTATTAGCCTGATCTCAAATTTAGGAAAAATCTTCGCAAAAATTATCAAGAATCGAATCTATTCCATCCTGGACTTCAACCAAAGCCCGGAGCAGGCTGGCTTTCGGAAAGGATTTTCAACAATAGATCAGCATTTTAATTCTAATTTTTCTCTGGGTGAATGTTATCCTTTTCAATTTCCAAGAAAATTAATAGTAAAAAAAAAAAAAAACAACTATGGACATAGACGCCGATTTATGGAAAATATTGGGGAGGGGAGCAGAATCACCGTTATCACGGTTCTTAGGAGCGGTCGAAAATCCGTCTTTTTGAAAATTCAAATGGTCGTCTTCCATCTATTTTGGTGCCAAAATTATGCCAAGTCGATGCCTATGACTATGAAAGTTTACACTAAGAGAGGGATAAAGATGATAATGATTTCATACTTTTATGTCTGATTATGTCCTCATGTCTACGTTCCTCGTGTCTATCAATGACTTATAATTATGTTTTTAGTCCATGCCTTATGTTTTTATAAGTATGTCATTTTTTCATGTCACGAATATTTTTTCTCAGATTTGGGATGGCGGAGAAGACAGAAAGAAACATAAGATCTACATAATATTATGTAAGAGGCTGTATGTCCTACTGACCAACTGAGAATACGTTATTCACTTATATGACCGATTTTTATACGATTTTTATTTTTGGTCGAACTTAGCTTCTCTTTTTAAGAATATTCCTGTTCTGTCAAATTTAATATTTCAGCCACCAATTACAACCAAAATAAACAATCAAATACGGAATGCGTATGAAGCTGGACGTGTATCGTGACACAAAATTTAAATTAAAATGAAAATTGTTGAACCAGGACTCCGTACCCAAGGTCGAAAAAATTAACCATCTCACCTTCCTGTTTTATTTTTAGCCTCTGATTTTCGAGAACCACGATTAAGGAGATAATGTAATGCGACCTAAATAAATCTGGCTATGGATGAGTTTAATCTTCGTCCCTATGCCGTGCTCGAATTATAATAAAAAACCATTATTTGAGTACGTGACACTGACGCATTGGTTTTTTTTCGCGAATCCTGATTGAAGAAGATGTAATTGTTACATTTCTTTTCTCGAATAATCCAGTCAATTAAAATACGTATTGCGTTTCATGAGACATTTTAAATTGAACTAATCATAAAATTACGCCACAATATTTTTTTCACTTTCGTTCAGGAAACACGAATGTTGATAGCGTGAGAAGGCTTTGCTCGTTTGCGGCATTATTGTTTGTATGTGAACGCAGAGTTCGTCTAATTAATCCTGAAGGGATATTTGGTGGTGTACGTGCGTTGTTGCCCTCACCCACCGCTGTCACCATCGCTTCAGTATGCTTGTACGTCCAATCACGTGCAAATTTATATTCTTGTCAAAGTGGAAAAAATTAGGCGACCTCGGATATCTAAGATCTGGTGTACCTAATAACATTCAGCCGGGGCATATTAAAATTCTCTCTATATACTAAAAAAGTAAAATCCGCCGCCGCCGCCTCCGGAGAAAAAAACGCACTGCGGGTTGCCTATCTGAAAATCCGAAAAATTGCAGGGGCAGATCAGCTACTTTCAAGGACATAATCTGTTCTAATATAAAAGATCTCCAAGTTGTAAGACACAACTGACATAATAAGACATAAAAAAAGACATCTCTCTATCTCCCTCCCTCCCCTCCTGGAGAAGAACTCACTGCGGGTTGCCTACCTAAAAATTGGAAAAATGGCAGGGGCAGATCAGCTACTTTCAAGGACATAATCTGTTCTAATATAAAAGATCTCCAAGTTTTAAGACACAACCGACATAATAAATTGCAGGGCAGATCAGCTACTTTTAAGGACATAATCTGTTCTAACATAAAAGATACGAAAAAAGTAAAATCCGCCACCGCCACTGCCTCCGGGAGAAAAAAAACGCACTGCGGGTTGCCTACCTAAGAACCAGAAAAATTGCAGGGGCAGATCAGCTACTTTTAAGGACATTATAAAAGATTTCCAAGTTGTAAGGCATAACCGACATAAAAAGACATAAAATGACATGAAATGACATAATTACTCATAATTTTCAAGATCACAAGTCGCTGCAGGTTGCCTACCCTACACCTTGATTTCTCAATTTTCCAGGGGTAGCCGACCCTCAGGAGGGGGTTCATGGTTGAGAAGGCAGCTCCTGAAGGGGGTGGTCATGGTTGTGAGAGCTCCTGGGTGGATGGTCAGGGATCTTCAAGGGGGTTGGAGGGCCTTAGTGAGGACAGGGGCTCTGAAAGGAGATGAAGCACAGGGGGTAGTGGTGGGTGACAGGTCCTTGTGGCAGAGGAAATCCTAAGTAGGAGAGGGTGGCCATTGAAGAAGGAGGAGTTAGTGGTGGGTGAGGATCCTAGAGGGGCAGTAAAATTTTGGTAGATAAAGGCCTGGGGTGTAAGAGGTACTCATGGTAGAGGAGGCAGCTCCTAAAGGGGAGGAAAACCACGATGGTGGCGGTCTCGAGTGGGAAGGGGGTAATAGTGAGGACAGGGTCCTGGTGAAGGAGGAAGTTCTTGGTGAGAGAGGCGGCCGGGAAGGCGAATGAAGGCCATGGTGCGGAAGGTTCTGGTCCCGGAGAAGGGGTCTTGAGGGATAGGGTTCTTGAGCAAGAGGGGTGATCATGGTGGTGGAAGCTCCTAGTTGGAGGACTAGGGGATCTTCGAGGTGGTTGAGCAAGGAGGCCGAAGGGTGATAGAGCCGCTGAAGGGAACGCTGTGGAGAGAGACTAAGGCCGCCGTTGGGAGGGAGTAGAGACCACGGACATGGTGGAGGGAGCTCCAGAATGGGAAGGAGATCCATGGGTGGCGTGGCCTCAGGAGGGGGATAAAGGCCCTGGGTGGTGTGGGACGTAATGGTGATTAAGAGGTCCTGGTGGAGGGGGAAGTCCTTGGTGAGAGAGGCGGCCGGAAAGGCAAATGAAGGCCATGGTGCGGAAGTTTCTGGTCCCGGGCAAGTAGTCTTGAAGGGAAGGGTTCTCGTGGGGAAGTGATGGTCATGGTGGTGAAAGCTCCTGGTTGGAGGACATGCGGATCTTCGTGGTGGTTGAGCGAGGAGGCCGTAGGGTGATGGAGCTGCGGAAGGGGAAGGCTGTAGAGAGGGACTAAGGCCGCCATTAGGGAGGTCGTAGTAATGGGTGAGGAGGTCTTGGTGGGGGTGTGGTACGTGAACAGAAATGAAGGCCATAGTGGTGTGGGGTGATCGACGGACTTGGTCCTAATCGAGGGCACTCGGGGTGGAAGTGGGTGATCGGGGGAGACTAGGTGGAGGACTATAGACATTGTGGGGGAGAAGTTTGTGGCTGAGGAGGGCTGCGACTGTTGTGGTGTGACCGTGGAGGCGGAGAGCAACCATGATCAACGAGGGGGTCGTGGTGGAGGAGGAGGCGGGTCGTGGTGGAGAAGGAGGAGGAGGCTTGTGATCAAGAAAGGATGGAAGGGGGTTCATGGTGGAAGATTGAGGACCACTGATAGAGGGGGAGCAAAAGAAGCACAAAGCAACCCTCAACTCAGGAACAAAAGTTTCAGACCAAACACTGAGAACTGTGACGGCGGGGGGTTGGGCCGCGAAGCGGCCAGGGGGCGAAGCCCCCTAGTAATACTTATGTTAAAAATTAGTGATTCCCCCCCCCCTAAAGGGGTTCATAACTCCATAAGATCAGATTTCAGATGTCAGGTCAATAAACATTAATTTTCTTTAAAATTTATATGAAACGAAATTGGAACGAAAAGCTTTGTTACTTGTACAAAATGAGATTTCAGGCAAAATTGAAAAATTATTATTTTTCTACTTTCCACCCAAATTTTACGCCTAATGGGTTGCCCCCTTATTCTTAGCTGATCTGCCGGAAAATGTCTTGATAATAAGAATTCGAAACACTCAACACCACACGCTGGGGCTATTTGGGAAGTTTCTTGTCTCCTTCCCTCACCACTCGAGTTATGCTGCACACATATTTGTCGATTATGGCTTATTTGAAAACTACAATATTCAGCTTTCATTTCGTACACAGACGCGACCAGGAGGACTTTGAGGCTATAGACTCCCCCCCCCCACAAATCCCTGAGCATTTTCTTAAAGAATCTTAGTAATTAAGCAAAGTAATTTGAAGTGTTCATTTTTTAGTATAAAATTTACCCCCTCCCAATTTCCTCTGGTTCAGTCCCTCCCAAGGGTGATTTCTGGTTGGGCCTGTGATTTCATACATAGATCAATGGGATAGCAATAGTCACCGTCGCACTATGAACGCCCAAAGAGTAAAAAGTAGTTAACCCTGTTAGGGGCTATTTGGGAGAAGTGCATAAGAAATGTATTGAAAACAACAAAATTTACAAACTGTAACAAAGAAATTTATTTTCGAATTTGGAATTGAGGCAGCTTTGTCTTGAAATTTACATTAAGAAGTCCTCAGTTTAGCGAGCGTAATTTATTCCTGCATGAATAGAACATAAAAATAAATAGCCACCTAAGCATGTTTCAAGAGAATTGAGTTTTTATACAATGTGTGAAGAAGAGAAAGAGCTGTAGTCCCGTTTCTTAGTATCAGAATACACCAGATCCTTACGTTGTGAAGTCGTATATTCATGCATGTATGCCTGGTATGATGTAAAGTTCTTGCCTCCTTGATGATTTAAAGATAATTTATTTATAAGTGCACACCATCACACAACTCCTAAATCAATATTACACGCTCGGAACATCCAGAAAAACGAAACGAGTGAGAACTAGGTGGCGGTAAGCTCGAGTCGAAAATCGCAAAATCGTTCCATTGGCCACCCCTGACTCTGAGCTCTATTAAAGCTGCGAGCAGGCTCCCATAGTGCCGGCTTCCGGCCTTTCCGAGGAGCCAAAAGGGAGCTCGGCTCTTTTTTGGGAGTCCAGCTTCCAGTTTTCTCGTGCTCCTTGGCTTCGGCTCCGCTCCCTAGCCCGGCTCTTTGGCTCCGGCTCCGCTCTTTGTTTTTGAGAGCCAGCTCTCGGCTCTGGGCTCCGAAAATGGCCGGCTCCCAACCCTTGTGAAATATTCCTCTCAATCAGTGTTTCAAGGTAAACGACAACAGCGCGCCACCGCTTCGAACATCCCCAATCACAAAACAGACGATTCTACACTTTTTGATCTTGCAATGCAGCCATTTTGGCGGAAAAATAACAACTTCCCGAATAGCTCTGGATTCCCAAATAGCTCAGGCGTACGGTATTCAAAACGCTGATAACCATAAGTAACATTACCTAATACTTAAAGAAAAACATCTATGATCGAAAATTAAAACTTGAATACCTAGTTAAAAACTTCAAAAATTAGAAATGCTGATATTTGAAATTTTCATCTTTGAGCAACCTTTGATAAAAAAAAAAGAAAAAAGTTGGAACTGAAAAACCGAAACATTCATGGTCAAAATTATAAGTCAAACATTTTGATTGAGCAGTTTTTTTCAGAGAGAGAGAGAGAGAGAGAGAGAGAGAGAGAGAGAGAGAGAGAGCGAGAGAGAGAGAGAGGATAAGCAGGCGCGGCTGGACGGGGGGCCAAGTGGGAATTCCTCCCTAAATAAAAAAAAAAGAGGAAAATCTGTGAGCGAAGGAGGAAGAATCTGTAGGGGGGATCTGTGGGGAAGGGAGAAATCTGCGGGGTAGGGAACAGCAAAAAATTTCCGCGCGCGTTTTCTGTCATCTCCTTCTCCAAAATGGTCGTCTGGATCCGCGCTTGGGATAAGTCACAATTTAGCGATTTTCAATATTCAGCGGATAGCCGTAGTATTTTTTATGCTACGTCTACAGGTAGCACTGAAAAATTGACAGCAGCGTTCCTACAGGTGTAAAAATCAATTCTAAAATCAGGTCTTTTGCAGAAATAGGATAAGTCCGCGATATTTTTCCAATCAGTAGCAAATTACAATTGAATTTTTATTTTGCTCTCCTACAGAACTGTGTATTGTGTGACTTATCCCCTTTCTAAAAAGACTATCCATATGATAATAACTTGATAAATAGGTAAGTATTATAGTTAAACAATTAGAATGTCTATCAAGAACTTCGATAACCATATATTGTTTTGTATGATTAAAAACTGTAATGGGTACCTACCTAGTACAAAAATAAATAAATAAATAAATAAGTAAACCTTGATTAAAAAAATGGAAAAAAATTTTTCAGGGAGTACATCAGGATTGAAAACTTTGACAATCAGGAATTTCAATAATTGATCTCTCTTGGATTCTTGAAAATTTCTATATATTGTGAAGCAAAACGATAGACCAGTAAACTAGCAGATAGATAACTTTTGGATTGACTAAAAACTTGGATAGTTAATAATTATAAAACTTTGATGAGTGTAGTAGTTTAGTGATCAGAATCAGGTAAAGATACACGCAGGAGGCAACAGGGCAGTTACCCCTTCAAGAGAGAAAAATTAAAATTGGAAACACTTCGAATTACGTAGATTAATAGAGCGATCAAATAAGGCAACCCAGTAACTGAAGCAAGCATGAAAGAGTGTCGAAAGTTGTATCTTCAAGACTAAGCAGGTCTCGAAAGATTATGGCGTGTTTTAAATAAGTCTAGAAGCGTTTTACCTAGTCTTAAACCAGGTTTTAAAAAACTTACTCAGTCTCACAGAGTCGTAAAAGTCGTCATTCAGTCTGAAAGTCATGGAAGTTATACAGAGTCATAAACGTGTCTTGAACAGTCCTGGCGAGTCTTTAAAAAGTTTAGAAGAGCCTTCAAGAAAGTCTCTTTGTCTTTAATATACATAGAAGAATCCTTATAAATGTTGGTCAGGTCTTGAAAAAATTTAATAAGACCTAAAAGAGCCGTAAAACGTTTTAAACAAGTCTGGAACAGTTAGAGAGTCGCAAAAAAGATCCTTAGAAAGTAATAAACAAATTTTGGAGAGTCTTGAATGAGCATTAAATTTTCCACGAATCTACGAGTCTAACACTAGTCTTGAAAAGCATTGAGAGCTTCTGAAAGTTTCGATTGTACATTAAAAAATGATAATTAAGCCCGAAAGAGTCATAATAAATTGTAATTGAATTTTGAATGGTCTTCATGTGAAGAAGACTTGGAGTTTTATACTAGTCTGTCGAAAAGACGTATAAAGATATTTAGAAGAGCATTAAAGGCCCATAAAGTCATTGCAAGATTTAAGTACTGCTACCAGGGACGTACAGATAGGGGGGATTCCCCCTCCAGTAGGATTTTTTACTCACAGCCGTTGGGAAAATTTACCATTTCAGTAAGGCGGAGTTGGGAAAATTCAACAAGTCAACAGGTTTTTCTTTGCTTTGATACTTGGGAATTGTTGGGAAAATCCAACAAGTCAAAAAGGTTTTTTTTTTCACTTTGATATTGGGAGATTTTGAGTTGAATCAGTTCGGATTTACATAATTTTCGCCCCCCACCCTCTACGAGGAGGAAATGGATGGTATTGTAATAAACACTATAGACTCCAAAACCTGCTGCCCGCCAATGATGTGATGAATTAGAAAAAGCTGACTGCACACTTTTTGGAAACTATTTTAATTTTCAGTGTGAATAAAAGAAACTTCTAAGTATTTCTTTCTTATTTACTTAGGTATTTGTCATTGTAAGAGTAAAAATCAGTGATCGAAATACTCAGATGAGGGGGGAGAGAGAAGGGTAAAAAGTGCATTGAAAATGCTCAAACATACTGAATTGCGTCTCTCAGGATTACAGCCTTGATTCGCCATCAGTCAGAATGTTAGTAAAAAACTTTGATCTTCATATACACTGTTTTAAAATAGATGCGTATAAAAAGAAATAATAGGTTAGCAAAAATAAGTTTAGATTGATTGAAAACTTTGACAATCAGGAACTTCAGTAACTGAACTCTCGGATTATTGAAAAATTCTACATTGATAAGCAGAATGATTTTCAGCTAGCGAACAGAAAAATTTGAATGATGAGTGAAAACTTGGACAGAAACTGTGATATCAAACGTTGATGCTTATAAAAAACATTAAAAAAAAAAAAGAAACATTCAAAAATAAATGAATAAATAAAAACATTTTTGAACATCAATAGTGGCGAGGTGGCCGGAGGTGGGTCAACATAGTTGGCCTATCGTTTATATTTAGGAGGATGTGGAGTAGAGGGGTGAGGGGGACATTGCGTCGAGTGCCTACAGCGGTTTAGCTTCTACATCCGCCGCTGCAAATACTTATTAACATAAAGTCATTTCGATTGCTTCAATATTGTACAGTGAAACTGAATGCACTAATAAACGCGATGAATATCTCTAAGTTGGTCTCGTTCAAATACTCAGCAACGGATTTCCCAATATAAAGGCCTTATTTATAGGCAAGTATCTAGAGCGGCAGATTTTTATACAAAAACATTGAAAAAAAGGAAGGAAATTCGGAAAAACAGAAAAAGAAGAAGAGACAGAGAGAAAAAAAATGAAAATATTGTAGAAGTTACTGAAAACACAACTGGGAAATAATTATCAATTTTTGACTGTAGCTCATTAGGATTATCTTGTTTGCTAGCTAATTATTTGTTTCCTTGTAGAAAAGTAACCAAAACTTCGGAGCTGTTTTTTTTTTCAAGAATGAATTTTTGTTATTTTCAACTTTAAAAGAAGTTTCCAAGATAGGAAGGCGATTCAGTATTAAGTTCTCTATAATATAAGGCCAAAATGGGAGAGGGGGCAGGTTCACCCGAAGGTATTAAGGGAAAGGTTTTCGTTGCATGTCACATACGTAGCTGGAAAATGATGATAGCCTAGGTCGTTGACGTTACAATTTAGGGTTTATTAACCTACCCTGCATTCCGGCTGGTTGATTTTAACTAACAACAATGAGATCATCAACCTTAAAAGCCTAATCATCGCCCTACCGCTATGGAACTCACAATGCTGAGTTAAATTATCTATGAAGTATTCACATACCTTCTATTATGAAAAACAACTTCCGTCGGTTAGAAAAATTCATGCTCAAAGTCTTCGATAAACAAAAATTTAAATGCCGCTTATTTGAAAATTTCAATATGTAAAACTGAAAGCTTTCATAGCACACGTTTCTCATACTTTTTGGTTCGCTGTTACACATATTCGCTGACATTTAATACACACAAGTCCATATCCGCTGAGAGGGGGAGTAGAGGAAGCTCCTACCTTTGTCAGTTGGCGAGAAATGTAGAAAAATTGAAGTATCGGTCGACAAAATTGACAGCATCAAGAACTTTCCCTTGCCTCCTTCCTTGTAAAATAATCTTAATTTTCCATAATACAAAGGCTAATTGAATGCGATGGTTTTCTAAGGCTTCTCGCCTTGTGTTTTTCAATTTGCGACGGTTCTAAACATATCCATTGCAGATGCCCCCTAATTAATTGTATATCGCTTGGTGTGGACATAATGGAACTCTTACAAAAATCTCATCATAAACTATAATAGCAGGGGGGGGCAGCTGTAGTATGGCTTAACGTCAAAAAGATACCAAAGAACACGAAGTTGAAAAATGTGCTTAATCGACCTTAGGAAATACAGTTTTTCAACGCTAGGATTTCTTTCTTTCTTTTCGCGGTAAAAGCATAATATTAATCATATTTACTAGCGATGACACTCTAATTTCCTCGAACACATTCTTTTATTACCTCAGCCATTTTTCTTCATTATAGTCTTTTTTTAAATTCTTCGAGCTCGAAAAGTGACGATAATTTTCAAAGTCTAGGACAATAACCTCAGATTTTAGTTTCCGTGTTAATGCTATTCAGGGAGTGTTCTAGCTAAAAATCAATACCGGGTTATTTTGCCCTCGTCCCAAAAGTAATGTTCGAAGTGTTGAACCTTTTTGCCGAAAATAGAAATTCAAGAGACGACTGTCGATTCGCTTTAAATAACAAGGTGATAATCTCATACGATATTCATGTGTGAAAAAGGATCAAGTTCTGTTAACATTTCGAGCTTCTATGTACACCTACACTGGGAACGAGGGGGTATTTCTTATAGGGGATTGGGATTTATGATTTGTTAATTGTGTTCTGAATTTCTAACCTAAATGAACGGTAATAGGTGGCACTGTATCTAGGTATTTGAAGCGTCAAAATGATTGATATTATACACACACTATAGCTGTAAATGCTGACAACTATAAACTTGAAGCTCCTCTCCACTTTAGGGAAGGTATAATTCAACTACCTAGTGGATGGCATAAAAATTCTCTAGTGGATGTCACGGTCAGAATATTTCAGATCCTTAAACTACAATTATTTTATTCAGAATAAAGCATTGACTTACTTAAAAAGTTTGGCATTTATGCACACAATTGAATACCACAGTATGAAAGGATTATATAAAAAAATAAAAATAAACATATCTTCATAGACAAAATTTAAGAATGCCCTACTACTCAACATAAATTAATACTTCTTTCTACAGAATTTGCGGATATACCTAGCAGGATTGGTCATCCATTCCAGCACAAAGTAAGTGAACCCAAGGTTGGCATTTATTGCAGATTATCCATTCCTCCTCCCTCTTTATCAGCACCTTTCTGAAAAAAGTAAAATCATAAAACAAATTCAATATCAAACCGTCTAGAGTAAGGCAATTTTTTTTTTTTTACTTAGGTAATAGAAACATACCGTATCATCTGTTTCCGAGTCACTTTCTTGATAGCTTACGAGTATCTCCATTAGGTCATCTACTTCTTCACTATCGGATGAGTCTTCATTTTGACGTCTTCATTTCAGATTTCGTACAAGTTGTGTAATTCGTTTTTTCTCAACGAATTTTCTTTTTCTTGTCATTTTCTTTCTTCCCAGACACTCCAGGTTTCACCTTATCTTTTTTCCCCGCTGTAGGTTTCTTTTTCCGAGCATTTTTTCTCTTTCTTCCTCCTTCAAAGCCCTCTCTGTTGTAAAGTCTTTCCTTTCTCTTCTTCTTTTTTCTTATTTCATTCCTTGCCACTTTCCTTTCTGCCTTTTTGGCCTGCTCTCACCAGGTCATCGCAAATGAAACGCGCTCTTGTTTTCTGTTGGTTTTTTTTCTTTTTTTCAATTGGTTTTTATCAGTGTAAGAATTTTCTTTTACGCGAGGAAAGATTCAACATTGCACTGGAATGAGGTGAAAGTTCGATGTCCGAAGCACTGACATAGCTGTTTTTATATAATGTTGAAACTGCTGGAACTGGTGCAGATTCCCAAGTTGCCAGAGAGGTAGGAAAGGGTCCAGTCTAGAAGTTTAAAAACAAATTATTTAATAGCAGAGAAAATCACATTACAGATTAACGAAGATACGAAGATAGTATTCCATTCTTTGTGGTGGAGCCGGGTCCACCTGGTCAAAGTCAGAGAGGATCTGGAACACCTGTAAAGTCTCGCGTGCGTAAAGACAAGGGAGGGCACTGAGAACGGTTCCAATGAAAGCACTTGAAAGACTCCTAAACCTACCATCACTTCACACTGCTATAGAAGCGCCTGCGACGAGGGCTTATTGTCTGGGCCAATCAAACACTCGGGTCCAAAAAACAGGCTACAAAAAGATATAGGAGGTGGTGAAAACGATGGACAAAATCACAGTGGAACACTCACTTCTTTGACAAGCAATACCGTACTGTAATGACGAGGCATGGGAAAAGATGGCTAAGCATTCTAGAAAAAGAGGAGCATGCGTGGTTTGCAGATGCCTCAAAGAATGACCAAGATGCAGGAATCGGAATCACGAGTGCAAAAGGCGCTGACAACTATTCAACGGCACAAGGCGTCACTATCCTCCAGTCAGAGACAATGGCGATCACGGTGGCTATTGATAAAACCTAGCAGAAGGGCCTTGTTAATAAGCAGATCTATACCAGCACAGACAGTCCAGCGGCTATTAAGGCACTATCAGGGCAGGGATGTAGCAAAGAGTTTTTTCTGGAGGGACAAAAATTGTTAAATTCCCACCTGACTCTCAAATCAAACTTCCCAAGTATCATCAAAATTTGTTTGTATGGGCTAAAAAAATTGACTTGTTGGATTTTTTCAACTTTTGATCCATGTAATAAATTTTTTCCAACTCTCGCGGAGGCTTGGGGCGAGCTGTCCCCCATGCCCCCTTATTTTTTTCCCCCTGACTGTCGGCACACCGAACTACATCTCTGGTGATGGGGAAGTACATTAACAAAATTATACACCCTTGCTCAGAAGAACCGTGTCCCCATACTATGGAGACGGGGGCATTGTGACATAAAAGGGAACATGATCGCGGATAAACTAGCAAAAGAAAGCATAAAAAAGGAACTGGCAACGCCCAGGCCGTGTCTTCCCGTAGCATATAGTGTCATAAAATTCAGGGTAAAGACTTGGGTGGCAGATAGCCAGTGCCACGAAAGTCAGCAAAACAGTGACAATGGACGCCTTCGGTAAGTACATCCGATTTCCTACTAGGGCTCGACAGAAAACATGCAAGGCTCATGGTCGATTAAGTGTCAGGAGCAGGGATGACAAACGAAACGAAATAACGAAATAACGATTGATTTTTGTCTAAAATATTGAAACGAAATAACGAAACGAAAAAAAAAACGTTTCGTTTGCCATCCCTAGTTTTCTGATTTGTGATTTTTAGGATCGGCTACTAGTAGCCGAGCCTATTGCAACCACTTTCTAGAGTCGGGTACTAGTAGCCGAGCCTACTGTAATCGAAATTTCATTTCTTTTCCCGGGTGAGTTGAGTCAGGGTGACTTCAGTAAATAGCAGGGATGGCAAACAAACGAAACGAAACAACGAACGAAATTACGAAATAACGATTGATTTTTGTCAAAAATATTGAAACGAAATAACGAAACGAAAAAAAAAAAACGGTTTCGTTTGCCATCCCTGGTCAGGAGGCCATTCGGCCACAAAACACATGTGGTGTAAAATGGGAGTGGCGAAAAACAGCTCCTGCAGGCACTGTGGAGAAGGAAAAGAAATCTTAATTCACATCATGTCAGTGCCCCGCAATAGCTGGGACAGAACGCTAAGGACTCTGGGACTGGAGTATCCAGCACCCAGTGAAATTAAAGGGATAAAACTCAATAAAATTCTCACTTTGGCTGTAAAATTGAGGCGACTGATCTTTAACAGCAACCTGAGAAGTGCAACGGACTACAAAAGGTCTGAGCATTCGGCGCATACAGCCCCGCCTGGAAATCAGCGTCAAACTTACGCCAGTTTGGCGTTAGCGCCTTCCCATTTGAAATACATGCAAGCGCCGTTGCCGGAATTTTGGGCCAGTTGGGGCCGGCGTATATTTGGCATGACTATGGCGCCTGGCGCCAATTTTCGATTGGTGCTCGATTTGAGCCAGAATCGGGGGTAAGATTGGCGTATATCTGGCGGCCGATGCCGGAATTCGGGCTGGTCCCACGATTTCCAGGCGGGGCACCACCTCACACAAAGAAGATAGTAAGTACCTATTCCATTCTTACATATTTTGCTCCGCAAATTTTCTCTACAGGGCTGAAATTGAGTGGGGTAGAAGAAAATATCTCAACTGGTCAACTGATCTCTTGCGATTGGGACTGACACTTAGCACCATATACTATATAGACCAACCATAGTCCGGAATTTGCGACTGTCAGATGTGATAAGAAAATTGGGATAATGGGATAAAAATAACATTATCATAGCTGAGTATTTTCAGCTGGTAAGTGCGGCCATTTGAACTTTTGAAGTAACAATGGTAGGTTCTTTAGAAAACTATAGAAAAATAAGATAGGATTTTTACAAAATATGTAATTCGGATCTTGATTCGTATAATTATTGATGCTTATGAATAACAATCTTTGTTAGTGTACGTCGTATGTACTTGTCTACATCTACAAGGATGTGGCTTTCATGCTTCAATCGCAATTTCAGAAAATATGCAGAAATGAGTTGGATCAGTATTTTTCTATGGTTCTCATCATGATGAGAGTTGATGGAAGTACTGAAATATTTATCATGCAGCTGGATTTCGTTTACGGTGCATTCTACAAAACCAGGTAAAAATATTTTGTCTTCGTTCGAACGAATTATTTTTTCAATCGCGAAACAAATGTCAGAGACATCTCGTGGAGGAGCTACAAGCCCTCCGCGATTCTTAATCTGAATTAAAGTAGATTCTACTGTATTGTTCTTTAGCATTTGGAGACAATATGGGCAAATGGTGACACCTTTTTTTATTTAGAAGTTTCCGTACTATGAAACCTCCAATGTACTGAATTACATCGGTAACTACCTCCGAGGAAATTTCAGTCAAGTTATCGAATGTGAATAACTCATAATTTTCCAAAATTTCTTCATAAAAAAATCGCGTTTCTTCTTTTTTTTTGTATGACACCGTTAAGATGGGTATTTCATCTGGTTCACAGTTCGCATACTCAGAAGATCTTACATCATGATAGATTAGCAATCTCCGGTACGCACACCGGAACTGGAAAGCACTGGGATTGTTGTTGAATCCTCCTTTAATTCTTATTGCGGAGAAGAAATTTTCGATGTGGTCTTGCAAGAGTTTAAAAGTGAGCAGATATTCAAGTCCATATTTATCACGTAAGTACTCAAACAAAGTGAATACGTTCCTCATGGAGATTATCATTCTTAGGAATCCACACTGCAGAGAATGCTTCAGTATTGGAACCGGGGCGGCTGGCTTTTCCTGTAGAATACGACGAGGCTGGTGTGCCTTCTTTGGAAGAAGTGTAGATATGTTCTGCAGTTGATGTTGAACTTGTGGAGCAGGACCGTTTGATTTTTCCTTCGGACTTCTCTTCGTACGTTGCCGTTGAGTCTTTGCTGCTGTTAATCCTCTTATGTATGTTTCAATTTTCGTTGCGTAATCTTTTAATTCATTTATTGTTTTTGATGAAATCGGAATTAGCATCACAGTATTACGTACTATTATCAGAAGATTTTGGAGTTCGGATTAATGTTGGATCAGCGGTTGTTGGTATAGCCACACTCCTCTCTTCCATTAATGATGATAAATCAACTGTTGGTGGACTCCGTATTTCTTCTGCTTGGTTACAGTCATCATACATCACTTCTACTCCTTTTCAATGCAAGAACATTCATGCCATAACTTCGTAGTTATTAAAATGTATTCATGCCATTCACGTACAATTCTTACCATCATTTTTAGCAGAATTTCCGGCGGTAATTATTTGGAAATCTGCCCACAAACTGTCATCCTCATCCCAAGGAAGCAGTTCTTTTTCATGTCGGCAATGAGTCGATACTATCTCAGACTGTTGTCGAAAATGTAACCCGCAGATTCGTGGCTCTTGAACATTCACTCTTGGATCAGTAGAATCTATATTGAAATGTGCGAGCCATTTCTTTCGGGTGTTCTCATTCATAGGTAACCTGTGTTTGAACACAGCAAAGCTATGATGAAGTAACTTATTTTCTCAACATAAATTCCTCAACTTGCAGTATTACCCATTGATAGCGATTACCTGTAAAATGAAACATTTTCATTGCCAGCATGTCCACAAATAATACACGAATGAAAATAGTTTCCTGGCAAATTGTATGGCGAATAATCATCCTCCTTCTCTTTTGGCGCACTGAAAAAATGAAAAATGGTACGTATTTACATCTCTTGCTATGCGGTATCTTTCACATACGGATTTTTTAGAAACATGAGTTTCACAACTACTTACTCATTACTATTGAAGAATACTGATGGAAAAGCATCAGGTTTCAGTAATCGACGTTCTTTCCGAGTAATTTGGAAGTCTTCTTCCTTAAAATGTTTACAGCAGAGACGTGCTCCCGACACATTTGTTTCAAGATCCAAACAACATTGCTGAAGCCATTTTTTCCTTTTCGCATTCTTTGCTGGAAATCTGCGCAAATGTTATAATACGGAAAACAATGATCTACTCTTAGGGAGATATATATGTAGAGGAAGAGAACGTCAGATTTCTTGAGTATTTAAATGATAACTCACCGAGAAAAAGTCAATTTTTCAGTAGCATTGAAACCACACAATAAACATGAACGTGTATTCATTATAAAAAGTACCCAGAGTGCCTAAGACACTATTCTGTACATATTTCTCCTCTTTGATTAAGAAAGAATGCCGCAATTTCAATATTCCATGAAGCTTAATCATAAACTGCTCTTCAGTGCATTATTTCTTCGGAAACAGTCCGTTTCGCGCTTTAGTTTCGCTTTTCGCGCCTCAACCCGATTCATTGTTTTTATCCCATTATCCCAATTTTCTTATCACATCTCACAGTCAACTCGTCAACATTGTTCATATGGGCGATGGTTGGTCTATATAGTATATGGTGCTAAGGACTGACAATTAGTGCTGTCAATGCACGTTTCAAGCGCTATCTATGGATACACAACCGCACTAAAAATGTAATGTATTGAGAAGTAGCCACTGCAGAATGAAGGTATGTTACGTATATGAAAGCCCCACCCGGCCAAACTTCTCATGCACATGTGCTCATCCCTTAGACCACCTCGCTTTTTCCCTTTCTCTCTCGTATTGTAACCTTATTGTCCCAGTAGGCAATGAAAATACTTGAAAGAGCCCGAAGCGCCGTCACAGAGAAGACTAAATTCGCAGATAACGTCGGACACAGTCGTGAGTAAACGTCTCATCGACGCTCCTGTCGATATCACAAGTTATACATATGAGATTAAGTATAGTCGTCCTATTTTCTTCTTCAAACGTTGCATTCAAGACCGAATGTTGGCGATCGCGGTTTCTGACGCGCGACTTTACTGGACAGGGTTAGTCGGGGTAGTTTCTGTAGCTTTCCCCACGGTTTTATTGCCTTAGTTTTCCTCCTCTGTGTGAAGAGTATACAGCCGCAGTTCCCTTACACACGTACTTCACGGAATTGAGTAAGCTCTTAACGATGTGCACACGCACAGTATCAATCTTTCTGATCTGGTGGTAACACGTCCTGGGATTGTAATGTCTTGTTCATTCCAACTGGCGATTCTCAAACAATATCTACCATAATCTCAAAATTGAAAAAATCTTTACGAGGAGCCTTTTTCTTGGCAATAAGCCGACGAACTATGCTGACGGGAAGTTCATGATTGATAGGTACACGAACAACAGTTGATCACTTCCTCAGACACAAGCTAATGATAATGAAAGGTGATCTCAGATATTTGAAACACGTTGGTCGTATTTTTATCCATTTACGAGAATGAATTTAAACATGAAACATAGAAAAACCGAAGCTACGAAGAACACAAAAACCACCCACTATTCTCACGAATATCATCACTGTCTATAATTTCTTATTGCGGATTACAATGAGAGTAGAACTATCATCTCCAAACAGATACTAGTTGACTTGGGAACGCAGGTGAAACGTAGGAAAGTCAGTCTTGAGGGAGGGGGAGGTTAGTGGTTGCTACAGCACATATACCGTCATCTTATTGTTATCAATGCGCTAAAATACATTCTGAAAATGGGCCGAATTTATCATGTTTCAGCCACTGCCCCCCGGCGGCTACGCCAGTGACAGAAACATGATAAATACCACCCATAATACACTTTACGATATTTTAATTGTACCAGCCAATCAATACGAAGCCGCTGTAGAATACGACTACACATTCCTCGTAATAATATGCACAGTGAAAACGAAAACCACCACTCTGCATCAACATTTGTATGTTTAACAAATTTTTCATTCAACAAATATCGAATTTAAATGTTAAATCCAATAATACACAGATTATTACAGTGCCAAATAATAATACAGAATGAATTCCACTTAACAATTTTCAGTTTACCGAATAAGACAATGTCTAGGCAAACCGCAACATCGCGAAAGAATTTCAAAAGAATCCGATTCGCTAGAATTCTCAAATCAAATTCTCGGAATCCCACAAGAACCGAATTCTCAACCTCTTCTTTTCTGGACAATATTCTTAAAACGACCTGCAGCTTTCTTCTTTTTCCTAGAACAGAAATTAATATTTCAATAATAAGTATTATCAATACCCTATAACTAGATACTTTCCATTTCAGCATTGCATTTTCCAAAACTGAAACTTTAGAAACACACTAATTAGAGACCTTCGGTTTAAAGAATTTCTTGACAAGGGGATGTACGCGTACGGATCAGGTTTTCCCCTTTTTTTCACGTCGCCTTTGGCTTTTTTTGCTTTATATTCTTCACCGAAATTGCCTTTAATTTTTCGGTGAATACCGCTACCTCCGGCTGCAATCAAGAATCCAAATAACAACTTCATAAGAACATATTCATTTCAGTAGCAACGACAGAACAAGTTTCCAAAACTCGATACCTTGGTACTTTTTCGATGGCTCGTCTTCATCATCACTATTATCGAATTTCCTCTTTTTGCTGATCTCTACACCGCGCATCAAATTCGACAGTCTTCCTTCTGCTTCAGCATCGCTGGCGATGCTCTCGTCATCTGCTCGCAGAAAGCAATCACTGGCATAAGTCAAGTACTATTTTTTCTTTCGAACACGAAATAAAAAGTTTACGTACCTGAATTAATGTCATCTTTCGAAGGCAGTTTCTCTGCTTTATCTTCTCGAATAATCAGACGGCCATCGGGAGCGGTGGGGAACTCGACTTTCTTCTTCTTCTTCAACCCCATATCCAACTGATTTGAATTTTCGACTGGTTTCTTCGCTGTAAACAACAATTACACGGTGTATTCAAAAAGATTCCGGGACTAATCTGTTAGCCGACGCCGGAACTATACAATATCATCCCTTAGCTACCCAAAATTGAAATGTCGTGTCCTGCAGAGACTGATTGTGTTTCTTTGAAGTGACGTGTTTTCGTTACTTCGTCACAATGAAGCAGGCGTGCGCACACAAATTTTGTTTCAAAGTTGGAAAAGGTGGTTCGGAAACATTCGAATTGTTAGAAACCGCCCATGGGGGGAGGGATGATTGTTAAAGCAGAAGCAAGGTTTTCCAGTGGTATGCGCTCGCTGGAAAATGATCTGCGAGAGGAGCGCCTTTCACGCACTTTTTTCAATTCTCGCCCGGTTATACACAATGAATTTGTGCCCCCAGGCCAAAAAGTAAACGCAGCATCCTATAAGATGTCATGGAACGATTTTTGAAGTGGATTCGACGCATGAGACCGGAATTGTACCGCACCCGTGATTTTTTTACTTTTGCAAGAGACGCAAGACAATGCGCCAGCTCATTCCTCGACACTCGTCACTCAATTTTTGGCTCAAAAGTCAGTCACCACGATTCACCATCCGCCCTAATCACCAGATCTGGTTTGGTTATGCTATTTTTCATTTCCTAAAGGAAAGCGTTCCTGAGATGTTGAGGCGATTTAAAAGAATGTGACCAGGGCTCTGAAAGCCATTCCAGTTCTCCACGTCGTTTCAGCGACTGTACGAGCACAGTAAAATTTGTATAGAACGAGGAGGGGATTATATTGAAAACTAAATAAAAACTTTTTTCCAAACTTTTTTTTTTCGTGAAGAAAATTAGTCCCGCAACTTTTGAATGATCATGGAAGAGCGGAGTATTCTTGTCTCAAATATGTTTACTCAAATTCGACTTTATCCACCGGATTATGATTTAAAATTGAACACCTACTTCATATAGTCCGTGCTTTTTGAGAATCACGCTCACCTTCTAATTGGATACACGGCGGTCACTTAAACAGAATACTTTAATGGTATGCACACTACTCAAAAATCATGTTTACTTTTCCTTGGCACAATCACCTTTGAATACTGAATACTTTGTTAGTACTGTCCGCACATTAGGTACCTGAGTGTCAATCGCTTCCAATGCAGCCAAACAACACTTGGAATCGAATATGATATTATAGTTTATTAGGGTGTCCCTTATATTACAAGTTTTCGCCAATCGATTTGGTGCGTACTGAAATTTGTTCCAGTGGACCTAGAAACTCGCCACAAGAAATTGGAGCTCAATCTGAGATCACTGACCAGTGGCGCTTTGACTTTGAAGTTATGTATAATACTGGGATTTTACAAAACAAACAAAAAAAAAACGCGAATATCTCGGAACATATCAACTTTAGGACTAAAATGCATATAAGATAAAATGTTTCTTGTTAAATTTTCTATAAAAAGATTTCATACAACTTTTCACTAGAATGCATATTTAGCGAGATAATCGCAAAAATGTGTGAGAGTTTCGAGGAACGTGGCTTTCATTTTTTCTTTCATAACAGATCTGTACTAGCTAAATCGCAGTTATCTAAAACAAAATACTTACTTTAGGACCAAAATGCAAATAACATAAAATGTTCCTTGTTAAATCTTCTATAAAAAGGTCCTTCACAACTTTTCTTTACAAAACATATTTATCCAGATAATCGCAAGAATGCGTGAAATTTTCGAAAAACATAAGTTTTTTTATTATTTTACCGCTGAAATATCTATTAATGTCGGGTAATGCACACTACAATATAACTCCAGTCACCGTCTACCGGAGAAAGCGCTCCAATTTTTCTCCGTCCCAGCTGGCTACGCCCATGACAGTTTATTGGGCACCAACCATGGAGTAGACCTCGGGTTATGTATGTATATCAACAATAGTTGATGATTTGCGCATAAAATACAACATTATGCTGTTAAGAAACAATAATGTGTTCCCAGAATTCAGGGTCATTTCCTATGGGCAAATCGTCGTTTCCTATTGTTGATATCCATCATCTCAAGTCCACCATACCAAGCAGTGTGTACCCTGAGCTCTTTATTGCAGCTGCCCAAATTGGTAAATTTATGGTTTTACAACATTTTTCTTACCTCGGTACCCCTCCCAGAGAGAAAACTATATAATTCGAAAAATCATTTTGCGTCAAGTATTCAAGTAAATTTGCTGACGATTACATTACTTAACTACATTTGAATATTTTTAGATCAAGTATTACATTCGTTTTCATTACGTTCATTACTTATTCTTTAACCATTAAAATTTTGTAAGATTCCGTCACGCCGAAATCTTGGTTGCGATGATACTCGCAGATAGGTTCGTGCAGTGTACGAGATATATAGTAGGTCGGAGTAACAGTTGTTATCCGAGCTACGACATGTCGTGGTCTACACCCTCGGAACTGAAGCTTTTTATTGATTCAGTGTTCGCACTGCAATCTTAGAAGCGTGATTTAAAGGCTATTCCGTTCTAGTCTTATACCTTTAATGAATTTTTCAAAGTTATGATTTTTTTACATTCGTTTTCCTTTTTTTGAATAAATAAAACTTTTAAAAGCATGTTCTTCCTTTCTTTTTTGGAGCTGCCCAACAAGTTTTTGGTAGTGCCCAATATGGACAGTACTGCCTGTTAGGGTACACACTGATACCAAGTCTTCAACAGAATCTTAAAATGCTCGAGACTCAATAAAAACAGTCTGTTAACCCTAGATCACAAAGTTTTTTTGTTTTTTTTTGAATCACTGAATTTGGAATTAGTTAAGGCTAATGGATACCTAGTTAACGTTTCAATTTTAGGCTCTTCTGCAAATTTTTCATTAGGGTTAGACCAACGTCCTACCTCTTGCAAATACATACAAGCTTTTAACAATCGCAAACATTTCTGCATGTGTCCATCTTCACCCCTTAAACGATAAGATGAAGAAAAACATGATGTGTAGAAATGGTTACATTACTCATGCAAGTAAGAAAACATAAGTACTTGAAAATTGTTAGTTTTTGCTAAGGACACTATAATAAACATAACCTGAGGATGGACTCATGCTCGCGCAGAAGTGTTTGCGATTGGTAAAAACTTGTATTTGCAAGAGGTAAGACTGTTGGTCTGACCCCAATGATAAAAAATTTACAAAAGAGCCCGAAATTGAAACGTTAACTAGGTATCCATGAACCATTACTAATTTCAAATTCAATGATTGAAGAAAACTAAACTTTGCGATCTAGAATTAACAAACGATTGTGATTGAGTCTTGAGCATTCTAAGATTCTGTTGAAGACTAGGTATAGTGGACTTGAGATTATGTATATCAACAATAGCAAACAGCGATTTGCTCATAGAAAATGACCCTGAATTCTGAGAACACTTGACTGTTTCTTAACAGCATAATGTTATATCCCGAAGTCTACTCAATAGTTGGTACCCAATAAACTGTTATGGGCGTAGCCAGATGGGAAGGGGGAAAACTGGGGCGCTTGCTCCAGTAGACCGAGACTGAAGTTATATTGTAGTGTGCATTACCCGACATTAATAGATATTTCAGCCGTAAAATAATGAAAAAACCTATGTTTTTCGAAAATTTCACGCATTTTTACGATTATCTCGCTAAATATGCATTCTAGTGAAAAGTTGTATGAAATCTTTTTTATAGAAAATTTAACAAGAAACATTTTACGTTATATGCATTTTTGTCCTAAAGTTGATATGTTCCAAGATATTCGCATTTTTTAAAAAAAATTTCTTTTTTTTGTAAAATCTCAGTATTATACATAACTTTAAGGTCAAAGTGCCACGGGTCAACGACTTCAGATTGAGCTCCAATTTTTTATGGCGAGTTTCTAGGTCCATTGGAAGAAATTTTAGTGCGCACATAATCGATTGGCGAAAACTTGTAAAATAAGGGACACCCTAAGGCCCGCTACACACTACAGCTACGCTACGCTACATTTCCAAAATGTATGTAGTGAATAGTACCTATTGACACTACAGCTACACCGTACTGCTACACAAGAAAATGTATCTGTAAACTGTGAAACTATAGATACATCCAGCGACGTCCCTGTGGTTTGCGATAACGAAATACGTTTTCACAAAATTTACCACGCAGCGTAGCTGTGTATGAAATCACTTCCTGACGTAGCGTAGCTTCGGGTAAATGCTGAAACGTATTGTGGCTGCGGGTAGCGCTAGTGTGTAACGGGCCTAACAGTCTATACACTACTTGACTCAGGCTAGTGAGCATTTTCCAAAAGAATATTTAGGCTCCGGGGCGGCAGTCGACGGCGAATTTAAACTTACTCGTAATATTTTGGTTGGCAGACGGACTCGTGAAATCGATAATCGAGTCTTCGTCTTCTTTCAGGTAAACTCGTTGTTTTCTCGACGCGTGTTTCTTTATTTCCGGCTCGTCGTCACTATCTTCTTCACTGAGCGCCTCATCGCTGTCACATTCAGCCAAAATCTCGGTCATTCTGTCAGAGAAGCAATTTTACATTATGAAGAAAGATAATCATGACCGCAAAGATTTTATTCAACTGTTCCAAGTTCGGTCAGTATCAGAAGAGACTTTCGAATGACATACAGTGCAAAAGCGCCGATAATATGGCACAACAAGACCGCCCTGCCAGGCGACCATTCTACAGTCATAGGCGCCATCAAGGTGGAGTAACTGGGACATTTTCGCCTTCTAGATTTTCAAAAAATTCTCATTTTACAAAAGCATCTCATATTTTTCTCCCAGGAAAGGGTCCATCCGGCGGATCCGAAAAACAGCCTGGCGGTACCCAGTTCTCTTCTGAGACCAACTCGGAATTCCGTCATGTCTGTCGAGTCTACACAGTTAAAGTCTACTGTACTTACGTCTTTGGTCTACGTTTTACAGAGAACATCGATTCGTCATCTTGAACTGCGTTTTTCTTCGTCTTCTGTTCCCGAAGTTCCTGTTTCTTTTTGTTCTTGCGATCTTGAAGTTTTCTCAAGGCTTTCAATCTGACTAATGTAGTACCATCGTGCGTAGGAACCATGGGTATGATGGTTGCGGCGCCGTACTTTCTCATCAACCTGTCGTACAAATCGCGAATTTTCTGACGAAATTTTCGTTTACAATCGTCAGATATATTTGATAACGTCTTCACCTGAATCAAAGTTTCCAACAATCAGAACACCACGAATTCAACATAAGAACGAAATACTTTTAGAAACTGGTGGCGTATCTTACAATTAGTTGAAGGTGCTCGACAACGCAACTAGGGTTATTCATGGATATTACTAGTTTGAGGAAACCGAGAGCCGGGCCCACAATTTCTCTCGTTTTTGATTTGACTAGGATGCAGATATTGTTCAAGATAACCTCAAACTGTTCTTTGATTATTTTATCTACAACAAAAAGACAACAGTTCGCGTAAAATCACTAAAATGTTTAACGCTGAGTTTCAGTGTTCACGAAGTCCGAAGATTACCAATGAGTTTTGGAAAGTCGCAACCCGTCTTGAGTGTAAATAAGTCAACTAAGTTTCAAGACGGAAATATAAAGAACATCGGGGGAGCTAACCTCTGGCCTCTCCTGAGATTTAATTTTCCGGAATTGGAAGCAAAAATCGAAATGAGGAATTTAGGTTTTCACTTGTTTAGTGAAATACTGAGGTTGAAATTATCTTGCCTAAGTTGCTTCGTCTGGGTCTCAAGTTATTCCCCAGGAAAAGTGATCACGCTACCAAAGTGCTACACATAGGAGAGTATAATGGGTCGCCACTTAGGTGCACACCGTGCCCGTGGATGCCGAATCCGACTATGCGGGGCGTACCGCGTAGTCACGTCGGCATCGACGGGCGCGGTGTGAGCCAAAATGGCGGCTCATTATACTTGGGTACATAAGGATCTAGCTACAAGGCTGTCTCAAGAGTATCAAAGAGCATGAGGGTACTGAAAAGCCTTCAAGTGTTAGTAGATAAAACGTCTGATTAATGAAGAATCATACACTCAATCATGAAATTTAATGTGTGAATTCTCAAATGCGTAAGAATCAATTCCGTGATTAAAGTCATATCAAAATCAGGTCTAGTCTACAGCTAGATTATACATGGTCTAAAATTTAAATTGTTCCAAACAAAAATCAAAGCTTCTCGGATTCACCTCAAGAAAGTGCATAACAGAAACATCGTGAATAATAAGAAGGGGAGATTCAAAATATCCTTCAAACTAGGGACTACCACTCACCAATACAAGCCAAATGAGTGACACTAAATTTTTACAGTTGCTCAGTAGCAATGTTATACTATTATGACGAAGGGCACAACATGAAATTTTGCGTCAGTCAGTCACATAATATTCTAACAGGCCTGAACAAGTCTGAACAAACCTCCGCGAGTCTTGAAAAAGTTTGGAAGCATCTATACAGATAAAATTACTGTTTCCCTGTACAACTTCCTCGCAATATAGACAACTTAATGAAAAGAAACGTACTCACCTTTGCAACAATGGATAGTGCTGGACAATGCCAGTATAGAAGCGGCGATCATGGAGGTAGATCCTACGAGCCCTGCACATATAGCGTCTAAGAATCGGCCAAACCCAGCCTCTCCGTGATTCTGGGCAACCAAATTGGCCATATGCGTGACCAGCTCGAAGGCGTTGAATCGGCATCGTTTGTTACCATCCTTACAGCACATCACCGCTTCCGGTAGAAATTCTAGAATTATCTCTTCGGCCGAGTCGTACGACAGCAACGCTTTCGCGGTTCGCATTCTCGGCTAAAACAAAAACAGAGAGAGTAATTTGCTTTCGTAACAAAATGATGACGATGGCTCCTCCAAGTATCAGCACTCACCCCTCGGCTGGGTAAAGATGCGGCAGAAACGGTGGTTAAAAGTAAATTCTTGATAGCTGAGAAGTTTTCCATAATGTATTCGTTGCAACCCTCTGATCGACACGAGCACAAGTCTTCCAATAATCTAACATCGCAAATAATACCCAGTTTAGTCGACATAGAATATACTTCTGAGAGGGGTTCGTCTTGTGAGACAACAAGTATACCATAAACTCGAATTACTGACATAGTAATACCTTAAAAAATCACTGTCGTGAAACAACCGTCGAGTAAAATTTTACTTCAAAAATGATCAATTTTTCAACTACAAAACTGAAGAATCTTTTCCCAAAATATCCAGTCCAACATTTACAACTACTGTCATTTTTGGACAATGCGTCTTGAAAATAGACCATTCAAGTATCATGAACCTTACCTGTAATACTTCTTTTCTTTTTTAAATTTTTTCTTATCCTTCACCTTCACGATGTGTTTCTCGAACAACAGTTTCAACGAATCAGTGGGCTGGTACGGCAGCAACAATCTAATTAGATCTAGAATACTTTCTTTCATGAAATCGGACTTTTCAGCTTCTTCAGATTCTAGCTTCTGCAAAGCTCTGTTGAATAAATCTTGCAGTAACTCGCTGCCCGATATGGACAAGTACACCTGGATGAAAAATTCCATATTATCGATCATTACTAGAATTCGTACTGTACACAAAACTGAATCAACCGTAAGCACTGAAAAAGAACATTCACTTTAATCGTATCTAATGCGGCAACACGAGTGGCTTCTTCATCAGTGCCCTTGCATTCGGTTGTATACAAGTTGAACAACAACGGGAGATAGTTTTTAGCGAATCTAGCCATAATATCTACGTCCTTCTCATTGCTCATGCAAGTATTTATCAGTCTCCGTAGCGCCGCCATAACCGTGGTTCGCAGATCTTTCCTGCTAGTCAACATATTTCCCAATGGTGGGGCAATGGCCTGCAAACAGACAGAAATTATCAATAAATCTACTCAAGACGAAGTCGAGTTTATCAAGAATTACAGTTTTTTGAACAGTCAAGAGTGATGACTCTCCTTCCCCATTTCTCCACTTGTGCTTTAACAACCATCATTTTACACAATTACGTTTGCATCTCAGTCCACAAAATTATAATACATGTTTGAAATGAGTAACCTACATAAAGATAGAACTAGTGAAGGATTGTAGCCTTGCCACGACTTTCTTTCCAAAACAAGTCATCATTTATACACTCGTGCATGCATTCTCGGTTTTTTTATTTATTTATTTTCAATAAAATTAGTGATGGCAAGATCATTCTTGAAGACTGATCTCAAGACAATCAAAATCAACACCAGAAAACTGATCCTAGGTTACCATGAAGATCATACTTGCACAGTAATCACAAATCACCAATAAAATCACCATTAGGTTGTTAAGAACAAGAGTGCGATTCTATAAAATGTGGCCTTCAGCGAGCAACAATTACAATTGAATTAAGCGAGCTTATCTGTTGTTCTAGAAACTGACTATGGTATACTGGTCCGGGGCAGCAACTGAGCTCGCTAAATTCAATAGATCATTCAGAGTTGGGCAAAAATCGTACCTGAATCCTAAAAAATTGCGAGACCGTTCAGATGGAGGCAGGTGGGAAACATGCTGAAAAAATATTGAACTCCTCAAAAAACTGGAGACCCTACAAATGGGAGTGCGTAGGTCAGTTTTGTGACGTCAACTCGGCATGCTTTATATCTCAATTTTAGTTAGCGTTGCTAACTTAAGGCAAAAACTTCAAGAATCATTTGTAACATCAACTTGGAATGTTCTGTATCTCAATTTTAGTTGGCGTTGCTACCTACTGGCAAGAACTTCAGGAAAAGCACTCCAGATCATTTCCAGATCATGTATTTTCCAAAACTAGGCATTTTATTTCAAGGTCGTCTACAAGGTCATTACTATTACTAGTCTCAGAGATCTAGATAAGACTGAAGATCTGAAAAATGATTGCAGATCACCGTTAAGATCACTGCCTAAAACTTGGTCTCAGGTCAATGCCATCATAATTTGGTCGACCTAAATGATTTTAATGACATCTTCCCAGTAAAAATCATATCCGACACCATGACAGAATAAACATGTACCGGGAATGTTTCCTTTATGTCCTGGGCGTCGTTGCAAAAGCTCGGCAGTAACGCCCAAATTTGTGACTGAAGCAAGTCGTACGTGACAGCTCCAACTTTGTCATTAGTTTTGTTCAACGCTTCGCTTTTTTCCCTGGAAAATCGAAAGCATGAATTATTTAATTTTCACGCAATAAGCAACTCACATTTATGGAAGTGCAGAAGCTATACATATTCATCTACAAACATGGAGTTTGCTCCGGGGAGGGTCAAGTACAGTCAGCGGGAATTCTTAAGAATTGAACATGGAATACTGTTCGAATATCGATTACAGGATACAGTCCTCACATCAGTGTTACAATAGTATACTTTTGAATTACTAACCGGAACAATTTCGCCATGGGCAGAAAGAGATCAACAAAGCACTTCAAAGTCGAATGCTTGATATGTTGTTTCAGCAGCGGTAGCAGCCAGCTACGTTTGATTTCGTGTTTCAGATCAGAGTTATTTACCACCTGCACGGCAACAACCACATTAGAACTTCTTGCAACGTGATACAACAGTGAATTATCGATGCGCTGCTTTTACCTGAAGTGGAATCTCTTTAATAATGATCTCAGATCCAAATGATTCAATAGCTGATCCGAATACTTGATCGACTTCGTTTTCGTACGGGAATTCGTCAGAGTCCCTAAGATCGGCCAATGTCTTAAGACACTTCATCATGAAGTGGTGGCATGTCTTCCCACAAACCTACACAAAACACAAAGCCGTTCTAGTTAACAAACTCATCTTTTTAGAATTCGCCAGACCAAAAAATAGATACAAACCTTATACATGGTAGACAATAAGTACAGAATTTGTTTCCACGCTGCATGGTACTGGTACTTCAAACAGTTACTCAGTATCTCGAAAATCTTTTGAACCGATTCCTGATACCGTTCGATATTAGCATCGGTGGCGGCTGGTCCAACACAGTCCTTCAGAATCACCTGCATACTCAGAGTGGCGTTGTTAATTACCTCAGGCTTTTCGGACAGCAGAGCAGCTGTGCAGGTGAGAATGAATTTTGGTACGCTTAAGATACACAGCGACAAATCATTCCTACGAAAATATCAAATTAGAGCGTCTGATGATGCGTAATTGCAGACTGGTAGATTCTCAATGAATTTATACTTACGTGGCCAAGTTACTAAATGCCTCTTGCATGACGGATAGCCAAGCTATCATAGGTTGGGCATCGGTTACTGACGGTTGGTAGTCATACAAAGCAGTAATCAACTGAGCGTTCAGAGTTGGAGGACAACAGTGAATGCTCGGTTTGAAAACAAAAAGCCCGTACAGAGTTTGCAACCCGCAAGAAGTGATCAGCGTGTTCTTCAATGTCATTAATTTTAGGACAGTTTCACAGCACAACTGAAAGTTAAGAGATTATGCAGGGTGGTTCAGGGTGACGTGAACATTATGTCAATCAGTGCATGTTTTCCAAACTTATACTGGGCGTTACAAGCAAGTTATGCTACATCTGCAGTGAGTTTAGAAATCTTACTTTTAATTGAGGTTTTGGAAAAACAACGATGATCTCTTTCAGAAGGAAAAGTATGTGCAACACTGTTGTCATACCGCCCTCAGAAATACTGTTTTCAAGGATTTGTATACAGTATTTTCCGGTATGTCCAGCCGCAGGATGTGAAATTATGTCTTTGTTTTTACATAAATCGCTTCCTTTCAGTATAGCGCAAACAGCACGTTGACCTGCTTTACGTATCTGCAATCAAATATCGTCGATATTAAGTATCAGGAAGCTTAGCGGCTTCTGTCAGTTTGTTTACCGTAGTTCATTTTCAGTAAGATGGGAAGAGGTGGATAGTAGATTAGCAAATGGCAATTAAAAAACCAGATAGAGAAAGACCGAAAAGTTGGAAAACAGATTGAGGAGCAGAGTACAACTCAAGGAAAGCCAGAAATTTGAACAATGATGATCAGGGGCAAATATTTGAAATTCTCAAGCATTTCAATCTTCAGGTATTTTTGGCATTCACTGAACACTTACTCAAACTTTTACACAATTTTGGGTACTTTCACCAAACTTGAAAGAGCATTTGTCAAGTATATTCAACCCTTAGTCAGTTTTTTTTTTTTTTCAATATTGAACCGATCATAAACCGAATCTCACTTAATTCATTTGAAACTGAGTTATACTCAAACGTGAAACATCTGCTCACAAGCATTTCCAACATTTGAATTGTTTAATTCATGATACAGAAGAGAGCAATTCACTCAGCTAATGCTCAAACACATTGGACAGATGTTTGCTTATTATAGAAGCTCCAATATTTTACTGTCACCACGAGCAGACAGACAGACACTGAGATATATATACTAAGTATATGACTCAAAAATCGAGACTTCTAGTTTACCTGTCTGTATACCGGACTACTGCCCTATTGATTTATTTGCTCTTTTGTTTGTCTGCCTGTCTACCTCTTTCCCTAATGAATGGGATAGCTAACTGAATATTTTTCTACCAGGCTGGCTGTCTTCTGATCTGACTGGATATTAGGATAACAGATCTGTCCCTGGAATGCAGCCCATTGGACCTTTTTTCACAGCTATAGGAGGGCAGGTATACAGCAATCAGAGAAAGACAGAAAAAATTATACTTACTTTACTTTTAGTGTGAACTATGAATGCCAAAATGGCATCATAAATAGTAAATGTTGACGAATCATTCCACACTGCAGCTTCCTGAGCACGTAAAATGATAGATAAACATCCCAGCAACTAAATGTGAACAAAACTTAACAAATGAGTAAGAAGATAAAAACTTAATTCAACGGCTTTTGCCAAAATAAAGATTAAATAATGAATTGCGAAGTGATTCTAGAATCAGTATTCCTAGTTTCCACGAACAAGCTGAATGAGAACTATGTTAGTTATTTTAATTCTGAAATAAACCTACCGATTTGAGAATAATATTGTTATCAGAATCTGCATAGTGTTTCAGAAAACGCATCAGAGTTTTGGAGATCGCCGAGAATTTCAACTGTAAAATTTCTTTCGAAATAGTTTTTATACTCATAGATAGAAGCGAAAGAATTGCGCTGACAGAATCATCATTCCCTTCTTCCAGATTAATACCATCCAGCGTAGTCATCTGAATTGCACAAAGTAACACATGCAATGATCAAACAATTAAGAAACATAGTTAATGAAAGTAATATGCAGTTGAGAGGCAATTAACTAACCAAAGCGGCGAAGTATTCAGTGTTGTTTTCTTGTCCACCGTTAGCTTTAATAACTTCGGTAACAGCGGCAAGAACTGCCAACATTTCCTTGTGATGTGCTGACGACAGATCGAATCGGTTAATGAATCTTGAAACAAACAATGATAGACTAATCAACGCTGAACTTGAATTAGCAGTGAACGCGATAATTCACATTATAATTTACAAACTTATTGAATGAAACGTTCGAACAACAGCTCCACTCGGAGGCGAACGTATTGTAGGTTTTTACAGTTCCAGCGTAGGATGAGCTCGATTCGGCATCAGCGATTGTATCTTGCGAAGCCACACTCTTCGCGTCTTCGTTAATGACGGGCCAGGTACCAATAACATCATTATGACGTTTCACTGATTCTACTGTGAGAGCATTCTGATTGCCACCTGAAACTACCATACACTGATCAATTTGAAGAATTCTACTATGTAGCTAGACTCCGGGTCCAAATAGTCAGAATCGGTAGAATAAATTCAGTTATTCATTAATATAAAACGGGTATACAGTTACTTACGGGTAGAATCGTCTCTGAAAAACGTATTCAATGCCGAATTCCGGAAAGTCTTGTTGGCCGGATTTGAAATGGAACTCTGCCCCTTGATCCAGCGTTTTCCTTTCTTCTTCACTCGAGTCCTAAATGAGCCCATTGTTGAAGAACAGTTAACCACCCGCCCAGCGTCTTCAAGAGTTTTGAAAGATTATTTTCACAAACTAGCAATATGATACAGATTATAACTTCGCAACAGTAAAAAGAATTATGTTTTCCCTTTCCATGGGAAATGGTTCACGTTCACGTGTTTTGCAGACAAGAGACAAGTGCCAGTCAATTTTGATAATAATCAGTGCTGCCATAAAACCAACTTGAAAAGCTTGGCAGGGCAGGAGCGCTCTCTAGTTGGTTTAGTTGGTTCTATTCTCAAGTCGTAGTCTGCCGTAGTCAAATACGAAAAACGACACTGAACCGAATGTCTTTCGGGGCGACGCCGATTCATTGTTTACGTTCTGGAAGAGGGAAGACGAGAGTGGAGATATACGCCATTTTGGATCCAAAAGCGCCCGTTGATGCCGGATTGGACTATGCGGAGCATACCGACCACCTAAAGTCTGGTCCAGTTAAGAAACATAATTTTTTCACGGCGCTGTTAATGTGTTCTTGAACTTGTCCTTTCCCACTAACTTCCAAATACCCATTATACTGATGTGTATTGCGGGTAGCCAGTTATGTTTCTTAACTGGACCAGACTGTCAATTCGGCATCGACAGGCGCTTTTGGATCCAAAATGGCATATGAGGACCCTGATTAGAGCACTGTAAACATGGGTATAGTCATCCGCCATTTTGATTCACACTACGCCCGTTGATGCCAAACTGACTACGCAGTATGCTCCGCACAGTCAGACTCAACATCCACAGGTACGCTGTGAATTAAAATGGCGGATGATTATACTCATGTTTGTAGTGCCCTACCATGATTTCACAAACTGTTTTAACACTATGCAGCTGATACTGTGAATTAAATTTTGTGTATTACACACTTTCATTGAAAAGAAAAGTAAAATCCGCTGCGGCCACCACCACCACCAGGAGAAAAACGCACTGCAGGTTACCTACCTAAAAATCAGAGATCAGCTACTTTCAAGAACATAATCTGTTCTAAGCTTCTAACATAGCAGATCTCCAAGTTTTAAGACATAACTGACATAAAAAGATATACCTATAATGACATAATTACCCATCATCTCCAAGATCTCAAGTTCTAAAATATAACACATAGTCTAACTTAAGATATGTATAAAGGCAGATATAGTGTTCATGAATAAGGCAGACCAGCTACCTTGGAATCTGAGATCTTAGGTCCTTATGACGTCATCATCATCTCATCTCATTAGATCTGTTCACTGTGAGAATTTTCCCAAAATCATAGGAGGCGGCTGTATGGCTATACAGTGCACAGTGCCTCTGGGAGGAAAAAAAACCGCTGCGTGTTGCCTACCCTGCCCATTTGCTCATTTCTCCAGAGGTAGCCTATCTTTGGGAGGGGGTTCATGGTGGAGGTGGGAGCTTGGGGGGAGGAAAGTCGCAAAGGACAAGGAGGAAGACCACCAGAGGGGGTCAGAATTAACGTTAAAGGGCGAGAATAGTCACAATGAGGGAGAGGATTGTGGTTGAGGAACAAGGGGGTTGTTGTGGGGGAGGGCTCTCTATACACTAAACAGTAAAAGCCACCTCCTCCTTCCCCTCCATGGGGATAACTTCCTGGTGACCTCCCCCGTACCTTAATCTCACATTTCACCAGTGGTACTCTGCCCTGGAGGAGGGGGGTCTCCTCGCTGGAGGTGAGAGCCGCTGGAGAGGGAGGACGGCCACAAAGTATGTAGAGAGACTAGATGGCTGCTTTGCGGCCCAACCCTGCCAACAATCGCTTCCCCCATGCCAGCCTAGCTTGGCGCTTTGTGCCTTGTGGGTTCATAAGTTTCTTGCTCTTCCTGTCAAAGATCCTTTTTTTCCCATATTGAGGCTTGCTGTGGCCACACCAGCTGTACAAATAACTGATGGGTTTCTATACGTTCAAGAATAAGTCACACTACTCAGTTTAATTAGTTAGAGGAAGCTGAGTTGCTGAGTAGGTTAGATCCATCAGAGTTTGACGGCTACCATCAGATTTTAGCCGGAAAAGGCTACCCCTAGAGAAATGAGCAATTAAAGGGCAGGGTAGGCAACCAGCAGTTGGTTTTTCTCCCAGAGGCGGCAGACGGTAGGCTACCCCTAGATAAATGAGCAATTAGGGGCAGGGTAGGCAACCCACAGTGATGTTTTTTCTCCCAGAGGCGGCGATGGTGGCAGATGGTGGAGGGGGTTCTGTTATGGGAAGACAGATGTGGTGAAGGATCTTCCCTACCCTGGTTGTAGTGAAGGTTGAGGTCCTGGATGTTTCCTCTACTGGATCAAATTGAAAGGTTTGACTTATTCTTAAAGGTATAGAAACTTAGAAACCCATCAGTTATTTGTACAACTGGTGTTGTCACTGCAAACCTCAATAAGGAAAAAAGAAAGGAACTCTTGACAGAAAGAGCAAGAAACTTGTGAACCCGCAAGGCGCAAAGCGCCGAGCTAGGTCGGGGCTGGCACGAGCGAAGCGAGTGATGGCGGCGGTTTGGCCGCGAGGCGGCCAGAGGTCGAAGCCCTCTAGTAATTTTTTTTTTGTAAATGACAGAATAATTATTTTCAATGAAATAATACATATTTTGATGCTGTAAATGAATAATGTATACAAGTACATAATGTGAAAGATAACATCTGCTCGATTCACCTGGTAAATATCCGCCCCCCCCCCCCACCATTGAAAATTTTACAGCAAATTGTGAGAGGGATTTTTTAATCATAATTTTCGAAGGTTGAGAGATTATATCAAAAAAGGTTGGCAACTCTGCATGGATGTTCTCAATTTCATCATATCCTGGTGTAATTGATAATGCCCATGATATCTTGTAGAATGAAATAAATTTATTGAAATAATTGACATAAAACATTACCTGCGTTCGTGACTAGATAAATACTCCTTCAATTCTCACAATATTGTTATTTTGTCACAGACAGTTTGGTAGGTGTATTGCTTACATGTCTGTATAAAGTATCTTTGCTCATCATTTATAGCAGCTTATCACATTCAGTTAATATTTTCGTCACCTGCATTACAGTTTTTATCTTCCAAGCAGTAATTTCATCAGAAATCAGTAACTAACCCGCTTGTTGAAATTGTGATCGAATAACCGGTATGATATTGGCATGCGATACTCAGCAATTAACGCGTTATTAGTCTGTTGTTTCAAACATTTATTTGTCGTGTAACTAACACATGCTTCACCGGCAGAGTTTTGTTCGTCATCGCAACGGTATTATCGACTGAAACTCATAACTAATAGCAGTTTCGTGGTTGGTGAATATGATACTTATAGCCAATACTAAAGAGCTGCCGCTAGGTAAGATTATACCGAATTCATAATGTGCACTGTAGTTCACAAAATATATCTTTATTATAAATAGCTGCTATTACATTTCAGCTTCATCAACAGTTATCAAGTTTTTGAAAACTTCGCAAGACATTAGTGTCGAATGGACTAAAGACTCGAAGCAGACGAAATTTGTGTTCGACAATATTTCTTTCGATTCTGACGTTTCCGTTTGTCGATATTTAGCTAGGTTGTTTCCTGATTACAAACTGTATGGATCAACAGCTTTGCAATACTTAGAGGTAGGTATGTCTAACCTAGCTAGCTTTTAGATTTGGTTTTATCTTCCACGTATTACCTTTAACTAGAAATGTTAAATTTTTGTAGGTTGATCATTGGTTATCATTTGGCATAGGGCCACTTCAAAATTTTCAATTTTTTCAAAGGTCAATTCTGTACCTAAATACAGAATTATCAACAGAGACTTATCTGGTTGGGAACGCCTTGACTATTGCAGATATTTTGATTTGGTCACTTCTTTATCGTGAGTATCTAAGATCCTTTGCAAAATGATATCAACACTAGAAAACATTGCATACAACTTTGTTACTATGATGTGTATCTCTTTTCAGAGAGTCGAGAATGGAATAAAATTCGAAATAATAAAGAGTTCTCGAACGTTATCCGGTGGTATTCGTTTATTGCTTCTCACGACTGCGTTATCGATTGCTTAAAATCTCTACCAGCAACTGAAAATATGTCTCATGTTAAAGTTGATCCGAAAACTAATGATGATGTCAGTTCGCATATCGGACCGAAAGAAGAAGGCAAATTCATCGATCTTCCCGGAGTGGAAATTGGGAAAGTTATTGTACGCTTCCCTCCAGAAGCCAGCGGGTTAGCTGAATGAAATTGTCAATATTTACATACTGCGTAGGGTATGCCGGCGTATTAACATAACTTTGCTTTTAATTTTCAGGTATTTACACATTGGCCATGCTAAAGCTGCTCTGCTGAATCAGTATTACCAAGAAAGGTTTCAAGGAAAGTTAATAATGAGGTTTGATGATACGAATCCAGCGAAAGAAAAAGTTGATTTCGAGAAGGTTTGTTTTATTTTTGAATGCTTTCTTCATTGATTATTTTTGTCGATGGTTAAAAAATATCTATTATTTATGTAAATAGGTTATCTTGGAGGACTTGGAACTTCTTAAAATAAATCCAGACATCTTCACCCATACTTCAGACTACTTCGATTTAATGCTACAGTATTGTGAGAAACTAATCAAAGATGGTAAAGCGTACGTCGATGACACAGAACCAGAAGTCATGAAAGCTGAAAGAGAACAAAAAACTGAATCTAAGCACAGAAATAACTGTACGGTAGTTCTGGATTCGTTTTTGATCTAATTAGTTTGTGTCTTACATCAGGGGATATGTAATTGTGTGTTTGCGATAGCCGTTTCCAACAACTTGAAAATGTGGCAAGAAATGGTAGCCGGTACAGATTACGGAGTCAAGTGCTGCGTTCGAGCCAAAATTGACATGAGGTCGGCAAACGGTTGTCTCAGAGATCCTACGATTTATCGATGTAAACCCGAAATCCATCCAAAAACTGGAGATAAATACAAGTAAATATTTTATGCGATCATTTTGCTTTCATCGACTAAAATGTATACGAAGGGTAGGTATGAGCGTGATTTCATCGCTAGAGTGATACTCCTCGCGTTTCGGGAGCGGAAGCCTTGATGTCATGCGGCGATCCGGCTGTTGTAAGAAACCTGATCTTGATTTTTGAAAATACAAATCAGCAGACACAACCAGGCAGAGCTTGGGCTGCTGTTTCAGTACGCCCATTATAATTCGGTTATCTTGAATTCGTCAAAATAAATCAATTTTACGTCCGAGTTTATATTTGTTGCACCATTTTTACAATTAATTAAGACACCAAATACAAAAAATCTGTAATACTTCGTAATCTAGAAAGTAAGACTGAAAATAATACCCTTTTTATTATTATTATTTTCAGAGTTTATCCTACGTATGATTTTGCGTGCCCGATTGTGGACAGTGTTGAAGGAGTCACTCATTGTTTGAGAACGACCGAGTACCACGATCGTGATGACCAGTTCTATTGGTTCATAGATGCTTTAGGTCTGAGGAAGCCCTATATTTGGGAATACAGTCGGCTGAATATGACTAATACCGTTTTGTCGAAAAGAAAGCTGACTTGGTTCGTTGAAGAAGGTTACGTCGATGGATGGTAAGTTGAATAAATGTTGTGACTAGATGAAAAATTATCTGCAAATTTTAAAATTTATTCTTCACCTTCGGGAAAGATTTTCTACGTGTGAGACAACCCGTTAAATTGGCAGATCAAAAAATAGACAGGAAGACGAACAAAAGTAGAAGGTCGAAAGTAAAACGATAGATGAGCAGAGATACAAAGACATACAAGGTGTTCGAGCTCAATAGGAAAATGCATTAGCGGCGACACCTCTTGAGAACATTGAGACAGGTGGCGTTAACTCGTTGCATACCTAGAAAAATCACCGGCGCAATTTGGTTGTGTCTGTATTCGAATAGCAAAAGCCTCGTCACGTGTTCCCAACGCCCACTGCATCAACATTGGTATTAACTCAGTTACATTTGAAGGCGTGAAGTTCAAAACATCCTATGTTCCAACTTTTGCAAAAGTGGTGTTGTGCATGCAAACTGTTGTAAGAACCGCCGCCTATGCAATACTAAACATCTAAGTGCCTATAGAGCCTCAAAGTACTTCTAATTTCAACCCAAAAATCGCAGCACGCACATGTGCTGGCGAGCAATCCATGCAAAACATCCTAACTCCGTTTGATGTTGATGGCACTGAGGATGTTTTGGTTTGTCTTTCCCATGGACTCCCTCACTTTCTTAGCTTAGGCATGACAGCCCAAAATTTGTACGTGAACGTGTGTATGATGCTTCAGAAAATTGGCTGAGCACCCATTTTGCCAAACCCACCGCCTTCACTTCAGCTGACACAGTTTTTTGCTTCTCTTGTAAACTTGTGACATTGCTACATAGGATGTTTTGAACTTCACGCTTTCATTTTTCCTGTGTATGTAATTGCAGGGCGTACTTGAATTTTATTTCAAAAATCGTTTATCTTCGTACTCCTGAACTTCATGAAATGAGAAAGAATGAACTTAGAGATGACTTTGATGTATGTACATTAGAACTTGTACTGGTCACAGCGGTCAACTTTTGATGTTCTTTCTCGCCGAATCGTATGAAACTTGATTGAATTATTCTAATATCCTGCAGAATTAAAATTGGTTATGTGAACTGAGTACCTATCTTACGGATTGAAAAGACTGTGTGGATGTAAATCTCAACCCACACGTCCTGTCTTACTCTGGAATCCTCCCTCCCGTAAGCTGTAGGATCTACTTGTAAATCTGTACTTGATTATCTTCTAGCATATGAATTCTCGTGAAGTGAAACATTGCTATTAATTTTCTCTGTCGTTTTTCCTCTTAGTGTATGTGTACTTGTATTCGTACACTTGAAAAATTGGCAATGGATTGTTCGAGATATGTAACAGGTTCTCAGTTCTGGTTTAAAGCCTCGTGATATCGTGATTAGATGGCCTGTTGGGCAGTAGAAGTAAAACTTGTAGGCTTTTCGGATGAGCTCCAGTCGTATATGTTCTTGTTCGATTGACTTGAAAGATTGTTACACGTGAGGCCTCGAATGAGTCTGCCAAATCTTGAAATGAGTTTTAGAGTCTTTACAAATTCTCATCAAGACTTCAATAGTTTTAAAAAAATCTTAAAAAGTATCTCAGCATCTGCATAATGAAGTCTTAAGCCTTGATGAATCTTAAATTCGTCTTGAGAAGTCTTAACGTAGTCTGGAAGAGTCGTAACACAATATTAACTGGTTTTGAAGTATCATATAACACTAGCTGAAATACCTTGACGAGTCTCGACACAATCGTGAAGAGTCTTAACAAATTTCAAGTGTCTTGTACAGTCTTATTAATACAATACTAAAGTGTCGTCAGAGTCTGAATGAAGTCCTGATTATTTTTACTTCCCGGGCAGTGAAATGTTATATAGGTAGCAACCGAACATGTAATTTCTTCAGCAAAGTCGAGTTGAAGAAGGGGTATTAATTTTCCAAGGCTAAAAAAAAGATTTAAATCCTTAGACTCTCTATAGCTGCGGCTTGAAAGATAATTGAGTACAATCTGAGTAGAAAACAGACAAAAACCACGTGCGAAGTACTGAGTAGGAAACTGATACAAGCAGAGTGAGTATTTGAAGAGGCTGGGTTGCAAAGCTCCACAGTGACTAACTTTAAATTGCATTTGTGTTTCAGGGATGACCCACGTTTTCCAACCGTTAGAGGTATCATTCGCCGAGGCATGACAGTTGCAGGGTTGAAGCAATTCATCATCGCTCAAGGTTCTTCTCGCTCTGTCGTTAGCATGGAATGGGATAAAATATGGGCATTCAATAAAAAAGTAATCCTATTTATGACGATCTGGTGAAGTGATTCAATACTCAAATGTGAACAAGTACTACATCAGGCTGTACGATCATTTTTAGGTTATTGATCCCATCGCACCGCGTTACAATGCTCTTGAATCTACTGGCCTCGTGCCTGTAATTGTTGATGGCGTCAAAACCGTGAAAGTGCAAGTTCCTAAGCATCCAAAGAACGAAGAAGTCGGGAAGAAGTGGATATGGAAAAGTAGTCGAGTTTTGATTGATCAGATGGACGCCGAAGTTCTAAAAGAAAATGAAAACGCGACATTCATTAACTGGGGAAATCTTCTTATTACAAAAATTCACAAGTATTACCAGTTCCACGAGTTTTGCCAGTGTATCTGTATGTATGCCTACGATGACGATTATTGATTTTGTTGTAGAGATGGAGCAAAAATTAGCAAAATAGAAGCCAAAGAGAATCTTTCGAATACCGATTACAAAAAGACTCTGAAATTGACTTGGTTGTCCGATCTCAAAGAAGCTCCGTTTGTTCCTTGCATTTGCGTGTATTTTGATC